>MU182614.1:143956-162836 GCA_016904865.1 Pissodes strobi | reverse complement strand
GGAGGTTTCAAACCGTTTGAGATTTCATGCTAGAACAAACCTAATGTCAAGAAAGCATTCAATAAATTGCTTCATGCAATTTAAACATTAATAGTAATAGGAAATTTCGAAGAGAACTAAAATACATCCTGCTGGATAAAGGATATTCGTCAAACTAATAAGTTTTTAAAAATCTTGCGTATAGAAAGCCGGGATCTTACATTAAACTTATTGTAGATTCTAGAAATAAATCATTGACAAATTAAATAACGTGATCGGTCATTAGTAATAATTCACCCTTAATAAACTTAAGCCAATAGTATTACCAAAGAAAATATTAGTTTCTATTAATTTCTTTGGTATTGCCATTTAAACCGTGGGGAATCACAATAAGGTTGTTGAGACACAGACATATCTTCCCTTACACTCTTGTGGTGACTTATTTTTCGGCCATTTAATAACGAGGTGAAATATTTTAGTGCAGTTTGCTTTAGATTGCTCAATTACATGACCTGTAATGATCCTATGCAAAAATTGGTCTCTTGGAAGGACATGCATAGTTGTGAGTCATGAGAGCCAATTATAAATATTTATTTCTAAATAGTGTGAATTATTGTTTATTTATTATGAAAATTGTAAAAACAATTTTTGCTTTTTGTTTTTATTTCCTCAAAACTAAATGGATTCTCTAAAGGATGTTTTTGTGTTCCAGAAACTAGATATTTTCCAAGGTCCAATCGAAAGTGCAAGAGATCTATAGGTTCTTTCTCTTGCATATCTCATTCGTGTTTCAAATAATAATAATTGTTAACTATCCATAGATTAAATATGTGTAAAATAACTTTTAATGTCCATTTTCTCGTTTTAGAAAATGATCTGGAATATTCTATAATTTGATCACAGAAATCAACACCAGCCATTTTCTTGTCGTAAGAATTTATTACCTTCGGGCATACTCCTCTTTGTTTTTATTTGACCATTGCTTGACCATTGCTCTAGGATTTTCTCCCAATGCAGTGCAGAGCATGACCACCGTGTATACATATTCTAATTATCTATAGACGGTGGCAAGACTACAGATTTATGCGTCCATTTGGCCGTAGCACGAAAATTTTTGTTAGTCCGGAGTCATCTCTCTTCATCGTATTATCTTTTCTAGATGTACGAAACATAATAAATGAAACACCCTTTGTATTCCATCCAAAATTTGTCAATTTGTGTTTTTCGTTTATCTTCATAGATATGTTCTTTTCCATTGACAAGTAACACTGATGATGGCTTCGGCTGAAAGCGCTCTGTTACGGACTTTTAGAAGTCCTTTTGCATTAAAAATTTTTGCATGGAATAGAAATAGTGTTTCATTTATTATTGGTAATCATAGTTGCTGTTGCATACATGTTCATTAGAATAGTTTTTATCAGAGCTAGAGTAGAAAAATATTTGTCAAAGAATAGAGCAGAGATTTTTCCAGTTAGTTGGATATTCTGCACCCATTTGAAGGTACTTCAAGTACTTCTCTTGAAAAACTTCCATAATGGATCTGTTCCAAAAAGAAGGAGCTTTTCGCTTGGGTCATCCGTACTCACAAAATCACTTTTCTTCCATCTGGGAGACATAAAGTGTGAAAGGGGCAACTGGCCTTCATCTTTACTAGTTGAAGCTGTTCTTTCTTCGTTGTCTTCCACTTCCAAAATTTCCTCAACACAAGTTGGTTCTCTCATTTGTGCAGTTTCATGTAATTCCAATGCATTTTCAATATATAATTTATCCAAGTTGACTAGGTACTCGGCAAAGGATTGAAACAAAAATGTTGGTTACTTATACAAAATTAGATGCACCCTCGTTAACTCCTGAGAACCATATTCATACAATAGCGATTTGACCTTTCTCAACAAAACCAAAATTAACACTAAGAAAATTTGACTCTATGCATGCACTATCATTGCATCACATTAGTATGAAATAACCGTTCCTTTTTCTGATAAAAACAGTGTATTACTCTTAGATGCCATTTTCGCCAAGACAACATGCACTCTGCCTTCCCCACAACAAATAACTAAAGCATAAATCGGGCGCACATCTACAAGGTCTGGTAGGAAAGATACAGATACTAAAGAAAGCCAATGCCAAACACTATGCCGGTTTTCGAACTATCAGCCTCATGAGCCACCTGCTGAAACTCTTCCTGAAAATAAATCTAATAATGCAGCTGACATGGTGGTGTTCGTTGGTAGCATGAATGGACTGCGGAAGATCATGATCCGGATAACGGAAGTTAGCCTCGACTATACGGACTTCTCCTTAACATGAAGAAAACTAAGTATATGATGATATCACAAGAAAGCATTAGTCCTGATCGAACTATGCCAATTAGTACATGTAATTTTCTTGTTCAGTGCTGTAATTCAAGCAACTTATATATGGATAATACACATTTTTATTATTATTATTATTATTAATATTATTATTATTATTATTATTACTTATAATTAATAACTAAGATACAGAAAGAATGAGGAAGTTTGCGTAGCTCCAACAACAATGAACAAGGAATGGGACCACTCTCTAGAAATTAGATGGCGCATTGAGAAGGCTAGACAGTCTTCTTACATATGATCGAGCTATTTAGATGTCACGATATGTTGTTGCCAACCAAAATCAGATTACTGAGATGCTATGTATATTCGGTACTTTTGTACGGGGTTGAATCCTGGTGGTGGTATCGATGAATCCTGAGAATCCTTTAGACACTAATCAGGCAGTGCTGAGAAAAGTGGGGAAAGAGAAGGAGGAAGGAGATAACCGTGACAATAAAAACACGAAAGCTCGAATATTTGGGTCACATCATAAGACCGGCCAAATATATGAACTATTGCAACAAATACTGCAAGGAAAGATCCACGGAAGCAGAGCACCAGGAAGGAGAAGGATATCGTGGCTGAAAAACTTAAGGACATGGTCTGACACGACGACAATATATAATACACAACCATGTCGTGCAGGAATGAACGTGAACCATCGAATTCTCACCCTTATTATTCCCATGGTTAAGGAAGTCACAATTGTGATTGCTAGAAACGTAAGATTTATACGAAAAGAAGTTCGTATATTTTTCAACCATGAAAAGGAAATATATTAGTCCTTTTATTATGTTGGAGTTACCGGCTAAGAGTGTATATTTTAACTTTACTTTTGAGAATCGTGGCACGTATTATACTAATAGTGAAATGCGCCAAGCAAATCAAATAAGTGGAAAATTGTCAAAAGTCTCTCTTATTGCATATGATGGTAAAGTATGCCTTAACATACCGGCAACAAATGCCAACCAACTCAACATTAATTTCTAAAATGTAAATACAATTCTGAATTTATGGATAATGACGATTATGATGCTAGTGGCTTTTAACATAAATTATATTGAAATAAATTTGTTGTTTGTAAATGCTATGCTGAGCTATCAGTGAAAATTAGCGATATTTTTGCATATAATTTTGTACAATGTGAACTACTAAAATGCATAAACTACTAAGTAAAAGTCACCGTTTCCTAAGTTTGAACTTGAACTTGCAAAATATTATGTCAACATTCAGGACAATTTATAAACATTGCGAGCAAGCAAGCGATTATAATCCTTAAACGTGCAACGATCAGCAGGTTTTATTATACAAATACTTAGGTGAACCATCAGTTCAACAGACTTTGTTTCTCATCTAAGCCAATTTCATGCATGCACGTATGTGCATATGGTCCTAATCTGCAAACTTATTTCCTATCTAAAGTCGAATTTTGCTGCACACATGTACGTGGATTCAGGCTCCCCACTCAAAGTAGTAAAAGTCGAATCTACGATAAATTTGTAGAAGTTCTAAGAAAGATAATTTCAAAGTAGAATCTGTCAGCTAGTTAGAGTGCAGTGTAAATTCTAAGTGGAATTAAGTTAAAGCTACTATAAACAACACAACTCTTAAAAACTATATTATAAAACAATGAGTAAATACCTATAAAGAATTCAAAAGTATACCTCAATCGAAAAGACATGCGCACCTTCGCATCTGTTACAGTATAAATTTACCAAATGTTTGACCAATAGACATTGTTATTTTTTTTAATTGCAGTGCCTTCTTTACCATCTCTTCTTACCTGACGTAGATCGATTCCGAATATGAGCTACATAACCTGTACGCCATCCAAGGCGTTGGCGTCACGGATTACTGATCGTGACAATATTTAGGTCGAATTGTTTTGTAGCAGAGTTAATATTGTTTAACAATTTTTGCCTTGTGACCAACCATTAATGGACCAACTAGTAGGCTATGTCGTGTATGCCACTACTTAATGGTCGAGTTTTGACTGTTTGGTTTAAAATTATATATAAAATGGATTACTTAAGAGAACCGGTATAAGCACCGTGCTTTCAGGGTTCTGAATAAAGAAAATTCTAACTGCAAAGAATATTAAGGAAGCACTTTTCAAAAATTGCAATAAAATAATCTTGACTAAAACAAAAATTATCGACTAATTTAAAAAACTGCAATCTAAAAACCATTTAACTATTTAACATTGGCAAGTACTCAAGAAGGTACGTCGTGGACCATTCCTTAAGTAAACCGATTGGCTTTGGTCAAGCACCAAGGGTTAGAAAGTGTATTTTATTTATTTTTAACTTCTCTATTCTAGATCCTAGAACTTCGAATTGGCCATTGATGCAAAGTCCCGTCCCAACAGTGCTAATGGTGTTGACATATCTGTATATTATTTTATGGCTGGGTCCCCGTATGATGGCAAATCGGAAACCCTTCAAACTCAAGGAAGTGCTTGTCGTCTATAATGGAATTCAAGTTTTACTCAGTTCGTACATGATGTACGAGGTGAGTACATTATTTTAACTGTTTATTAGATATAACATATGGTAGAAAGCAAAATAATACCTATCATCTCCCATAAGAGATATTAATTTCCGGCATCGTTTTCTTTTAACGTTATTCCGCCATTGTCTAAGAAAAATGCCAGAATAAACGTCAAATTTCCGATATGACTGAGTTTTCTATCTAAACTTACTTGGAAATTTAATACCTGGGGCATTTGAAACAATTTTTCAAAGATTTTCTTTGCAAGTAACAGAAAACAATTTTAGGTGAAACTGCTTTTTTCCTCATTTTGACATAAAAAAATATTAAACGATATCACAAAAATACATCACAACAGATAGTTACAAATGGTTACATGATTAATTAGAAATAACAACTTGATATAGTATATTTCATTACCAATCCGGAAACTAGGCTTTTCCGGTGCTCGCACAGAAGTCGTGCAAGAACGGGAAAAGCTGTTTCTGGACGTGTAATTTTTCATAATATCTCTCTGAAATCAAAAGATGAAACTATTATAATTTTAAGTTTTTTGTATCCAAAATCATGTTATAATGCATTTTGAAACAACTTACAAGACAAGCAAAACACAGGTATCTATAAATTTTTATAAAGCGTTGCTATGGAAATGTGTTTGTATGATTTATTGTAATTGAATAGGCAGCTAGTTTTGATGTATTTGTGACAAGTAAGGTCAGAATAAATAAAATGATTTTACTTAAAATTAGACGCTAAAATGTACTAGATTAATTTTGTAGACTGCCTTGGTGCATAATTTTAACCCAATTTATTATACTTTATATTTAATTTGTAACTAAACAACTGCAAATTTAGCGCTGGAAATTAGGGAACCGGAACACCGGAAAGACTTATTTTCTTTGCTCTACAGAGACGTCGAAAATGATAGTTTTCAGAGAGATATTAGGAAAACAAATATAATATACAATAAATCAATAACAAATTCAAGAGTAGCCTAGGTATATTTTGAATATCATATTCATTACGAGATTTGAGGAACCGAGTGTAAGTGACAGAAAAATTGTGGGAGATCATTAGCCATTGCAAGAGCTCATAGAATAGGTCGCGCAGTATAGAGTCACATAGAACATTGAACGTGTTCTCCCAGCAGGCACGTGAAAATGAATACACTCAAGCAATGCAGAGCAATTCACATTAGAATTTCTAATTATATACAACAATTGTGGATCCTTAAGCTTACGCCGTATAAATTAAAAGTAGAGTGTTTAAATTGAATTCACTCAGCACTTTATTTTACTTACAATCAGATCCTGATCTGGATGATATATGTTAGGAATTTATGTTGCACTTGCTCTGTCTTATTCCATAGTAGAATATAGACCAGACCGTAGTATGGTCTTATTAGACTGCAATAAAGCACTTTTGAAGCTTCAGTACTGGCAAAATCAGCTGTACATCTTTTTAGGCAACCCATCATTTGCAACAATGCCTTGAAGATCATCTGCTAAATATGATGTTCAAAGCTGGGGGAACAACAAAATGGTCAGTCAGATGATGTAACACTGTACTATTTAGGGTGTAGTTGAAAGCAACAGTGTACCTAACTCGACAAAATGGCATAAGATGGTACTTAGCAGCATTTCGTTGCATGCGATTTCTGGAACACCAGTCACGCACTCGATTAAAGTCAGACTGCAACTTGCAGCAATCATTAATGGATTGATGAAAACAATGTTTTATATCATTAATGAAAGTATTAAATAACAAAAGACTCAGGTGAGAACCTTGAGGCACATCAGATGCACCATTTATCTCCTCAGACTTAAAATTATTGATTTTAACAATTTCTGTGCGCCCAGACAGATAGCTCATCAACCAGCCCACCAGAACACCATTGATTCCAAACTTACACAATTTCCAAGACAAAACCCCGCGTATATATGGATTGCACTCTTCATTGAATCAGACAGAAAGTCTTCATACAATATTAAGTTTAGTTAAGTTGATTTACCAGATCTAAATTCGAACTGCTCAGTCGATTAAGGCATCATCTAGTTTAAATATCAAAAAATTGCAGCATTGTGAAGTTAAATATTTACAGATCTTTCGTCGGTTTTGAACATTCTCTATAATCTAAAAGTGACTGAGTCTTCTATATTTATTTATACACTCGGAACATCCCGTTTTCGGAAATTAAAAATCGGTTTTTCTTCGTAGTCACACAAATGGCTATTACACGATTAACGTGTGATCTTAAGTTCAGTAACTTGTGCGTTTTTAAGCACAAGGGGCTCGTGTTATAATCATCCTCGTTCCTTATGGCCTATATCATAGGCTAGTTAAATAGGTTGGGTTACAACATATTTGATGTAATCATATCATCATCATCTTCAGCTTCTCTCCGTCCATCTCTGGACATAAGCTTCTCCAATTCATCGCCATTGGCTTCTGTCGGTCGTCTGACTCAACCATTGGGTACCTGCCATTTTCTGGATCTCATCTTTCCACCTCGTTCTTGGTCATCTTGGGTTCCTTTTAGTTGTTCTGGATCTCCACTCAGTTGTCTTCTTGGTTCATCTATTATCATCTGTCCTCAGCAAATGGCCAGCCCATTTCCATTTTAGTCTTGCCACCCGTTCTGCGATGTATATCACTTTTGTCTTTTGTCTGATTCATTCGTTTGTCTTTCAGTCTTGTAGTCGTATTCCTAGCATTTTCCTCTCCACTTTTCTTTGAGCAATCCTTAAACACTCCATGGTCCCCTCATTAAGGCTCCATGTCTATGCGGCGTACGTTAAGGTCGGTAGAACACATTGGTCAAGGACTTGTGTTTTAAGGTATTGTGCAAATTTTGAATTAAGGACATCACTAAGTTTTTCATATGCTGTCCATCCAAGCCGAATTCTTCTGGAGATCTCCGCTCTCTGACTGTCCTTATCGAAGGATATTTTTTGCCCGAGGTACACGTATACTTGTTTACTACTTTAATTTTACTGTTGTTGTCAATATCAACATCTGTAACATTATTGGAATTAGACATTTGTTTTTGCTGCGTTCATTTGTAGGCCGTATCTTTTTACGGCACTGTTTAACTCCTGTATCATGGTCTTTAAATCATCCGTACTCTCGGCAAGAAGTACAATATCGTCTGCAAAGACGACAGATTAAGGCAATTTAAAAAATATCTATATTTTTTAATGATAAAAGTAATATTTGTGATTTCACCCAAATGCATGTGCCAGAGTGACGGTCACAATTAATTCGTGTGCAACGAATTTTCCAACTATCATATTTCTTGGCAGATTCGGAATATTACCTAAAAAAGTGAGTAGTGTACTATCTCAGAATGTGCAATTTTAAAAATATATGTATTAATGTTAGTATAGAGGATTTATTACCACAATGGAAAATACGAGGCGATCAAGAAATTGCAAAAAGCACTAGATATGGTTTCAAAAACTGATAAGGAAAGCATCATTCCTTCATTATTTATGCTGTGAAAAGTTAATACTTTAAAATTAAGGAACTAAAATATTTTGAATTAGAACATTCGATATAGAATATGATCCATGTAAATAATAATTTGGCGGCGCAAGTTAACGTCATTTAATATGCTTCAGTTTACGCTTTAAATGTCTATTATTATCTATTAAATAATTATTTGTTTATTTAAAATCAAATCGGGGAATACTTCCTTGAACATCAATAAGCGTCAACAAATTGAAAAATACGCAAAAAAGTTAATATCAAATTGCGATGAATTATTAATTAGTTCTTTCCTATCAATTATATTAATTGCTTTATCAGAAATAGTTTTCACTGAATATTATTAGAGAAAATTACAGTCCAGCTGTAAATTGTTTCCAATAATTTCGATCAAATATTAACCATTATTTCATAGGACATAATACCGGGGCGTTCTGAGAAGTCCAAATATTCGGTCGCAAACAGCAAGCTAGTTAGTTAATACACATGATGAATGGAATGAATAGGATCTTTTCGGTGCTGGTCCTAGAACAAGAATTGGAAATAATTCCACATTCTCCAAAATTCTTGTTTTTGGTTTTCGATTAAGATAATAAAAAGCCAAAAAAAAAATCCTGTATCCTCGATTAAGATTACAAAATAGAAGGGAATGGAATTTTTTATTTAGCTGATAATTTTATTATACTAATATTAACAACTATTTAAATGTTTAAAATTATATCAAAAGGTAAGTGCTATAAATGATCTTCGTCAGACCTTCTACCGGACGTTTTGACTTTGGAAAATTAATTCGATGCAAAAGGATGAATTGCAACTTTCGCCAAAGATAAATTGAAAATAGCCAACCATAATTTGGGCCAAATGAAAACTCTTATTTCCATTGTTTACAAATTGTAGATGTTTTTTTAAATACATGCCTTAACCATTATGATTGCACAAAATATTTCGTAAATATTTAGAAGTTTTACCTACCTAGTTAACACGTTCGCGTCGACGTGTACCACCATGTGGTACAGAATGGCTGACTTCAGCAGCAAGAGAAGTGTAAATCTTTTTACTAAGTTTTACAAACATAGATATATATTTAGCTATAAACTTAAACCTAACATAAAAATAACTTCTCATAAGTTAAAGTCAAAGTCACGCATGCTTTATTGCCACAGAAAAATTCAAATAAAGTTTATGGACAAAGCGAATTAAATAAATAAACTAACCATAGTAAAGCAAATACAAAACAAAACAAAACTTAATATATACAATATTATATATAATAAAAATAGAACAAGCAATTTTCAAGTTGAAATTGGTAACGATTTATCAAAAAACTATATTAAAAAACATCATAAGCAGTTAAACCAAATCCACAGGAAGTACACAAAACATTGGGTAAAGGAACTCAATGTTATCAAAATATGAAACAGACAGAAAAGATATCAAAACATTTAAAAACAAGAAATAAACTAGAGAAAGTAAAAACCTTAAAACTATTCGGAATCTAGGTGGTATAAGAAGAATGTTATCCATTAAAACACTCTAAGCACAATGACAGTTCTGGCAGTATGTCACGACTCTTTTAACTTTGTCTCTTGCTTCCTTTGTTCCTTTTTCTTATTTTATTTTTTTCAGAACAGGAAACACACCTTCTTCTATTCTTTCTGACACTGCCTTCAATTTTCTTTATTTTATGTGCCGCTTTTGCCTTTTTTCTTGATGTCGAGACAACTCGTTTATCCTCTATACTTTTTCGTCGTCTTTGTCATTAAATAACTCCTCTATTAGAAATTCTCTGAATGCCAACATATTTTTCTAATATTCTTCTGATAAATTACCCAAGAGTCTACAATAGCGGTGCCTAAAATTATTTCAAAGACGGCCTTCTTATACCGCTTTAGGCACGTGTAGTACGAAGACATTTGGTCGGATATATCCGCACGTTTTTTGGCATTCTTGTAGTCTATTACACACTATGGCTTCTTTATATCTTCTTCCCTGCTTTTTTTCCCTGTAGCAATTAATTCATCCATATGTTCGGGTAAAGTGCTGAGTAATATAACAGAACTTTTATCTTCCTACTTGAAAATAGTACACCAACAACGGTCTCTAATCTATAAAGTTCACCTTTATGCAGCTTCTTCCTACAACCATATTTTGCATTTCCTTTCCTATTAAATTGCGAAGTCGCACAAAGGTTAGTATTATTTTGCAAAAGGTTTTTCGCTATTTTTACGCTGGTATAAAAATTATCAGTGTATATATTTTCGATCAACTTTACTGTAACATCAAAGGTATGTCCATGTTCAACTATGTCTTCGTTTCAACCATAGTAGATATGGAAACTGTAAGTATACGCATCAGTTGTACAAAGTGTGATACCATATGTGTGAGATCTTTACTAATCTATCTCGATTAGCTATATTTTGCTCATTCTCTACAAAATGAATACATTTGAGCAATACGTTAAACCTGTCACGTTTCATGCTTTCACAAATTTAGTAATTTCTGTATATTTTCTTTCGGGACCAATAAAGGCGCATATTCGGTCTATGGTTTATTCCCATTATAAGGAGAACTCCCAAAATTGCGAATAATGTTTGTACGTGTCAGTCCATTTACGTATTGCTGATATGCGAGGAAGATCGTTACTTCTAATGTATTGATCTGCATATCTGTTTATTTCTCTCACTATTATTTCAATTACCTTTTCGTCTCAATGTACTGGCAATATATTCGGTAAGCATCGTAAAGATCATTGGGATTCAATTGGAAACCAGTTAGTCTCGTGAACGAAAGTAATTTCTGACTTGTCCGCATGGTCCCCAGGTATCATTGCCATTGCAAGACACGGTTGAGGATTTACTGTTACAGCCACTTAATTATCCTCATCACTAGGTTGTTCATCATTTTCGTCAGGACCATCACTACTTTCTGTATTACCATCGCTTTCTACGTCTGACGGCCCGAATCAACAAATGGATCACTTTCATCGCCTGATGAAAGTAATCTAGGTAAAGACATCGTGTTTTTGGTCGTTTTTGATGCAGTGTTATTGCTTCTGACATCCGATCCTGATGGATCCGATGAATTGCCTTGTCTTGCAGCTTGTAAGATCCGTGCAGTTCGGTTCGGCAGTGCTCCTGGTTAATTATTTGAAACAACACTAGCTAATAAATGTAATTTAAAAGCTTATAACTAACTCACCTGTCATTATAGTTTTAGCAATTTTCAAACGTAACATGGTATTTAAAAATAAGAGAATTATATTGATGTAAATATAAATAGCAGACATTGCAACGGTTATTCATTCTGACAGAATAATTTCCAATAGGTACCTGCAGGATACAAACAGTTTACAAGAAGTCATTGTGCAGACAGCATGTTTTATTATAATAATATTTATATAACTTATGATAACTAAAACGGAATGATTTGGGATATATTGTATTAATATGACTATGTAAAAGGAGACGAATTAAAACAAAAAATAAGATTGAGATATGATGGATTGTGCAATTTGTTTTAAAAATTAGCGTCACATTAATCTATCAATACCAAGATTTACTTTCGGTGTCGCATTTAACGAAAAACCTACAAATCTGCAGAGGATGTATTAAAAGTTATTATAAGTTCTGGCGTGCATCTTCATCGAGTGATAACAAAATTACCTTTGATTTGTTAAAAATATCTTAGGTAATATCTTTGCACAAGAAAGAAATGTTGTAATTATAAGCCGTCTTAGGTTTAGAAAGAGTATTGTTTAATAAAAAAATATATTTTCTGACTAACTATAGTATACTCTAGTCGCAGTATGCACTGCAAAAGGGGAAACATACTGAATCAGGAGTGTTATAGTTTTTATAGAGCTTGTATTAACATTCGTGAAAGACGGGATATTTTATTAATGCAAAATCCGCATATACGACACAAATTAAATATATGAAAATAGGTATCCTAAAATTTAATGTTAAGGTACTCTGAATCAGTTATATATAGTAAATATAATACACGCTTCATATTCTTATATTCTCTATTGTCATTACCATTTAAAAATTCCTGGTAACTATTAAATATATATCGCGCAAAACTTTCTGCGTCTGAATAATTTCTCAAGAATAAATAATACTAATGGAATATATCAACACAGCCAACAGACCGCTCCACGTTGCCAACGAACACCTTTTTTGCCAAAGCCGCATCGCATCACATTACAGAGTGAAACCGTGTGCAGGAAGCGACGAGTAGAGTATCCCTTGATACATTTACCCAAATTTTATGATATCTAATTGATAATTGCTTGACAAACGTGTCCTACCTCAATCCATGATCAAGGCAAATGCCCAAAAACGTTACCTCGCGGATATCGCTCCCAAATTGACAACAGCTCTCGACTGAGCCTTCCCTGACTTCATCTCAACACTATTTTCTGTTAGAGGAGGAGGATATGCCGTCAGAAAATTGAGTGTATATCTGTGTTCCACGAAGAAGCACTTTATTTATGAAAGTAAAAAATAATATAGGACTCAGAACAGACCTTTTTGAAGCATGGTCATTTCTACAACCCTCTTTTCCACAAAATCCTCCTTCCTGCCAGAACCTGCGACGTGTTTTTAATATACAACGTCAATAACAAAATTCTGATTCCATTCAATTTGTGTGTCACCAAATTTGTAGTATTTCAGTTTGGTATCATGGGGCTATCGGAAACACAGTGATCTTACTCAGTTCATTAAACAATGCAAGGTTGTAATCAGGGTTTTCAAAGTAGCCGTTAATCTATGAGAGGAGGTCGAAACTTTGCCCAAGCCACACCTAGAAATGAGCCTCAAAATTGTCAGTAATTATTTAAGCCATGCAGTTTTCGATTATTTTTGAAAATACTTGCAACATCTTAGCAGTCAGCACCTTGACACATTATTTCTGTTTTCTTCTGAAAGATTGATGTAATAAACGCCTTCTTATCTTGGAGAAACACACTCCCTGTAGCATAGGTTAATCAACTTTGTCAGTGGAACTATCAATGGATTTTTATGATTTTAACTAACCAGACAAATAACCCATACCGGTTACGGCTTATATTATTTTCTATTCACATCACCATCCGTATATTGCCTCCGTTGGCGTTGGTTGTTTGAAATATTCCACATCTATAGAGAATATAAATAATCTATCTTTTGCAACAAATTTAGCTTCTTTAATTGATTTTTTATGGTTTGATTAAATTAAGTTCAGCCCTATTATTTCTAGAGGTTATCTAAAACACTCAAGTGACTCTTCATATCACTTAAAATGATATTAAATTAGAACAGTCTTTGTTGTGTGTTAGTATTTATCTTTATGTCAAATAGTTATTAGGAAACTTCCATTAATAATAACGCAAAAACGCAAATATTAGATTATTTTAGCAAAATAGGACCCTGCTCAATACAAATAAGATTGGTTAAATTCAATATTCGTGGATTCATTTGTCACTTTCCCCTCTTCTAATGCAGAAAATGAACGGTCGAAATAGCCCATCATGTCGAACACTTAGTGCAAGAAGACTAGAATTTCTTTTATCCACTCCATTGGTGTATCTAAACATCTTAAGCTTTAGGTGTTTTCGATTTAGTTGAAGGCTAGGATAAAGCTTTTAGGAATAAAGTTGATATTATTAGATGGGATGGGAAAAGTTGTATTTATTAGATTATAAGTTAAGATTGAGGAACTGCAGAGTTTGGTGTTGGATTCTATGTTATTTCCATATAATATTGATGATGTAGACAAAACTCACTATTTTTGCAGCTGATAATCATTATTGTTTTGTTGTTAATATAAAAAAAAAATACTTCTATGAATATAAAAAGGCCTTTTTCTCAATTTAATATTAAAATATTAAAATCTGAAGACGGATACTGCAGGCGTCGCGTCCGTCGCGTCGGTGGTGAGTCCTTTACTCTCCCTGCTCAAATGTATATGAATTGCTTTATGTTGACAATGAAAAATCTGACAAAGTTTAGGGATGATAATCGTTTTCAGTCTACAGGCAAGGTCTTTACATAAAGTAGCTAACTGTTTCAACTCAAACAAACTTTAATAAATTACAAGAAGTAGTTTTCTCAATTTAACTCCTCTATACCGTGTACTTTATATATCATTCCTGGTGAAAATTAATGGCTCATAAGTACAACAGACGATGACAGCAATCTTCTTGGATCTGCATCTGGAGTCTGGTTACGAATGGAAAATGTTTAATAGATATGAACGATACGGGCACCTGTTTCATTCGCTAGATAGGAACTAGGTAAAAATTGTATTTTGAATGCCCATAGCATCGCTCTTAGTTACGCGATCTTATTTTGGGAATGCTTGGATCAGATTATCATGGTTATGCGTTTGAAAGATGAAGGATCGACAAATTAACACAGTTACAGATCCTTGTTTAAAGAACTGTGACTGACTATTTATTGACAGTGATATCTATATTTAAAAATTCTGAAAATTTTGCTTGCTGTAAAAAATTAGTAGGTATATGTTTGAAAAATTTCAATTTTCGTTCACATAATACCCTGGATCAAAATGATCTATAAAGATGAAGCATCGTCATAATAACCGTCCAAACGTAGTTTGGTTTAGAAATTCAGTGTAGGTTGTATAAATCCCGATTTATTCATTACTTTGTAAAATACCTCGTAATCATCAACTATTTAAATATACCGACAAAACACCTTAGCATCATTTTACATACTTCCGTGAATACAAATATTATTATGATGTTTTCGAATTATCGATCTTTGCACAAGTAATTATTAAATTACGCAAGACGCTTTAAAAATGTCCTATTTTATATTTTACCTATTAAAAATATTATAACTTTTTCTGCTTATTGAATTACAAAATTACATCCATAATGTTTATTTTACTACAAAATGTTTTGATAAATTGTCAATATTTACAAGCTAGGAAGCGTGGGGTTAAGCTAGTAAGTAATTGGTTATAAAGAGTGACTTATGTTTTATGCAGAATTCAATAATTTCTATAATATTTATATTATCTCAGTAACATTTTTAAATTAAAAATATAACCCTCTAGTATACACCTGAGGCACAACAAAAATATTTCTTCGGAAATATATGCATTGTGTAGTTAATAAACTCATTCTTCTTCAAATATTCTATAATTCGACATTGACTTTTGAAAACCGACATTTTAGGTGAAACTTTAGAAGTACAAAACCGATAAAGATAATAATTTTTGAGCATCCGGTTACTTCCGGCTACTCCGAAGGTTGAAGGCATATGATAAATTTGAATAGCTCAATTAAAACTAAATCGCTGAATGGTTTTTAAATTTATTAAAATCTGTATTATCCAGTTGTTTTGGCGTCTATACAGTGCAGTCCGCGTTTTATGAAGCCTTATCTTAGAACTACTTTGACAGGACTTTTAAACATCTCCTTCCTACCAGATTTCTTCCTGTACTAATTGTCTAGTCTAGATTTGCGCAAGACAAGCTAATATTTCAATAACGAAGATGTCCTCTTTTTGGTAATATTTTAAGAATTTTCTGGCTCACGTAACTGAGAGGGTTAAGGATATGAAGATTTATCTACTTAGTTTCATTTATCTATATTCCTTCATTTCCTAATAGCTACATTAGAAATATTAAATACACTATGCTAACATGAAGTAAATGACGTCATCAAAATACTATTATATTAAAAGAAATCTTTTGAACTATATGGTTTCAGCTGCATTAACATCATCTTTGTCCCTTTTTTTGAACATCTTTGTGCTTTTGTATACAGTGTGGCCCAAATTGGGTATACATGTATGGGTATCTTCTAAACTATATGAGATAGAAAAATGGTTAAATGGCGAAAGTTGTAGGCCATTCAATTCCCAATTCAACGCCATTTTGATAACGATTTTCTCTCTTTTTGTTTTTGAGATATTTTGAAAAAATCAAAAAGTTGTATTTTCGAAAAATCGCTGTACTTTTTTTATTTAAACATATTTTTAAAATCTGTAAAAACATTGTTAGGACAACCTTTTACGCTCGATGCACCCATGTAATCAGTTTTTAGTTCTGACGTTTCGGTTCTGAGAAACCATCATCAACTTCGTTTTTTCTTATGGCGGTCATTTTGTTTTTTAGCACATTTAAAAAGAACATATTTTTTCCTTTCTTATGATGTATAACACTTTATAAAAATATTTTATTTTTATGTCAAAAAACGACAAAGTTAATTTTTAACTGAGTTGGCCATGACGGCGGAGGCCATTTGCCGTAATAAATAATAGTGTTGCTATGGTGATTCGGCGGCATTTAAGTCATTTTACTGAAAAGTGACATTATTCAGTCAGAACCATTGATTTGTATAGGAGTGGATAAGCAATAAATAGACCAAACATGGCAAATTTACGACCACGAAATGTAAACAAAGAGATTTCAATTTGGACTTGCGCGTTAGAAAATTAGTAGGCGCTAGCTGTTGCACCGTGAAGGTAAATAGGCAGACCCGGACTCCGAAAGTGATGATTTCACCAAACATTCGGTAGAGAAGTCTTGCCGATTGTGAAATGGGCCCCAGTTAGCATAGTGAAACAAACAATAAGGTATAAATAAGTAATACTTATAATCATTAGACTTACTTGAAATAGGAAATCCCGGGTATTTTGCCTCTACTATTACAAAACACAACCATACACTTTCGGGATTCTATTTTGGTAGCATCGCCCATTCTTTATGTGTGTATTGTTCAATTTAAACGAAAATCAAAATAGGGTACGCACAAACCACAAACGTGAACCACTAAACTAAAGCTAATTAAGCAACTACAGACACTAGGTCCAAAGAAAGTAAAAAAAAGTAAAAATTCGAATTATTAACTCAAAACGCCGCGCCATCAAAACGAAAACACGTCAAAGACAAAAGCCAAGTTCGGTCCTGACCGACGCCTGCTGCGACGGCAAGTGTTTTAGTGCGCTTGACGAAACGGTATCTTCTTTGTTTACGTTTTTCCATTTTACGTCGATTTTGTCATGCGCAGAAACCTGTTTTTTCGCCCATAGCTTGCCACTTTTGAGTAGTGCGACAGGCGGCTATTGCTTATCCACTCCTATACAAATCAATGGTCAGAACGCTATTTGGTAGTTTTTGTTTAAATTTTCATAAATTTTGATTTCTAAATATCGCCACGCGATATGCCAGTGAAGAAAAATATGACATATTAGAATGTTATATTAAATGTAATAGAAATACAAATCTTGCCACCGCTGACTATTTGGACCTGTATCCTGAGAGGCAACAGCCAAAACTATTCGCGAGGCTTGACCTGAACTTAAAAAATTATGGAAGCTTTGAAGTACCAACGCCAAAAAAATATCACAAGGGCAATCAAGCTCGTGACGATGACATTAAGGATATTTTAATGCGAACCCGACAACGTCGACGAGAGTACGTGCGAGGGAAATACTTATACCAAGAACTACTATCCAAACAGTCCTTAAGGAAAACAAATATCGTCCTTATAAACCTACTATTGTTCAAGTTTTAAAGGAAACAGACCCAAGGCCATTATGATTTTCAAACTGGTTTGTAAACCAATGTCATGAAAACCCCAATTTCAGTATGAAGATTATTTGGACCGACGAAACGTTTTTCAGCAACTGCGGAGCATTCATTATTGTGAATATCCATTTTTGGGCCACTGATAATCCTCACCAAGTGGCAGAACGTAGGCCACAAGTAAGATTTGGCTTTAATGTCTGGTGTGGTGTGTACGGTAAGTCTACGCAGTCCGCAAAATATTTACAAAGTCAAATAGTATAATTTGTTTTTAGATAATCAACTTATAGGACCATTCATTTACAATTAAATAATGTTATATCAAACCGGGGTCCTGTAAATTGGCCAGCTGGGTCCCCGGATATTACACCCCTCGGTGTAATCTTTGGGCAAAGTTTACAGAATAAATATAAGTTGCCTCGCTCACTGTCGAAACTTTAATGCATTGAGATAACAAGCGTGCGGCAGATACCTGCGTATTCTGTAAACTTTGTACTTTGTACCGTCAAATACCATGAACAACTGTGTATGCGTATGCATCGGCGGTGGCTGGGTCCTCGAGCGGGACGAGGTGGTGAGGTCTAGCCGGTTTCGCGTGGTTAGATTAGTTAGTTTGGGTATGTTAATAGTAGTAAGTTGTAAAGTAAGCAGTTATGAACAGAAACCGATACTTATATTTAGAACGATAGTTTGGAAATTAATAGCAAATATTGATTTGTACGGCAACCGCCCTCCGTAGCAACTGTTGCTAAAGCCAACTCAATATTGTTTCAATATTATTTTGTCCTTTGGTCACATGGCTTCCCAAGGCTTCTATAATTTCATAGGTCCATAACATACTTGTCTTAAGGCTTGAGTCTTGAGTGTTGACTGTCAGGATTGAGTTCCAAATAACTGGCGGTGCTACACTTGTATTCCTATTGCATTTAATATAACATTCTTAACATATTGATATTTTTTTAATGATGTTTGGCAGGGCAGCTAATATTAAACTTACCTTTTAACAAATATTAATAAAAACAAAA
>MU182614.1:125195-143226 GCA_016904865.1 Pissodes strobi | reverse complement strand
TTCGAAGAAGATTTTTTCCCAAAATATTATTCCAGATACAAAGTATACAATTCTCAGCATTCTCTCGTCTAAATATTTTACCAATAATTTAACGGCGTTACCAATGTAAGTTAATTTGTTACACAACTGATCAACATGACATGAACAGTCAAAGAAACTCGTCTATTGCTGGCCCTAGAAATCGAGCATGACTTTCTGTTTATAGTTTAATGCTGTCTAGTACCATATTTTCAGGTTTGTCTGCTTTGTTTTGTTTGGTTCTAATAAATGTAACATTTGTTTTTTGTCATTCAGGATTAACCTATTTTGTCTGAACCTCTGTTTCTCTGTTTTGAGAAAATTGTCTCGATTACTTTGCCAAGTCACCACATCGCCATCGTCTGCATATCCACATATCTCTGTATCTCGATGCATGTCATACAATTCATTCATGTAAATAACAAAGAGAACTAGAGAAATAATACTTCCTTGAGGTAATTTATATTTACATGCCAATATCTCTGATGCAATGGTTGGATAACCGGTTTTTATCACCAGCGGTTACTAACTAATGATGATGAAGAGAGCATTATCTTCCAGTTTTGTAGATGAAAGCTGATGATCCAGAGAATAATATGCTTTTGATAGGTCTACTAGCAAGCCCAATGGTTCTATTGCTTTCCATGTGTCTGAAGGTTGATTTTATAGGCGTAATTGTTCGGAAATTTTTTACGTGACGCTGATAATATGTCTCCCTTCGATATTTTCGTACATATTACCACTTTATTGCGATATTATTATTATTAACTGGTATTCCCATATCTATTATATATATATTTTTTAATTGCGCTTAATAATTAACAACATATTGTTTCAATTCTAAGTAAAGGAGAATAAACTCATTACAAAAAATAGAATTTTCGTGAAATTATGAAGTGTGAGAATTTATTGTATACATATACAATCACTGGCAGGACACCTTATATTGGATAATTATTGTAGTAGTTTTTCGGCATGCACCAAAATTTGTCTACAATAAAATTTTCTGAGATGCCGCTAATAAAAATTTTCCATATGAGGCAACATTTTTGCAGGTCACTAAATAACAAAAAATAATCTAAATTGACATTTACTACAAACATGTAGTATAACTCGTTTTTAGTACATATTATTATGTTCTCAAAGCCCAAAACTGATTTAGCAATTTTCTTAATTGTTTTCTTCGCGTTCAATGTCAAACCATCTAAAACATGAAATTTAATCAAAAATTTATATAAATCAAAACCTACTTAGAAACACGAAGTTTGCTTAACATCATATGACAAAAGTGAAAACTTCAACAAGGCGAAATTAATATTATGAAACAAGTATTTTTTTGGGTTCTAACAATAACATTCACAACATATACAATTATAATGGCGGAACAATATTCTAAGAATTAAAAAATAGGTCTATGGCAACTGAAATAACATATGAGATAAATCGAGTTGCGCCGAACGAGTATAGCACACCGATCTCCATATAAGATCGGTGGTATAGCAGCGATACGTTGCTCCTTTTCCTCGCTAGGCTGAAGTTAACTTGTGCCGACTTTACCCGAATGAGCGTCACATAGCCGAGCGTGACGGCTCAGTCTCATTCACTGCACAGACAAAAGTGTGCTAAACGCGCCTAAAGAAGCTTTCACTTCAAAAATTCAGATAAGAAATGGGTAAGCAACTATAAGTACAAGATTACATAAATGTATCAAACCCATATTTATAATTTATAAGAGGTACAGAGAAAGTAAAAAAATAATAGAATGAAGGTGATGTTGATATGCAACATATCGTAAAGTAAAAGCATACTACGTCGAGCAGGAAAGACTTATTCAGAGATCGCTAAAAATATACCTGCGAATAAAATAACAAGTTAGTAAACCTATTAAAATTCGAAAACCAGTATCATTCTGAAACTTGTTGTATATCCCACAACAACGCCTTATATAGGTATGTTAATGTTAAACCTTGCCAAAATATGCGATCACGAACGTTCCTTGAATATACACACAGCAGCACAAATAAGCAATGCAAAATAAATTTAGCAATACAAAATAAAAGCATTTAGTTGGGTCAGTTATAGTTTCCATAGGCAAATCAGTAGAAAAATTACGCCTGCTGCTTTGAACATTACTGCCAGATAATGATTTATTCTTACGATATAATTTTATATTGTGCCTTGCTCTTTTCTAGAGTTGTCAATTTAAAAAAAAAACCTGTTGGTGATAATTCAATTTTGACAAATATGCAATCCCACAAACATCAAAGATTCAATACATTTCCCTGGCTTAAAATAAAGGAAATGTGCTTGGTTAATTACTACGTACCAAAATTTGTCGTATCTCGCGGTCCTCAGCTTGGCAATATATATGTCGTAGCCACATTGTAAAACCTGCCGTTTTATAAAATGTATCTAGGCAATTTACAAAAGGCGGCCAGATTGTCAAATTCTCATTTAACATTCATTATTTTCCTATCTGGCTAGTCGGATTGTAAAATACCTAGGCGTTTTATAAAATGGCGGTCAACACGCGGCCAGATTATCAAATGTTTAAAATTAACTTCTGCTTGACATTCTGGCGAGTGAGACGTTGTAGTCATTTTGTAAAATACAAGTTTTATGTACTTTTTTTCTTAATTTTGGGATACTTGGGGTCAGCCTTGGGTTAGTTCTGATTAGCACTTGGTTAGTTCTTGTTGATTGACCCCCGTACCGAGCGAAGCGAGCGGAGGGCCATGCAAAGCCATAATAATAATCGGATCGCAACTGAACAGGTTGCGATCCGTCAGCCGGGACATTATTATGGCTTTGCATTGCCCTCCGCTTGCTTCGCTCGCTACGGGGGCTCAATCAACAAGAACTAACCAAGTGCTAACTAAAACTAACCCATAGCTAACCCAAAATTGAGAAAAAAGGTAAATAAAACATGAAATGTAACTTGTGTTTTAGCCGCTCGTATATATATCTTACAAATTTGACAATCTGGCCTCGTCTTGTACGTCGATTTATAAAACGCCTAGACATTTGATAATCCAGCTAGCCACACAGCAAAAAAATTAAAATTAAACGAAAATTTGACAATTTGGCCGCTATTTATAAAACGCCTAGGCAATTTATAAAACGACGGATTTTGTAATTT
Source organism: Pissodes strobi (assembly GCA_016904865.1). Lineage (NCBI taxonomy): Eukaryota > Metazoa > Arthropoda > Insecta > Coleoptera > Curculionidae > Pissodes > Pissodes strobi. The sequence continues at coordinate 140,069 of MU182614.1, read as the reverse complement.
GGCTACGACATACATTACTTAGAAATGAGATAAATTAAAAACTATTGTATTGTAAAACGAAATGAGATTTCTTCCAAAATACAGGGTCTCCGGAAATAGCATTGCCAAATTACAGATGGTGATTCTACATAAGAAAATATGAACATTTTTTCAAGATACAGGGTGTCAAACTTTTTATAAAAAATCAGTTTTTTGTTAATATTTTAAATATGATTTTACTGATTTTGTTGAAATTTGGCAGGGTTATCTGTAGTAATAAGGGGCTCATTTAGCCTTAATTAGATTAAAAATATAAAGTCCAGTGGCGTCCCGGAGGGCATCATACCGGATATTATTGACAAAAAAAGTGTGCGCCGCTGACTTTTTCAAACATTTTATATTTTTGATTCCCGAGTTGTTTTCGTATCTTGCTTCGTTTTAGATAAAAAAAAGTAAAAACCAGTTTATTAAATTTCGAACCTTTTTTGATAAAATCGATGTTTCTATTTATATCTTAAATATGCTTTTACCGATTTTGTTGAAATTTAATAGTGTTATCTGTAGTGATAGGCGGCTCATTTAGCCTTAATTAGATAAAAAATATAATGTCCAGTGGCGTTCCGGAGGCATCATACGGAATATTATTGACAAAGAAATGTGCGCCACTGGCTCTTTTAAACATTTTATATTCTTTTCGCATTAAGCATCTAAAAATACAAAAATTTTGTTTCTTCAATTGTTTCCGTATCTCGCTTCGTTTTCGAGAAAAAAAAAAAAATAACCTGTTTATTACATTTCTTTGGGGCACCAAATTCTACATCAAACGCTGTAATAAACTGGCTTTACTTTTTTCTCAAAAACGAAGCAAGATACGAAAACAATTTAAGAAACAAAAATGTTGTATTTTTAGTTGCTTAATACGAAAAAGATATAAAATGTTTAAAATAGTCAGTGGCGCCCATTTCTTTGTCAATAATATTCGGTATGATGCCCCCAGGGATGCCACTGGACGTTATATTTTTAATCTACTAAACGCTAAATGAGCCGCCTGTTACTACAGATAACCCTATCAAATTTCAACAAAATCGGTGAAAGCATATTTAAGATATAAATAAAAATATCGATTTAATCAAAAAAGTTTGGAAATGTAATAAACCGGTTTTTACTTTTTTAATCGAAAACGACGCAAAATACGAAAACAACTTGAGAATCAAAAATATTGTATTTTTAGTTGCTTACTACGAATAAAATATAAAGTGATTGAAAAACGCACACTTTTTTTGTCAATAATATTTGTTATGATGCCCTCCGGGACGCCACTGGACTTTATATTTTTAATCTAATTAAAGCTAACCCTGCCAAATTTCAACAAAATTAGTAAAATAATTATGATATTAACAAAAAACTGATTTTTTATAAAAAGTTGACACCCTGTATCTTAGAAACTATACATTTTCGGACCCATGTTCATAAAAAAAATGTTCATGTTTTTTATGTAGAAACACCCTCTGTAATTTGGCGACGCTATTTCCGGACAACCTGTATACAGCGAGAGCACAACCAATAAAAGCTAACCAAAACTGACCAAACACTTGAAAATTTGTTACATTTAATGCACATTTATATCACAGTCGGCCTATGCCGAGGTGCTAGCGCAGGTGGTGTTACTGTATATGCGTCCGGGCAGCACATTTACATACTATACTACGGTACAGAGCCTCATTGAACGCGGCGGGTCTGCACCGCAGTATAGTATGTAGTTGAAAAATGCGCTTATTTTCCACTACATACTATACTACGTTACAGAGCCTTAGAAAGAAAAGCGTATTTATAATGTTATTAATACGGCTTGGTGCTATAAAATTAGTAGTAGCACATTTAATTATTGTAATTATTTATATTAATATTGATTTTCGTTTCTTTTTCGTTGGCGATTTGGATATACAAGATAGAGGGTGTTTAAATTAATGTATATGAAGCTTAAAAAACTACTAGAAAATGCGGAAACGAATAATGCTATAAAAGTGTGTTGTATTGTTAGGAATTTTAATAGTGCTTTGCAAGATTCATTTTATTAGAAAAATAAAAGAGATGTTAGTATTCATATAAAACAAATATTTATAAAAAAATAAACATAGGTACCCTAAAACGAGTTAAAACTTTTAGTGAGCTTTAGAAATTTAATACAATTTACAGGGCTCATTCAAACACTCGGATACGTGGTTTTTGTATATATCCAAAAATATTGTAAATATCCATTTTTGTGTATATCCAAAATCAGGAAAAATAGCCTATGTGCATTCTCGCATGTACACCCTGTACATGGTGTTTCAAAAAACGTTCCGCTAATTTCTAGGATAAATAGAATATTAAAAAATAAGCTTAGTTTGGTTAATAAACATGTGGTCGAAAAATACTATGTCTTTGAGATTGTTGAAAGCGAAAAATTACATATTTTTATTCGGGTATAAAAACGATACGTCACTGCTTTTTTTAAAATAAAAATTATTTTCTTAATCTCTCACTAGTTTCTAACAAAAATGACCTCGGTTTTTTCCGTCCGACTAACGGTTTATGCTTAAAAAAATAAATTAAATTTATTTGCATTTCCCATTCATCTTTAAGAATTAAGAAAATGCAGATAAATTTATCTGCATTTTCATTTTTGTTAGAAACTAGTGAGAGAATAAGAAAATAATTTTTATTTAAAAAAAAGGCTATAAAAATTAATAGTTTGGTTGCATTCCTTTCTTTTGAAAATACATGTATTCTAGAATATATATTTTTTAGAGAAGCGAATTTTGGTACCGAGACCATTTAAGCATGATTAATGTTTTAAAGAAAAAATTTTAAAAGTATGAAGATATGGGAATCAAAATCGAAATAAATGAAGATCCGCTTATAATTGTAGTATTGACGCCAACGATGCTAAGGGCTCTTGAAAGCGAATTCTCTCAAAGCATGGTTTTCATTGATAGCAGTGGTTCATGCGACCAAATGAACTCTTGCATTACATTTTTATTTGCAGCCTATAAAATTGGAGCGGTTCCTCTAGGAGTGATTCTACACAGTGAAGAAAGTGAAGCAAACTATACTTTGGCATTCAGTTTGCTAAAAAGAACTTTGGGTAGGAATGGTTTTGGCAAGAAAGATTTTCCTATAGTTATAACGATCGATGATTCGGATGCAGAGAGAAATGCTTTGTCCGTTTTATTTCCTGATACTAAACTTCTCCTCTGTAGGTTTCATAATTCTGTCTGGCGATGACTTTGGAATGCTGACCACAAAATTGAAAAAAATGATAGGCCTTACATAATGAGGAAATTTCAAGTAATCCTTTATTCCACAGCAGACCAAGAATTTGAAGATGAATACTCTTCATTTATAAGTGACAATTTACTTAAATAATATCCAAACCTTTTAAAATACTTTAATAGTTTTTATAAACGAAAAACCGAATAGGCTTATACATTCAGATCGAATGTGTTGACAAGGGGCAATAATACGAATATTTATTGCGAATCATCAATTAGAATTTTCAAGGATCTGGTTTTGCAATGCTGTAAGGCTTTCAAAGCTTGCGCGCTGATGGATTTTATATGCAATGTATTTGAAAATTATCATAAACGAAGACTTATTTTATTTTAAAATTTTAGAAAAACCAAGAATGATTTAATATACTCTAAGCTAAAATCTAAAGCAAAAAATCTAATAGTAAATAAAATAACAGATTCCCAATTTTAAGTTTCATCAGAAAATGAAAAAGACCTTTTGTATGCAGTAGATACCAAAATTGAAATGTGCAACTGTGTTGCTGGACAAGGGGGGAGATTTTGCAAACACGCATGTGCGCAGTTGAAGAAAACTATAATATTCTTAATTTAAATTGCACTCCTCTATTATCTACTTCTGATAGAAAAAAAAATAGCTAAATTAGCCATAGGGGAAAACATTGATGACATGTTTTTTGAAAATATGATGGATGCTTCTAACATAGAAGTGATAACAAATGAGAGTAGCAATAAAGAACAATGTGATACACTTAACTTCTTTCTAACTGAAACGGAGTTTTATCCACAATACCGAAACAGAATTATTGCACTCGACGCGCGTTTCGCTAACCATGTTAGCATCATCAGGAGATGAACGCGCGTTTCGCTAACCATGTTAGCATTATCAGGAGATGAACGCGCGTCGAGTGCAATAATTCTGTTTTGGTATTGTGGATAAAACTCCGTTTTAGTGCATGTTGCCGAAGGTTCCAAACCCCAACATAGTTAACTTCTTTCAACAAGAAATGGTTCCTAATTTGCCTCCATCATTTTCACAATCAGATGATTTTAAGAAAAAAGAAGTTGCGGTAGAACAATTGAGTCAAAATTTCTCAAATCTTGTACAAATGGTCAAAATGGACTCAACGCCTGAAACAACAAATATGGTGGTGGAACTAAACAAAATCTTAGAAAAAATAAAAACCCCATCGGAGCTGTTAAACTTATTCAGCACTATGAAAAATATTCGCCGTGGAAGAATAGTTAAGGTACAACCTACATCAATGAGTCGAAGAACACAAAGACCTGGAATGACATCTGGATCGAAAAGAATTCAGGCAGGAAGGCCAGCGAAAAATGGAAAAATCATCCGGACGTAAGGCTCCCAGGTCTCTAAATAAAGCTGTGCACTGTAATCGCCAAAACGCAAAATCTCACTAAAAGTTTTAACTCGTTTTAGGGTACCTATGTTTATTTTTTTATAAATATTTGTTTTATATGAATACTAACATCTCTTTTATTTTTCTAATAAAATGAATCTTGCAAAGCACTATTAAAATTTCTAACAATACAACACACCTTTACAGCATTATTCGTTTCCGCATTTTCTAGTAGTTTTTTAAGCTTCATATACATTAATTTAAACACCCTCTATCTTGTATATCCAAATCGCCAACGAAATTGAAACGAAAATCAATATTAATATAAATAATTACAATAATTAAATGTGTTACTACTAATTTTATAGCACCAAGCAATATTAATAACATTATAAATACGCCTTTCTTTCTAAGGCTCTGTAACATAGTATAGAATGTAGTGGAAAATAAGCGCATTTTTCAACTACATACTATACTGCGGTGCAGATCCGTCGCGATCTATGAGGCTCTGTACCGTAGTATAGTATGTAAATGTGCGTCCGGGCAGAGAAAATTAGAGAACCAGCGCGGCGCGGCCGCTTCCGGAATAGTTAAGGTGGCCACCTATTCTGATTTAACCAGAACTATACTATTTTTGATAACTATGTTCTGATTATAAATCGAAGACAGTAAACATTCTACTTTTTAAAGACAGTTCTGTCTTTTCTGGTTTTTAAACAAGCAATGCAGTTCAATCAAAAAATTATATTAATTTTGCATACGATGTAAAATATAACTTGCGCTGATTTTAAGGATCTTCTATGTTCTATCAATGGAAGAAACCAAATAATATACAGGGTATATAGCAGTGACTAAATAATATATGGTTAAAATTCCGAAATGACGAAACTGATGCGAACAGCCATTTTAATATGCTGAAGTTTTACGCAAAGTAATAAAAGAGCAGTATAGTTGTACTTAAAAAAGCTAATTTAAGCTTCACGAGAATATCCAATATGTTATGTTAAAATTAATAATATTAATTATATTGGAATATTTAAATTTTAATAAATTTCACGTATTTAATAATCTATAATCTAAAGTCTTGAAATTATATGTTAAACTTAGTTTATTAGATCAAGCTAACCCAAACTAGATTAGATTAGATTAGATTTGGAAGTTTCCCCACCGTTGCGACCTGTGAGATCTATAGTGGCTCTCCTTGTTTTTAGAGTAGCTCATTTAGCCACATGCTACACTGACTCCTCAGTGTAGCATGTGGCTGTTCTATTAGTTTCGCTAATTTGTTTGAAACACGTCTTCACGGTAGCGTCATAGTGACGTGTTACGAGGGGTGAAGTTATCTCTTCTTCTTAGGAGGGCCTGCATAGGGTTTCATCTGTCAGACCCATCAAATCTAAGTGTATTTTCAATGCAATGCATATTCAATAGAATACCTGCAAGGTTATCAGCCATGTTATTGTGGCTTAGTAAGTTAGATATGAGCTTTGCTGTGGAACTCCTAATGAATTTCTTAGCGGGTCTCTGTCCTGGTTGGATATTTCACAAATCCTGAGACTTCGTTGCTACCCATTTTATAACGGATGCGTTAACAGCACACCCTGTCATCCCACAAAAGCATTCTGGTCCCACCAAAGAGCATGACAAGCTTGCTTTGGCTATTGCATCGGCTCTTTCGATGCCTCTGAGTCCTTGATGCCCCGGAACCCTATGCTATTGTCACTTTGTTTTGATTACCTAGCTCGTTTAATGCCTTGCAGGAACTCTCTATTAGTTTGGATGTTGTACTGTTGCCATTTATTGCCTTTAGCTGCTATCGCATTAGATATTGATGCTTCTCCTGTTCACCATTTCTTTGGAGCAGTGTTCTATGGTAGTTATTTCTACCTGAATCACTGTGGCTAGATTTTCCATAGGTACTGGAAAATTTGTTCTCATCCTTGGTTCAGATATACCGGCTCCGAGGCCATGATCGGGTCGGTTTGTCAGACAAAGAACTCTGGTCTTAATGGTGAGCCTCTTTCCCACTTGTATCTTTGATCAAAAATGATTTCTAAGTAGGGGTCCGCGAGATCGAGACCGAGACCTGGCAAGTCTCGGTCTTGGTCTCGAAGAAAATATTTTGTCTCGGTCTCGGTCTCGGTCTCGGTTTGGTCTCGGTCTCGGTTTGAGCAAATAAAAAGTAGTTAAATAATTTACTGTTTTATTTCGTTAATAACACAAACATTACTTCGGAATGTTAAGCTAAATGAAACATCTAATGTCTTTTGTGTAGCAGTTCTTGGTGAAGATGTGATATTAGGGATCAACTTCTTAAATAATTTTACATTTTTTGTTTGCAATAACTTAAATAGGTACCTACTAATATTTTAATATATTTCATGTTAGTTTCTAAATTGTTGTTTTGACATAAAAATGCTTACCTCTAATGTAGGTAGGTATACAAGTGACTTTAAGTATGTACACATAAAAACTAGGACCGATTTATGTCAATTTTGTTGTCAAAGTCAACGCTTTTTCTTCTTATTATTTACATTTCTTATCAGTTGTGGCGTAGCCATACAAAGCGATGTCATTTTCAAACATTCTGTATTATGTGGAAAAATTTATTTTGAAAACTCTTAAAATTTAACGGTATGCAGGGTGTCGCGAAATTAGTGGATGAAACATCAACCATGTATTTATAGGTCAAAAATAACTAAAATTTTTCTTATAAATATATATCGGGAAGGGAGCTAGAGCCTCTTAAAAATAGACCCCTGAATATGGTTTTCTTTAATTATTACCGAAACGGTGTAAAATAGAGTTTTAAAATTTTGGGATTCGACTAACTTTAATATTCTGAATTTAAAAATGGAATTAAAAATAAAAATTTTAGGATATGAATTTAAAAATTAACTTTTTTTGGGCTAAATTTTTATATATTTCTACTTCAAATTTTGAAAATTGAATTTTTTTTTCGCAAAAAAGTGCCTTTATTTAGTTTCGCTAGGACGCATCGTTTTTGAAAAAAAAAAACGGATATTAAAGTATACTGACTGCCAAAAACGGGTGTAAAATGAAGGTTATAATTTTTGATATTCCCCAAAAATTCCTTTTGCCGTTACAAAACTTCATATTATTATAAAATAGTAGAAACACTTGTTCCAGAAAAAAGTTAAGACAGATTTTCAAAATTTGATAGAATATAGCATTCATTTTACACCCGTCTTAGGCAGTCGGAATACATTTATAATCCGTTTTTCTCAAAAGCCTGCGTCGTAATCATACGAAATAAGAGGCACTTTTTTACCTATTCAAAATTTGAAAAGAAAATAAAAAAATAGCCGACAAAAAGTTGACGTTAATTTTTTAGATTCATTCCCAAAATGTTAAGCACCTGACCTGACAAAAATTTTCTATTTCTTATTCCATTTCCGAATTCTAAATATTAAACTTAGTTTACTTAGGGGAATTCCAAAATTTTAAAACTCTATTTTACGCAATTTTGGAAATAATTAGAAAAAACATCTTTAGGGGCCCAATTTAAGAAGCTCCCGTAGGGGGCGTTTTCCGATATATGTTAATGAAAGAAATTTAAGGTATTTTTGACCAATAACTACAGGACTAATGCTTCGTCCAATAAATTTGAGTCACTCACGGTATATACTGTATAAGTGGATATGGTCAAAGGTGGCCATTCATCTTTTAATATACTAATCTGACACGGTTGTAACAGTAGCAGAAGCCAGTTGTTTTAATGGATACGCGATGTTTTATTACCTTGTAGATATTACGAAAAATGTGAAAACTCATAGCTGTTTATTGCTTGGAAATGGCTCAAAATAAGTTATCTACATAACTACATATTATGTACATAACAGTATAACATTCTTCTAGAATCTGAAAAAAAAAACACAGCCCAATTTAAAATAAACAAGCGTTATACCCGGATTTGCACGATTTTTCAAAAATTTTATTTTTTTAGGAAAATAAGTTTTGAAAATTCAACAAATAAAAATATTTTTCGAGACCGAGACCGAGACCGAGAGTCTCGTTTCCTTGGTCTCGGTCTCGATCGGTAGGTTTCGGTCTCGGTCTCGATTCTAATTCCCAGGTCTCGGCCTTGGTCTCGGTCTCGTTTTCAAGACCGAGACAAGACCGCGACCGAGACCATAGTCTCGCGAACCCCTCTGCAAATCTAATCCCACACAACTATTTACTTGGGAAAATGGCTAAAAATATGGCCTCGAGCCTATGGTTTGAGGTTTGACACTTTAATAATTATATTAGTCATTAACCACTTCTTATGTTAGTTTTAAAACATTCTTTATGCAAAGCGTTATTGCGTAAAAAAGGTTTATGTTTTTAATTCTATTAAAAATCTATTTTCTGTCTCTCTCTAACACATGAATTCTTACGGAAAATGTCACCAATAAGAATTGGTCGAATAAGTGCAATACATCATTGGTTTTGGGACCTTAGAAGCTCTTAAAATCCGTTAAAAAAGTCCAAGGCCGTATTTAAAAAAAAAACAAAGTTGATGATGACAGCTCCAAGACGAAACGTCGGCTTGAAAATCTGATAACACCATCTTGAAGAACAGAAAAGGTAGCAATGAAAATGTGAAATTTATTTTGCTATATCTATTCAAATAGAGACATAAAAAAATAAAAATGAAATCGCGAATATTCCGTTTTTTTTTTCAAAAATCTTCGGAAGTATTCGCAATTTTTAAACTTGTAAAGTGGTATTTTGATCAGCATCAAATTGCGCAACTTTGCCTCCATTTAACCGACCTCGTATCTCTTCTAGTTTCCGAGATTCCAATGATGAGTCTCGAATTTGGTACACCCTGTACATAAGGAAAATATCCCCCCTAGTCGATATTTTTAAAATATAAAGATTTATGCATCCAAATTCTAAAAATAAACCGAACTCATTTTAATGAGAAAAATATATCAGAAGTCAATATTTAAACAACGGTTCAATTCAATATTTAGATTTTACTAGCAAGTTCTTGGAACCTATTTAAAGTCGAACCTCTTCACTAGTTTCATTTTACTTGAGGCATCAAGTGGAAGGCTGTAAAAAACGTTCTCCTTTATCTAATTATCTTCTAAATTATCGTTGTGATGTGCAAAATACCAAATTAGACGAGACTAATAACCTCTTATTGTAAATAAATAGTCACCTAAGTATTTTAATTTATTTCAAACACACCTTCTAAATAAACGTATTCAGCACAACCCATTGTTATAAATAACACCGTTCAAGAATAATAACCTCTTCATAGATCAGCAAACTAATAACAAAGAAAAGCTTTCTCTTGTTCATTGATTGTACTGTATCGTAGTAACCTTGACATTGAGTCGTGATATAATCGCTCCAATTCTCTGTTCATTTCCCTGTTTATTTGGTTATCCAACTATCATCAAAATAAATACATCTCCGAAGCCTACTTTCACTTTTACCTGACCATTAGATAGTGTCCTTGACATAGACAGTGACAAAAAATTTAAATATAACCCAGTTTTGTGAAAATTTATCTTCAAAGTACATATTTTTTACGTAACGTCCGTATTTATCCTTGTGGGGTAAATGAACGTCCTTCAGAGAGAAAGTTCGTTGAATTGTATGGTTTTCGCAGTATGCATTTATCAATGGTACTTGTTGTCTGGTCGTAGTACGGGTGCATATTGCATTGGTATTTGGTTATTTAGAAACTGAGCTTTGTTAGGTGATATAAACATAATTTAAAATTAACGTTAATAGTATAAGCATTACCCGTATTTACTACTAAATCCAATTGTGATGAGTGGATAGAAACGTCATTTTAGTTTGAAATAAATATTATTATGTCTTTCTCTTAGTTGGTAATTTTCATAATATGTGATCCCAAGTCGCAAGTAGTGTGGTTGATGGTTTCCTCGAAAACCAACTTCACCTGTAACCTTCAGCATTTGATATTTTGAATTACATTGATATCCAACTCCCATTTTATTGGATCAAACTAAATAACATGTTGTTGTTTAATAGAGCCGATCTGGCCACAAAATGGGGCCTTTCCATCTGATTTACCCATGCGATAGAATATTTCGCTGCAGCCTCCAAAACCAACTTCATCTGCAAGCTGGCATTTGATATTTTAAATTGCATTGATATCCAACTCCGAAATTTCTCCCATTTGACTTGATCGAACTAAATACCACGTTGTGGCTTAATACAGACGACTTGGCCAAAAAATGGAGCCCTTTACGCCTGATTTATACAGGCGATAGCATTTTCTTCGCTTATGTCTCGCAGCGCCAGCATTTCCATAGCACGGGTGGCCAACTTAATCCGGATCGTCGTAACTCTGTGCGATCGACTAATTGCATGATTAGATTTTTCCCATACATTTTATTATATACTATAGGGTTAAAAATAAAAAAATTAACTGTAAGTATTCCATAAAATCTTAAGAATAAAACAAATAAAATATTTATTTTCATATACTAATAATAAATACTACTTATATTGTGAATGTATATCTTTCGCCAAATTAACAATAGGTTGTAATAATTGGAAATTGATAATCTTAAATAATCTAATGTGCGAGCGTCTTTCAAGCATGAGCAATGTTTAATTTTCATTTCTTTTAGGTATGAAATTACTGATTCACATAAATATGATGAACCAAAATTTGCACTAACGCTCTTTCAATTCCACATTTTCAGTAAGAATAGCGCATGTTTGTGTTAAAATTTAATATAATCTAACACATTTATAAAAATATTAAGAATTCTTTCAACGTCTAACAGGTGATGTAAATACAAGCTCAATTAGTAGCTGATTACCAATAATACCAGAGGCAAACAAAAATATAAAACGAGGAAATACAGTAACAAATAAAGCTTTCCATTTGTTCTATAACCAAACGGAAAATAAAATTATTCATTGTTGAAGGCCAAGAAATAAAATATTTTTGAACTAGACTACTATTTCAAAACAAAAAATAATGAATATATTAGTAATAGACATAAAAAATAAAATTGTTCATTGTCGAAAAAATAGAAAAACTATATTTAAAATTTAGACTAAAAATTAAAAACAAAACTAAATAACATATTTTTATCCAAGACATAATAAGTATTATTCAGATTCTTATGGTAAATCTCTATTAGAGTCATGTGCTTTCACTTCTATATACAACATTTGTGTATTAGATTTTTTTTTGCATGTTGTTCCAGTGCCGTATTAATTTGACTGGGATGGTATTTGCCAACGAAGTTTCTCGCATGGGGTGGTACTTATGAAAAAAATCCTGAAATTTCGGGAAATACCTGAAATGAATATTGTAACCTTTATCGGAATATCGTGAGATGAAAAACTAAATTGTTAAATCTCACAATAAATTGTATGAACTGGGAACAGTGATTAGACATACTGATCTTCCTGGATGCGAATGGGGTAAATACGAGTCACGTTTCCTGAAAAATCTGTCTATAACGTTACCGGAGGAAAGGGTTTTATTACCTGTACCTGTCATTTTTTTGCAACATAAACAATCTAAAAATTGTTGTTTCTGTGAATTGTGTTGGGATAAAATACAAAAATATAATCTCTTAAGAATGTTTGGATAAAAATGTAGGTATGTTTAAATCATTAACCGTTTATATCCTTTATTAATTTTTAATATCAATATTTAGATGCTAAAATAAGAAGGTATATTGATTTGCAATCATTTTTCGTTAGTACTGCTAACTTTAAATTATATAATTGAATGAGACAAAAATACCAGTAAAACTGTAAAAATACCGAAAGCGTTCCGTATTGAACCGGGGTATTTCAGGAACCGTTATCAACCGTTCCAGTTAACCAGGTTTGAAACGGAAATTTGATGATAATATTAACTATTTCCATACTTACGCCATTATGGAGTCGTTCATATTGGCGTTGCCCAACGGCTCGTCGGATCGCTCCCGGACATATCTCTGGATGTCTGTGTGCATTACAGGTCTCAGTTTTGAACATCTAGTTGAACAAATCGAAATCCATAGTATTCAGAAGCCTACTGTGGAGCGTTAAATTCGGATCAGTGTTTGGGACAGCAAATATTACAAAACGTATATTAGAACTCAGGGGTTGCACTGAGTGGAAATAGTATATTATTTTATATGGAGGAAAAGTGATACTTTTCATGGCGCGCTCGTGTTTAACAGCCGAACGGAGTGAGGCTGGTAATAGAGAGCAAGCCATGAAAAGTAACTTTTCCTCCAAATAAAATATGCTGTTTTTTCTTCAAATGTCGACAAATTAATGCAAAAACATCTCTTTTTAATAGTAATAATATCTAATTATTATTAAAGATAAATGGGTTCGCAAGGCGGCTTAGACCACGGTCGTAGGTGGCCTTGCTTAGACCGGTGTCTGTGAAGTAACATAAAGCTGTCAGTGGACACTGTCAACAATAATTATTTTAAGATTCGTCTCCGATTGCGTTTTAATTCCGTATTGATAAGCAGTTATTGAGTAAGTTCGATTAAATAATAACCAATTTGTTCCTAAATTAGTGATTTTTAGAAATGCAGTCACAAATTGAGTGATAAATACAAATTGTAGTTTAATAAATCTTGAGTTGTTGACGCTTATTTTGTTGTCTGTTTGTATTGTATCTGTGTTGCTATGACAACACTTTTACCTCCGCCGGCGGAAAAGTGAAAAGTAAAGCTCCGGCGGATGAAAAACGAAACTTCACGGCCGCCTACACAGTCGAGTAATGACGGATTTACTGACGTTTGAAGAAAAAAGCTATTAAACTTATTTGTAGAGCTCAGCTAGGTACATAATTTTTAATCTTAAAAAAAAATCGAAATCTCTGTGAGATATTTGCAAGTTTGTTACCAAAAAATATATTTTTTTATAATTTATAAATTGTTTTAAATTAAAAATTTTTCAATTGATACCTGTCAAATAAAGTGACAGCTGTCAAAATGTTTCGAAAAAGTAAATTACGCGTTTTTTCATTGCTCGCCGTCACTTGCTACCATCGCATCTGTTAACTGTTAACATTTGTCACTTTCCTTTGAAACATGATGTGTCGAATATCACAGTGACATGTGGCAGAATTATTTATGCTGTTCCTGATAGCTCTCAATAATGGCAATGTGGCAGAATAGACTACACTTAATTAAATCGATCAGTGGAGTGCCCGAAGGGTACTCCACCCATTTGCGCTACATGCAGCAGCTTTTATAATCAGATCATAGCCGGAAAGGCTTTGATAAACATCTTTAAAACCTAAAAAAAAAATAAAAAAAAACACTGAATATAACTAGGCACAAGGATTTCACAGAACCTAACACAAACGGCGGACAGACCACCAAATCTTACACTTGTTACAGCTATATCTACAGTTAACTTTTTCAATGCCGTAGTTTAAAACAAACGATTCATGGAGCTTCTTTGGTAATTGACTGTTGGTATCTCTTGGATATAGATTTAAATGTTCCTTACATGCATTGTATAAGAAGAATTGCTTAGCTTTTGCAAATGGTTATAAAATATTGATATTTTAGGGAAACAGGTGGTCGCCAAATTAGTGGAGGAAAGCCATTATGAGCATATTATGAAAAAATATGCAATTTTCAAAATATTATTTTCTTAGTTACATCAGTTAGGAGCCACTTCAATTTCAAATAAACGTATCATAAATGTGGCCATGCTACAGGAACAACCCAAAAAAGTGTGATACGATAGAGGCGGACTGTCACAACAAACTCGATCGGGTAGGTGCGTGCCAGGCTACTCATGCTGGAAGGTTACACCTAATTTCGAAGCGTAGTTATCAGAGGAAAATAAATAAAATTATATATTTCCACTAACACATAATTATCATGTAAAAATTAATATTTAAAATTTTTCCACGGCATCTACAATTGTGTGATTAAATTTATCGTCATAAATTTATTTTTAAATAATTCCCAATGATGAAAGTGCCTGCTTTACTACTAATTATATTAAGATGAAATTATTTAAATGAAGAAGACTCACTAGACCACCGGATTACACAGTGGCCCGTAATTACGGAATTGTACCTATACTGATAATCCGACTGATTTTAGCCTCCCAGCGAGCGGATTCTGTATTTACAAGAATCTAACTACTTATTAAGAATGTTTAAAAAGTTTGTTTAGAGGAACAAATTGTTTAGTTTTATTCCAGTATTTGTCATATTGTCAACTAACATAAAGTCATACAGTGGAAAGTTTGAACTTAACCTT
>MU182614.1:106607-119247 GCA_016904865.1 Pissodes strobi | reverse complement strand
CTCTATCTGCTGCAACATTGAGCTTTTTAAGATGCGACCACAATACTTTTGGGTCTTTATTGGAAAATGTATTTGAGTAAAACATCCTTTTTTCCCTTTTTACAGCAACAGTAAACATATTACGAATAGTCTTATAATTATTCCAATCGATTTGAAGCTTAGTATGTCTATATTTACTTAGTGCTCTATCTCTGTCCTTTTTCATGGCTCGCAGAGTATCCGTGAGCCATGGTGCATATTTTTTCGTAATACGATGTGTGACAAACGGCGCATGCAAATCTAGTAGTATTCTAATATTATCGCAAATAAAACTTATTTTATCATTAATATTATCGATATGATATATATTGTTCCAAGGGATTGATCGCAAGTCGGATTGAAATTGAACATAATTTAGTGACTTAAAATTTCTGACTGTTTTAAACTGTGGCCCTGGTTTTGATACGCTTACTCCTAGAACTGCATAGATCAGATCATGGTCACTAAAATCCACTGGCACCACACCCTTCTCGACAACCAAATTACCGTCCGATGACAAAATATAGTCAATTAAGGATGAACTCTTATCAGTTGTTCTAGTTGGAGAATCTATGAGCTGAACAAGTCCCACACCTTCCAAAAATTCAAAAACAAATTTTGTTTCCAAATTATCCGTATTAAATAAATTTATGTTAAAATCGCCAAGACAAAAGACTTGGTCCACAACAGGAACAACCCGTGAAAGCGACACTTCCAAACTAACAAAAAAGTCCAAATAATTTTTTTGAGGAGGCTTATAAACAACCCCTACTGCAAGAGTAGTTTTTTTAAACCATATTTTAACCCAAATCTGCTCTATGTTTGCATCACAGGGCAATAATGTGTACTTCAGGTTATTTCTTATGTAAATCCCAACACCACCCCCTCTGCCCTGCCGATCGCGTCTTTCGAATTTATAACCGTCAACCAATAAAGAATGACTAGGGGTTAAAGCAGTAAGCCATGTCTCCGAGACGCCCATTACACTATATTCAAAATTAGAAATTATATCCCGTACATCATTAAGGTGAGCAATCAACGATCTAACATTGACGTGAGCTAACTTAATTCTATTCATTAGTATTATTACACTGTAGTAGTAGACAACACTTATTTATAAAAAAAATTACAATAAAAAAAAACAGAAAACAAATCCAATTGTATAGTTAATAAAAAAAACAACAACCAACAGATGAATCTTACATCGGTCACAGCTCTCATATAATAATAATACATACTATTTTTAAATAAATTATAATATGTAATATGCGTTTTTGTTATATTTCAACATGAAACAATTAAAAGCAACATTCCGAAGCATTATTCAATTCCAAAATAATTCAAAATTTAAGCGAATGCAACAGAAAATAATTTCTTGATTATACAACCAACTTTATGTTTTTCACATAATATGTTACAGTATTGTTTACTTTACGTCTTTGTCTGACGAAATGAGAATTTTTTTGTTATTTATTGACGTGAACACATTACCTTTCCATGTCCAGCAGTTCTTGAGACCGTATTTAGAAACGGCTTTTTGATATAAACTTAACTTTTCTGCAATCAACAATTCACTAAACACTACGCCACTACCCTTAAGCTTTCTTTTAGCCCCAAAAACTTCATTACGTTTCCACCGATTCACAAAAAACACAGCGATCGGTCGCGGTTTTTCATTTGGACCATCGCGCTTTCCCAACCGATAACAATATTTAATATTTTCGGCCGTAAGACTAACATTAATTTTAGATTTAATGTTATTAACAATATCGACGACCATGTTATTGTTTGCACCAGTAGTTTCGGGCAGGCCGCTTATCACGATTCCGTCCATATACGATGACTGTTTTTGTTCCTGCATATTTTTCTCGGTCATTTCTGATTGTTGACGAAGTTTTAACAGTTCATTTTTTATACTACTTATTGCATCTTGAGTATCTTTTTGAAATAAATTTATTTTTGCAATTATTTCATCAGAATGTGGTTTGGTATTCTGGGTCCCATTCACCGAGTTACCAGCAGATATTAGCTCCTTCATTTCGGAAATACTTTTCTGAACACGTTCTTCAAGGGCTTGTACTTGGGCCGCTATATCGTTGCAATTAGAGGCCGATGAGCCCTCATTTTGGATCTGCCTTGTAGACCGTGTCATAATTGACAAACTGAACTCAGCGAATACCTTTTAATCACACTTTAAACAACGAATTTAATCAAAATTTAGAGAGCTGATTCGAAAACACTGTTTACTCAACCAGCGCCATCTCTTTAAAGCCTGGCATACTAGGAACAGATCCCGTTTATTGGACTTCTGTTAGTTTCTATATCTTCTGCTATTTTTATTATTGACGTTGCGTTGTTATATATATTTTTCAATAGATCTTTATATTTCGAATCAATGCATTGTTTAAGGCTTCGAAGATAGCCCACAGTTCTACGGAATCGAACGCCTTATTATAGTCAACGAAAGCAAGGTGTAGTGGTTCGTTGTATTCGTTGCATTTTTCTACTAATGATCGGATTGACTGAATATTTTATTGTACTAAAGCCTTTACGGAATCCAGCCTGTTCAGGAGGTTGGTAATCATATAATTTGTTGGTAAGTCTATTTGTTATAATCGATTACCTGAATTTATTGAGGACACTGTTTCTAAGTTGCTTTACTCTGGACGATATTTACCCGAATAAAATTAGTATATTGTTAAAAGGTGTCTCCATTTTATTAAAATTTCAAAATATGTATACCATATCAATAATTTGTATTTTAAATTATTAAGTTACATTTTCGTAAACATAAGCTCTTTTACTAATAAATGTGCAGTCGTTATGTTATACGTTATTGACCTTAGGGAATTTAAATAGACCTGCAGAATAAATTATTGTTTTGTAACGGTAGGTACTTGTTACAACAGTTGTTATTAATGAACTTTGCAAGTCATTATCGGGTTTTCATTTAACGAGACATTGAAATATGGATTTATGAGAGCATTTGCCGGAACATTCAATAGTGTTAAAACTTTTCCAGTTAAAAAAGACATTTAATTGGAATAAGCAGGCTGATTTTGTGAATGTAATAGCTCTAGGCCTTGACACTGAATATCTAAAAATTGATAGTAGAAAGCGACATCATGGTTCACGTCAGTTATTTATATAATTATTAATTGACATATTGTACGCAAACACTCCGTTGCTTCCTAATCTAATAACATAATGTTATTAGAATAGGAGGAATTAAGCCTATCGTCTCAATGATATCAAATTATCTGCGAAATTTTCAATTTTCGGAGAAAAACCGGGAGATACATGGATTTTAGTTTTCAATTTTCTATAGCCCAATCATGACCCAATGACAGTTGTCAAAGGAATGACGTAAATGTCAATTTTTGTAAACGGCAACGTGGGCCGTTGTGATACCTTGTTCGAGAAATCTTTTTATCCTAATTCAGCACCGCAACTTTTTCAAGTTCCTTCATAGATGACAGCCTATTAAATATATAAATTATTAAAAATTGTATTTTCCGGTTTCTATGTAGTGTTCTGTGAAATAATATGAATTAAACATTTTATTTAGTATACATGAAAATCTTGATCACTTTTGAATGACAAATATGCTAAAATTTGTTCCTATGGAGGTTCATTAAAGATTTAATTTAAACTCATTTTAAATGATTGCCAGTTGGAAAAAAAAAACGGTAAAGGCAATGGTATTAGAAATATTTAACTATGTCGGTGTTTAAAATATTTTATTTAGTATACATGAAAATCTTGGTCACTTTTGAATGACAAGTATGCTAAAATTTGTTCCTATGGAGGTTCATTAAAGATTTGATTTACGTTCATTTTAAATGATTGCCAGTTGGAGAAAAATGTAAAGGCAATGGTATTAGAAATATTTAACTATGTCGGTGTTTAAAATATTTTACTTTCATAGCAACAAAAAAAAATTATTCTTTCTTAGTCAGTCGTCTATTTTTTTCTTTTCTTTACAACTGACAATTATTTAAAATGGCTTAAAACGAAGAACTTCAATAGGCCTTCATAAAAACATATTTTGAGTAAATAGATGCAAAGTTCTTCGCCTAGTTTCCTTAATAGACCACTCTGTAAAATTGTTCAATTCATGTTTCAAACAGCACCACATAGAAAAAGAAAAAAACAAATTTTCCAAATTTAAACATATAATGTGGTGCTATCTGAAAATAAATTGTTCAAACTTGAAAAAAATCAGGACCATACTCAGAATGAAACGACCTTGCAAACAAGGTAATTATGGGTATCTAAGACCCATGTCTCTATTTTTTTAAAATGACGCTGGCAGCTTTCATTGAAAAATCAAAAGATTTGGGTTAAAACTACATTGGGTTGTAAAAAAAAATAAAAACCAAAATCGGCAGGTCTCGCCTGTTTTTTTTTAAATTGGTAAGTTCGCAAATAATCCGGAGTTTCCACATTTTATTGTTCTACTGTATATAAGTGAAATATATACAAGCTATTTTTGAGTAATCAATCTTCGGTTGAACAAATAACATAATTATTAATAAACGGTGACTAAATACTATAATTGTTTGAGATAAACGGGAAAATGTAGATATGTTCTATTATGTTGTTAGTTCAATGGGGCAAATTTTAGAAAATTTGAGTTTTATAATAAGCATCTTTTTCAATGAATTGACACTACATTGTGCTATATCCTTGTTTAAAAATATTAAAATGCTTCTAAAAATTAAGGCATTAATAAACAAAACGATTTTTATTTACAACTTAATTACTAAAAAGCATTAAGATTATAAATTTATGAGATAGCCATGATAAACCAAACTACTTAATACAAAATAGTATTTACAAAATCATTTGCATTTCGGCCTGATTTCTGAACTTATCTTCGATGATATCTTCTTTCTCATTCCAACACATAACGCTCTTAGGAGAGATGCTCGAAATATTCATTTCAAGAATAAGTCTAATAGATTATTGATTTTAGAAAATCAAAAGATTTCAAAAACGCAATAAAATCGCCTGGTTCTATTTAAAAAACCAATAAGTTTATGATGGGGTCCCGAGCATAAAATGTCGGATTAAGAAACTAATAATTGCCTTGTAGAGAAGAAAATAACAATAATAAGGTAGACTACTTTAGAATAACTCAGAAAGCAATAAAAAAAATTATATTGTTATATTTTGGTTTCTCCCGAATATCTACCTCCGGAAGTAATCTAAATTGTGTAAATTTCTCAAAAGCATATAGTTCACCCGATTTAGTTGTCGTAGAATCTGTTAAGTTTATCGAGCCAAATACTTACCAAAATCTTAAGTATATCGGAAAGTTTACGCGTAGAAGGGGATGATATTATGACGCGACATAATATAAGATATTACAGCAACAAAATCTGAATTGGATTAAATAAATGCTTCCGATAAGTTTTGTTGTCAAGTTGAGGTATGTTTTTATTCGTAATGGCTCTATCTCTTCGACTGTGACGTCATCACTTCTTGAAGCTCCCACTGTGATGATTAACTCGTCTATAACTGTTTTGAGTTATTCGTCTACTTTTCAGTATTTTCCTTTAATAAAACGAACGTGCCTAAAGTATGATTTTCAAGTTTCCGCTGATATTGAGCTAATCGCTTCACATTTAAGCATATACCTTCAGATGAAAGTTCGCTAGTGCTATGCTCTCGTATATAACCTATCCACTGCTGCCCATGGGAGTTCAACAGGGTCCAGAACGCACATATGCGGAGGTAGCCTTAGAAGCGTATGACTCCGACGACGTAAAAGGGCGTCAACTTTAAAGATTTTTACTATAAGCTTATTGGCTGAGATTACTTCATATAATTGCAATGTCCTCCATGTAAGATCAAATCTGAGATTGTCCATCTGAAGCCAGGAGAACATATGATATTTTGTAGAGTATTTTGTAGATACTTTATGTTCTATATGAGAATGATAAGAGGCATTATCCAATATTGCGAATTATTCTGGAGGAGTGTTAAGAAGTTCTCTAAGGCCATTTTTCAAAAGTATCCCTATTCATCTGTCCATAATAGTCTCCAGTTGTTAGCTCCGAGCAAAAAATTGGCGGCACCTGGAACAAAGCCACCTTCTGAACCAGCATGTATGTACCATAACCATAGTTTATAACCTAATTCGGATACAGTGTAAACTGTGCCATAACTAGCCGGCTGCTAGAGAGGATTCCGTAAATAACACCAGTAATATTTTCGCTTTGCCAACATTTTCTCAGTGTCATATTCTTGTCAACCCATGTCTCATCCAGATAAACAACATTGTGTGTCCTTCTTGCATGTATTATAGCCTTATAGTTGAAAGCTATTTTACACGCATGTGAAAAATACTTGGTCTCCCATAAGCAATGTTCATTTATTTTGACACTTAAGCTAAATAAATCTCCTTGAACGTTAATGTCGATTTATGATTCTATGCTCGTACGGAGAGTCTATTTGGTCCTTTATAGCCTAGTAATGTGTTGCAGGTACGAACTTTTTTTAAATTTAGGTAAGCAACTTCTAATATTCATCGAATTACTTGAAAATCGGCATCACCTATTTTATCTTTATATAGTTATCGTGGCTTTGTCTTGTCTAGGGAATGATTTGAGCAGTCACTATATTTTTTCGATTTTGCATTCGGTGTAAGAAGCAGTTAGTTTCGTTCGTGCAATGGGAATATCTAAACTTATATTTTCTACTTGTCCATCGCAGACATTAATAACGTGAGTAATTATCTCACTTGCGGCGCTTCTAATTGTTATCCCCTGTTTGTTCGCCATGGTCATTTCGGAAATATGAGGCACGTTTATGGGCTAGGTAAACAGGCCCAATCATAGTACATCTGTGCGAACTTTATTAAGTCAACGTGAGGTTTCGTTTATCATTTAACTGGCGCACATTATATTCGATATGTGACGAGCGGCAAATTATTACGGCGCGTCGTAATACGCCGCGGCGGCGTATAGATATGCTTTGCCAGATTATAATATACTATTCCGCAAATATAAGAGTGACCCGGCTTCTAATTATGATTCACTAGAATACAAATATGTTAAAACAGTCAAAAAGTATGCAACCCTATTATATTTTAGGGCCATTACATTCAAAATTTAATTATCTTTCAAATGATGTGCCACAATAGTATATTATGAAATGATACGATTTTGATAATTACTACTAGAGCCACAGGCGAGTGTCGTTATCGGCCTATCTTAATAGTCATTAAATGTGAGTTGCATACACTATTTCTTGTACGACCAGTCATAATAATGAGAAATAACCACTTTATCATTCAAAATTACCTAATTAAAGGGTAAATATGGACTGTCAAAATTGATATATTTTAAATGTCATGGTCATGGTAATATTTGATATTGAGAATGTTACATAAGACGTATTCTTTTTTTCAACGGTTGATCCACCGATTGCACCGGTTGAGCCATTTGGCGTTCTTTTATTGTTCGATGGGCTGTCGGTTGTGTCTCAATCGTGTTCTTTTATTCACGATGGATTAACGTATGGTTGCATCAGCGTCAGTGATGTGAACTGGTAAATTACCGATAAATTACCGTGGTAATTTACTGTAATTTACCGTAAATTACCAAAAATTTATTACCGTAATTTACTGATAATTTACATAGAAAATTACTGGTTCTCGTGCTAAATAATTAACGTTATTTACCGTAATTTACCGTTATTTACTGTATTTTGTTGTAATGTACAGGGTGATCCCCTATAATGTCGCCCCCCTTTAACTTTTTTATTTTAAGTGTCCCGAAAAAATTAAAAGTATAGTTATGTAGGTACTGGAAAAAAGCATATTTTGTGCTCTTGAGATAGTAGTTTCACAGCTATAAACAGTTGAAAATCGGTACTTTGGCTAATTGTCACGTTGGTAGCAAGAAGATCATTAGAGATGGAGTAAAATGAATTTCACATTCCTATCTTCCTTTTCAGGAACTGAAAGAAACTGGCAGGCGGTACCATGGGTACCAAATCTGGTACCTCGGTAGGTACCATCAGTTAGCACCATCAGATAGCTCTTGGAAAGTTAAGATAGGAATGTGAAATTTCATTTTACTCCATTTTTAATGGCCTTCTTGCTACCAAGGTGAAAAGTAGCCAAAGTATCGATTCTCAACCGTTTATAGCTGTGAAAATACTGACTCTAGAGGTATAGCATCATATATAAATTATGCTTAGAATTTTACGAGGAATCGAAAAATAAATTCATATACATGGTGATCCATTGAAAAAAATTAACTTTTTGCTTTTCCCTGTATACTAATCATTTTTCCAGTATTTTTTATACGCAGAAAAAAAAGTATTTTTCAGTACCTACATAACCATACTTTTAATTTTTTTGGCACACTAAAAATAAAAAAGTTAAAAGGGGGCGACATTATAGGGCATCACCCTGTACCATGTTTGTCAGCAATATGAACAATATGCGTTCGGGGATTTACTGCCTGCTGCCGGTTATTACCCGAACCGGGGATTTACTGTCGGCTGTCATTCATTGCCATTCATTTTGTTCTGTGTTGCTTTCGTTTTAAAATTAAATAATATTTAAGGAAAAAAAAAACAATGTTTTATTCACAAACAAATGAAACAACTTTTGGTCCTACACCGATACTTACACACACCGTAATTTCATTCCCAAGTGGTAATTACATGAATATGACAAATTATTTTTTATACATGTACATGTACATGCTTCTTTGGAAAAATAGCAATTTTTATTTGTAAACTAGTTGGACGTTTTCAAAAGACAGTAATATACACAATTTACATTAATTTACGAATGGAAATCGCTATTAGTTTACTTGCAGTTTACGGTAAACTACGGTAATTTATTGTTATTTACCAAAAATATATTACGGTTATTTACCACAGTAATTTACGACACAAATTTATTACCACGGTAATTAATTTTGGTAATTAACACTCGTAAATTACCAGCGTAAATAACCAAAAATATAAATTACGGTAATTTTACATCACTGATCAGCGTTCACCGGCTCGCCAAGTCGGTTGTTTCGGTGAATTGTGGGGGGGGGGGGGGGGAGCAACTTTCCTAACCTATACATTTAACATTTGTTTGTTATGAATTTAGAATTTCAATTTTTGATACATAGAATCATTGTTAAATTGTTTAGATAAATATAAACAATGATATAATGGACCGTCCCGTTGAAGTTGTGTTAACGCACAACTCGGGTATTAGTTTTAAGGTTTTTTTAACAGAATACGAATTGGCTCGTCCTTCAAAGGGTGAGTAAATTTTCCACTTTGACTTAACCTACTAAAATGATATGTGTAAATTAATCTTAAATGTTGTGTGGTAGTTGAACCTGGTTGAAATATAAAACCTTAAAAGGAGACTTTATGTGACATATGTCTTTATTTATTATAGATCCTTCTTTCCTTGAAGAAATTTCTGAAAAGTATTTTAAGCTCTATAAAAATGATGTAATTCTGGAAATTTTGAAGAAAATTGTAAATCAGTTGGATCTGGAACTCGGAGTAGTTGATGGTTTCGTCATCATCATCATAAGCGGAGTCGCTGGAATACAGTACTCTCGCCGCTAAGGCGGCCGCAACAGAGATCATTTTATATTATCAAAAACTTGTGCAAAAATTACAAATTATTGTTGTTCATATAGTATTTAAACGTCAAAGTCAAACATCAAACTTCCACCAATGTGTTCTTATTTTCTCAGAAGCGGTGCCCACCGGTTGGTGACGACAGGACCCTAGAAATATCAACCGTAAAAACATGGGTTCACCAATGATTGAATCCACCGTTGAAAAAAGAATACGCCTATTTTATTGGCTATAAACTCGTATTTTAATGAAAATTTGTATCGCATTAAAGTACAGGTATTTTAGTATGTATATGTATAATAAATAATTTAAAATGTAGGAGAGAAAAAATTGGTATATATTAAAAAAAGACGTTGACGTCATCCAGGTAATTTATTAGAGAATTTAACATGACATGATGAATCCATTTAATTCGATACCCTAGTTTTATAATGCAAATTTGGATAAAAATAAATATAAGGGTGTAGCCACTTCTTTGGACGACCCTGTACATACGTTTACTAAATCAATCTCTATTTTATTTGACAAAACTACATCTAGCATACAACTAAATAATATCTAACGTGTCTTACTATATATTTTCCCTGATAAAATAGAATATTTTTTATCTACTTGTGTTCTTTGTAAAATGTTACATATAATGCAAAGATTATATGAAATAACAAGTGTTGAAAGTAGTTGTTTGTAAACGAGGAGGTTATTTAGCGCGCGGCGTTAGCTGAGTTCGAAAATCTTCCGAGGTTGAAAACATACATTCACACGAACAATGCATACTATTTTTCCTACGACCACCTATGGAAACGACAGAAAAAGTACCCTTTAGATTCTTAGAAAAACGATTAATATCATACGTGTGTTAAAATTCACTTTTCAATACGTGTGTGGGAAAGTATTCGTTCCGTTATCCACATCTACCAAATCAAAATGTCAAATCAGTTATGTTATCAAACTGGCAGGATGAGCCTTCTACTTAAATAAGGTCCTGTTCAAATTACTTTTCAACACGAGTGTTAACAAAATCTTCAACATGCGTGTGTAATAAGGCACTTTCTAGCCACGTTTTGTTTTTCTCCTTTTCAAAAGTGGTCGTAGGAAAAGTGGATTTCAAAACGCACGTAATATTAATAGTTTTCTTAAGAATCTAAAGACGGCTATTTGCATAATTTTTATAGGTGGTCGTAGGAAAAATAGTCAACATTATTCGTGCGGAAGTGCCTTTTCAAAATCGGTGGATCTCAAACCTCCTTATTTGAAGGATTTTTAATTTGAGAAATTGTTTTGCTTTACCTCTTGTTAAAGTATCAATTACTTACATTCATTAAGGTCAATAATAGAAGCTAGACACATAAAAATCAACACAAGTTATTACCAAGCTCACCTGATGGTACGAAAAACATATAATTTTGAAAAAATTCCATGCAAAGGTAGCCTGATTAAAATAATTAATAGGCAAACAATCTTATAAAAAATATATAATCAAAGGTTTAATAATTACAAAAATATTTTGTAGATGTGTTAGTAGTGGAAAATTTTATATATTAGCCATGATTGTTGGTGTTATTGCTCGACGCCCTGGCAATAATAGTGCCTGTCTAAACTTTGGTTAATAGTATACTATTATTTGTCACTGTAAGTATACTAAATACAAGCATGTCAAGCTTATTGTGTAAGTTTTTACAAAGCTCAGACATAGAATTTAGGTTTGGGTTTGTCAGGGTATTATTAAACTCGAGTTTGCAGTATTTAGCAATATCTTTCATCTGGTCGATCCTGGTTACCAATCACTAAATTAATAATATACAGCTTGAGGATAAATTACCGGAACCAGCTTAAACGGTGTATAAGCGGTATTTTAGAGCTGGGCGACTATGAACTAACGCAAATTGTGAACGACTTCACCAAATTCATTATTGCTTTAAATTTGGATCTCTTTGCATCAAAAGTTTAAATTTAAAGAACGAAATCAATGTTGCAAAATTATAAAGATTTTATTTCATAATGGAAACATTAATCTATTTTTAAATATTTGTTGAAAGTGCCTTCCATTCACGGTCTGACACCGAATCCAATATTGTAAATTTCATTTACAATATTTGCTCTCGACTTTTCTAAGTTCCATGTTTCTTGGAGTAAACTTTATACTTTATATGACCCCAAAAAAACAAGTAGAGTGAAGAAAAATCGGGGATCAGCATAACTACCGAGTATAGTTAATGTTCGGTGGCGTAACTATTCCGACTGGCCCTCTCTTTCCAATCCACCTTCCTAAAAATATAAAGTTTAGAAATGTTTTACACTCATTTGTCAAATCAGAGGGAGCCTCAGCCTATCGAATTTTTA
Organism: Pissodes strobi; assembly: GCA_016904865.1. Classification (NCBI taxonomy): domain Eukaryota; kingdom Metazoa; phylum Arthropoda; class Insecta; order Coleoptera; family Curculionidae; genus Pissodes; species Pissodes strobi. Next base: position 107,274 of record MU182614.1, on the reverse strand, counting down.
TCTCGAAATGAAACGAAATAATATGAAATATATCTCGATACATAATATCATTCTTTGCATCAAGAAAACTATGAAATAAATCTACATTTTTATTTACAAATTAAAATGTCGATCACAATTTAAAATTAGATAATATTAAAATATTTATATACATCTTTACCAAGATCAATCCATTCAACCAACCTAACTAAAATGTTAAGTTATCATAGTTTAAAAACTGCCTAAGGTTATAGAGGCTCTGCTCAAACAGAGGCTTTTTATTTTTGACTTGAACACAGAAAGTTACAGTTGTTTAATTTTAGGAGCCTATTGTGGAAGAGTGGAGCATAATAGTCAAGGGAGAAACACAATTTTTTAGGTTTTAAAAAACAAATTCTAATAGCGCAACCAACTCTGGTTGAATATTGATGATACATGCTGTTTTGCTTGTATGAGGGACGTATAAATTACAGTAGAATAGGCTCGAATAAATATACTTAGATAGTATACTGAAGATGTTATTATCAACATCAACCAAGGTCTACCTCACGTCTTCCCTAAAACCATTTCCCACTATAATTTCTAAGGCCCCTTCTTTGTAGTTTAATGATTCGGTCTGCAGGGGCCGAGTAATCCCAGACCAGAATCTAATATGAAGCTGAATACTGGAATATTACGCGAAAGGTCT
>MU182614.1:0-106597 GCA_016904865.1 Pissodes strobi | reverse complement strand
CAGAATCTAATATGAAGCTGAATACTGGAATATTACGCGAAAGGTCTGAAGTAGAGCTGGATATAGGATAATTTTTCTTAGGTTCCTTGATAGGAACACTGTATCAGACAATTTTGCGAGAATAAGAGTTGACATCATCTTCAAATCATAATCTCCAGAAACTTGATGACTCTGGGTTATCCTCAAGTAACTCTCATTTTAAAGTATATTGAGATAACCGTAGCAGCATTCAAGGGTCTTTTATTTGCTACGAATAATTCATTTAGCAGTTCACAAGGTGAAGCTGAGCGATAGTGACATATCCTCAAGCATATTCCTGTCTTGATGAGATTAATACCATTTGCAACGAATTAAAGAGTAAGATCAAGTGAAACACGCATTATGCATATGGGCTCTGTGAGCTTACCATTATCTCATCGTAGTCTATTGTTGTATATGCGTTAAATACGATTTTAGCAGATCTACATCACTCTCATGAAATCCGTAGTACTCCAACTTTTTCAGAGCAGCACATGATCAACACAATAGAAAGCTTTCGATAAATCGCAACAAGCTGCTCCCACATACTGTCCATTTTCAAAAACGTCAAAAAGACAGTCCAGGAGGCCCAGAAGTGCGAGGACTGTAGATATCTTTGGCCTAAAGTCATACTGACAGTTTATAAAACTTCATTATCCTCAACAGCCTGCAGATTTGGATCTTAAGTAAAACAAATTTTTTATGTTATACCAGTACATTATTGTGTTTTTATACCTTAGATACCATTTACATAATGGATTACTTTATGTCCGTGCGGGCATAAAGTCCACTTTAAGGCCCGCGCGGGCATAAAGTACACTTTATGGACTCAAATAATTGAATTGAATTCGTATTTTTTCAAATATTTACACATTGTGAATGCAATAACGAACTAGTATGATATAAAAATTTGTATGCACCACGGGTATTAATAGATGTGTACGCCCTCGGGCGACTTATAAACCGTCTCGCCAGAGGCCCTCGGGTTTGTAACGTTGTCGCCCTCAGGGTATAAACATCTACTTAATACCCTTGGTACACAAATAACTATTAAAAAAAGGTATCAGTGAGATTGGACAATAGTGTCCTGGATGGTCCTTGCCGCCCTTATTGAAGTCAAGAATACCCTTCAACACCTTAATACAGACAGGAAAATCGCAATTTCTTATGCTCTGACTATGAAGTCAAGTAAAGGGTACAAATCTTTAGCTTTCTTATCATGAACCTATTAATCATAAATTATGTCCTCTAATTGTTTGTTTTTTTATATTGTTGATCGCATTCCTAACTTAAAAGCTATTTCTGCGAAAAATTATTTTGGATGTGATATCCTAAAACGACAAACTAATTTTTCTGAAATGAAGGGAACCTTAAAATTATAAGGAAATAAAGTGGTGATAGCGAACATATCGCTAGTTGTAATGGAAAAAGCATATTCAATTTTTTCTCTTGCCGGTTTGTTTTCTTTTTGTACTATAGAATAATAGGAAACTCTAAATTTTACCTACAACGCTCTTCTAAAATATAATTTGGAGAGTATAGCTCGATTAGTTTATAGTTCATACAACAAAAAACTTGCGCCATTTTTGGACATATGACTCTTTCCTGTAATTGAATTTTTTAGGATGTTTTTGAAATCCGCAACTAGAAAGAAGGTTGTAACATATTGACCATTTATTGACGCCCTGGAAACGTTGGGAAAAATAGAATAGTGGTTTATTTACTTACCCTAATTTCGCCATACTATCCAAAATAGGGAAATATCCATGTTCGTGTTGCTTAACATACAAAGTTTCCTATTCTGACAATTTTTAATCGAAACCTATTTTATCTTTACAGCATCTGGCCAGTGGTTGGTTCTGGGACTACAGTTATAAATGTCAACCCGTAGACTACTCCAATAGTGACAAGGCAATGAGGGTATGTACAAACACATTACACATTATGAGAATTGAATTACTTATTACATATAACTATTACATACATATTATTTTGGGTTAGTTAGACCAAATATTGAATACAGCCTAACGGCCTTAAAATGTAAAACCAAAACCTCATGTTGTTATTTATAATTAATAGTTCTTCTAAACTAGATTTAACTAAGCATCATCATTCGCATTTAATCCCTTTCCCTTCATAAGACGCGTAATGCCCAAAATACATATCTAATAAACAAGATATATTTTTAGAATTTGTTATTAACATATATCAAGAAAACTTTATATTGTTGTTGCTTGTTTATCGAATGTCTTCAAATACATTCGTTTAATGCTTTCATAGATATTTTTAGGCTATATTTTAGCGCGGGTTGATTATATAGTGATAAAATATAATGTACCTAAATTAATATAACGGCAGTTTTAATTTTCTTTTCCGATGGTTTTCACTAACTTTTCGTTACTTTTAAAATATTTTTTACTACCGTGCGCTTTTGGGCACTTTCTCGCACGTATTTTAGTTTCCAAGTCTAACTATCCCGCTCTATTACGAAAAAAATCTTTCCCGCACTAGTACAAAAAATAAAAATATGCTTGTTTTGATTTCAATATACATTATATTAACCTTTCAGTAATAAGATGAAATTTTGCAGAAAGAGTGGGAACATCGGTCTGGCAGACCTATAATTTTGTCAACTCTATAAATCGTTCTCTAAGTATGTTTAACCATTGGAAATATAGAATATTGAAGAAAATAATGGAAAAAAGCTTTTTACAAAATTTTATTCACTTAGGTAATGAAAATTTAGAAACTAAAAATGAAAATGGAGTAAAAGAAAATAACAAAACATTTTTAAGGCAGTAATTGAAAATTAATTATAGTCTCAAAACTGCTTTAGTGTATTTTACAAAAAAAAAATAAAAATACCAACCATAGATTCTAGAAAATATGGTACAGATGCTAGAAATTATATGAATGTTTTGTATTTATTAATGTCTATTTCATACTGATCGCGCAAACCATTATACAATGTTCTAAGCACATACATTTTCCGCACTTCTTTTGGTTTTCGTTTTTTTTTCTGATGAATACTAAAAACATCTGCCAGGAACATTGTTTCTCTCTTCTGGAACATTCTCTTTAGGAAAGTGTAGAACTTCTCTTATTCTAAGTCGCATTAGTTTTGGAAGGCGTTTATTCAGTGCCCTAATTCGTAAATGTTCCTCTAACAAAGATAGCGCTAATTCTTCTAAAAACTGACTGCGGGGCATTTTATTATTTGTAGTAAAAAGAACATAACCATTTATGGTCGCAACATTTAGAATACTATAAAAAAAACTACCATGGATCACCTTCTTGTTTCTCGGATAGTATTATATCTGGCACAAAGTTTATCTACTACATCTATCCTAGCTTTTGTAGAATTGTAAAGCATTATTATTTTCGGTCTTCCAGTTTGTGGATCTATACAATCATCATGATGTAAAGTTGATGATAGTAATACATTTTTGTTTAGTTTAGGGATAAACGACACTAACGTATAATTTTCTTGAAATCTAAACAGCGAAGAAGATATTGGGCGTTTCCTTAGACAAACGCGTTTTTTTATTCTTAAGGTTGCGACTACTGTAAGCTTATGATTCTTGAGCAAAAAGTCTGTTAGTTCTTTACTGGTAAACCAGTTTCTTTTTGTGCCTAAAATAGGTTTGTATGATCTTTTCACTAAGAACTCCTTTTTCATATGTGGAACTCACTCCCAGGGCATCTGTTTCCCCTAATTACAACCTACAACTATTCAAGAACCGTGAAGCGTGTCAATCAACATCTTCGCACATATGCCGCTTCTCGAGCGCCATAGGATCTCCCTTTAGTGTGTGTGCCCCTGCCATAAAAAAGCGAATGGACTGTTAGATACGTTATACGATCCATCAGGTTATGCTCCAACGTACATCTCCATATTTGAGGCGTAAAATATTTTTGCATCAGCAAGGGTGAAATTTTTGATTTCATTTTTGTTGCTAAATGCTCCCAATTTTTCATTTATGGTAAGGTATTCTGACATAGGACAGTGTTTTTGGCAGTTTGAATTAAACCTTCCAAATGGTTTTCTAATATGACATTACTTATCCAGTTCTTCTTTTCAACTAGTGTCAATTTGTTATTGAATTTAAGATGTCCAATTAAAAATCTAAATCTCTGTAGTGACATGACTATATGAAATAGTTCGATTGCTGTTCTTTTTTTCCCACAAATCATATGTATTTAGATGATTCGTTTTTCTCACTCCTGACAAGTAGCAATTCTCACAAATATTTTATTTATGTTTTATCAGCAAGGTTATCATTTTCGTTTAAAGTTTGCCGGCTGAAATGAACTTATTAGTATTTGAAACAATAATATTGAATACATCGTCATCTAAAAAGCATTGCCAAATGTCTGTAGGGGTTTTCAGCTTTTTGGCTTCACCTTTTACTCCTGGTAAATAATTGTGTTTTCTGAACGGTTTTTAACGTTTCTTGGAGGATAATGTTTGTTCCTTCATTGTACCGCCTTTGTTACCTATTGGAGCCTCTATCTTATCTAGTGATGCCTTTATTTTTCTCGGCATCTGAGAGATGAGGGATTTTATTCAGAAGCCGTATCTTTGTGAAGTGTGAAGTATTTCAACGATGTCTGCTTCGTCATCATCTTAAGAATCACCATATTCGGTAACGTATGGATTAATTTCGTTCATCAAATGTCTTGTCACTCTCGTACGACATTTTCTTAAAGAAAATGCCATATTTTAAAAGTAAATAAGGGAAAACATCTAACGTCAGTCTCGCACACGGTAGTAGGATATTATTTAGCAATACGTGGACACTTTGACCATCTTACATACTAACCTTCGTCGACACGTTACGGAAAGGTTCTGAACAGATTAACTCCATCTGTGAGACCGAAGGTTGTCACTGGAAGGTTAATTTTAACTCTAAAATTATTACTATTCGTTTTTAAATCACTTTGTTTTATATTAATATGCGATCGTAGAAAAAGTTATGTTCCTAACTCATGCCGAAATTGATTTTCCCGCACTCGACTGCTTGACTGAATTTCGCACAAATTCGTTCGAGTTAACGGCAGTCGCATGCGAAAAAGCGCCATTTTCGGCACTTGTTGGAAAAGTAACTAATTGAAAATGTTCCTATGACGTGCATTCGTTCCCTTCTCTTGCATAATCATACAAACTGGGACTAGAGACTCGAAGCGTATTTTAGCAAATAAATCAGGCTCTCTACAAAGTGTAGGTCAAAATGTTGTCTTGACAGTTATTTTTTTGGAACGATTGTGGTGAAAATTAATATGGTGGCTGGTTCCCAATTTAAAAATTTTTATTGAAGGGGACATCTTCTTGAGTATAATATCATGACACAAATGTGCACATGCACGTAAGCAAGCTGGTATCAAGTAACAAATAAGAAATTTAAATTAAGTAGTTTAAGGGCAATAATATATTACCTTCCTGCTTCAAGAGGTTTTTAAAATGGCCTAGATGATAAAATTGCCAAAAAAGAGACCTCCTACCGCACGTTCTGAAATATTTTAGATTGACTGACAAACATTTGATCACAAACGTCATTCTTTGAGTTAGATAACTTAAGAAGAAAAGCTCAGAAATACTAGATCAAAGGATGGAGCTGGCAATTTGTAAAGCCCGGTTCAGACGCAGCGAGTAATTTAGTACTTGACCTGTCTGAACACAGCAATTTACTCCCACAACATTTTTAGCACACTTGAAAATCCACTAAACTAGTGTGCGAATAACTATTTTAACTTGTTCAGCAAAATATTAAGTGACTCCTCTGACATTCTGAGCGCAAAAAATACTCTTTTGGATCTTCTAGAGCTAATTCTTTTAAAAGATAATTTGAGGCTCCAAGTTCATTTCTTTTGCCGATCGAATTATTTACCCATATACCTCGAGGCCTTAGTATATCTCCAACCATACTAAATTTTTAGGCGACTTGAATATCTACCAAATTAGTGGACAGATGTGGCGGAGTTCAGTGTGAATAACTTTATTGAGCAAAATATTAAATAACTCCTTTGACATCCTGAGCGCAAAAATGCTCTGTTAGATCTACTAGAGCTAATTCTTTTAAAAGACAATTAGAGGCTCCATTTCTTCTACCGATCCAATTCTTTACCCACATACTTCCAGGACATTGCATATCTTCCAAACATGCTACATATTGTTTAGGAGACTTGAACATCCACTAAACTAGTGGGCAGTTCTTTACCTATATACCTCGACGCCCTTGCATATCTTCCACACATACTGCATTTCTAGGAGACTTGAATATCCACTAAACTAGTGGACAGACGCGGTGAAGTTTAGCTCGAAAACCCATTTTGAGTATGTTTAGCAAAAACACTCTTTTAAATCTTCTAGAGCTACTTCTTTTAAAATACAGTTTGAGGTTCCAAGTCCATTTCTTCTACCGATCCAATTTACCCATATACTTTTTTTTATTCAGCAAAATATTAAATTACTCCTTTGATATCCTGAGCGCAAAAAACATTCTTTTGGATCTTCTAGAGCTAATTCTTCTAGGCTCCAAGCTCATTTCTTCTGCCGATCCAATTTTTTACCCATATACTTCGAGGCATTTGCATATCTTTCCAACATATTACTTTTTGAAGGAGACTTGAATACCTATTAAGCTAGTGGACAGGGTAGCGGAGTTTAGTTCAAATAACCATTTAAACCTTGTTTAGCAAAATTTTAGATAACTCCCCTGACATCCTGAGAGCAAAAAATATTCTTTTGGATCTTATACATCTCATTATTTTAAAAGACAATTGGAGGTTCCAGGTTCATTTCTTCTACCGATCCAATTATTTGCCCGTATTCTTCGAGGCCTTTGCGTGTCTTCGAAGCATATTACATTTTTACTTGAATGTCCACTAAAGTAATGGACAGACGCCGCGCGGCGTTTAGTTTAGTTCGAATAACCATTTTGACCTTGTTTAGCAAAATATTAAACAACTCCTTTGACACCATGAGCGCAAAAACACTCTTTTGGATCTTCTAGAGCTAATTCTTTTAAAATTTGGGTTTTAAAGAGTTTCTGTAGTTTCATTTAATTTTAAGAATTGATGAGAGTATACCCTATTGGGTTAATTTAGGCCATTTTAAGTGCAATATAGGTAGCAAAACTCTTCAGCCATATTTACCTATTTTTATTTTATGATATTTAGTATATTCACATCTTTCATGCCAGCATTTTTCGATTAATGCGTGCAGATGCTAAATGGATATGAACTTGGAGCCTCTAACTGTATTTTAAAAGAATTAGCTCTAGAAGATCCAAAAGAGTGTTGTTGCGATCAGGAGAAATTATTTATGCCATCACACCTTCCCGTTCGAGGCAAGAAATACATTTTTGTAAATTAATCTCAGCAATCAAAAAGTATTTACGCAACTATTGAAGTAATCCGAGTTTTAGTGTTTTAGCTTAATCCATCGAAAATTAATCGGGACACTTTTGAGTCATAGTATATAAGAGTATATTATGTTTGACAGTAAACAGATTCTAATAAATTTTCAACTATTGTAGATGGCTCATCTCTGCTGGATATACTATCTATCGAAGCTCACTGAATTCGCAGACACCATATTCTTCGTTATGAGAAAAAAAAGTAGTCAAATTACATTTCTTCATGTATATCATCATAGCTTAACGCCGTTGGAAACTTGGGTTTTGACCAGATTCATTGCCGGTAAGTATTATAATTTCTAAACGGAGAAAAATATAACATTCATTTCTCTTACCATCCAATCTTGCCCGATTCGGTTAGAATTCATGGCAAGAATAAAGGCAAAAATGAGAGAGTGTGTGTTTTCCTTTACATATCGAGAAATGTGTAGAAACAGCACCCACCGAAGTAATAAAAGAGATGCCATTTTAGGAGGATATGTAATTTTTTTAGCAAGAAGTTGTAAAACAAATAAACATTTATTTTACGCATCTGAGTTGCTTCACTTTTGCAAAATTCGGCTTAAGCGTTGGCATAATCTAGTGGTCACCTCTAGGGATAAGTGAAACATATTGGATGATCCGGTAACGAGATGGCCTTCTTTTTCATTCTCCTTCTTCGGAAAACAGTGAGAACCTTTCAATTCAAAGAACAATTTTAGGTGGAGTCAAATATAGATATATCAATCTGAACCATTTACGATTTCAACATACTCTTAGTTCTTATCCAAACCAGAATTTCGTAGTTAATTTAATTAGTTCAAGTTTATCTAAATGTATTTACTTTTTATATGACAAAATTAATTAAAGAAAATATATATCGTCTACTTAAGTAATTTTATAACGTAGTACACCGCACGGGTTTTCGGCCTTCACTGAAGATCTAACAGTTCAAATAGTAATTATCACGAGTTTCCTAAATACAATTTCTCTCGAATGTATATTTTACGGATAGATTTATTATGCCAAGGCTTTATTCGGATTTCGTAAAAGCTAACTCATGTGTGTACGATATAAATATCAAAATCGTATACTCTTAATTTTACGACGTATAAAATAATTATTTTTTTAGCAACTTCCTTCCAGCATTACGTCTTTCTTAATGGCTACTTTGTGAAGCAAAATTTCATCATATTTTACAAATATACAATAGCAGCGTTGGGGACGAGTAAAGTGAAGATCGATTCCAACACAAAGTCTAGCATAAAATAAATAGTTATAATCCATAAAATGAGTAGATGATTAATGTATAAAACTTATTGAAGAAAGAAAAAAGTAAATTAAAGTAGCAATAAAAACTACGATGATAATACAGACGTAGTAAGCATACATACAACATAAAAATGTCAACTGACCATAATACTGAAGTAAATAATAAAATCATTATTTGGAGTGACCCAACGAAAACTTTGCCTTTCGATTTTGAATTTTCTGTATTTAAAATGTAAACCTGAAAAAACGCTCGGATTACTGATTTTAGGGAGACAATTTTATATTGCATTTTTAAGTTTAACCCCTAAGCAGCGGTGACAGTTACCCCCAAAATTCTTAATAGGGAAAGGTGTCGAGTGATATCTTATTTTAAAGGTATTTTTTTCCCTGATTATAATTTTCAGGTTAGAAGTCGCTACTTTATCTCCGTTGATATAACTATAGATGAATATAGCTAAACTATATTCATCTATGGCTTGTTAAAATATATATCAAAACACGTGTTTAGTAAATATTTAATTAATCATAAGCACTACATATTTCAAAATGAGGGTCTGAAACCCTTTAAAAGTGATATATCATTGAATCGTTTTGGCGGGGGTTTTCACCTCTAAAATAGGAAATAATAAGTTTCTTTATTTGTATTTTTTTCTTAAAGAAAGTAAATACGAAAAAAAGTCATCAAATAATTTTCTGATCAGTTTACTAAATGCTGGAAATGACTACCATTTACCTCCAATACAAATAAATTGGCCAAAGATTTGTTTTACGTTACGTAACGCTTCGGATGTATCTTGGTGAATTTCATAAATTATACAATTTTTCAAATCATCCAATAATTTCGGCTGGTTAGCGTGAATTTTAGACTTGACAACACTTCTTAGAAAAACGACTATTGGGGACGATTCAGGTGACCAACATGATCCCTTCTACCGATCCAGTTTTAGGGTAAATTTTCATCCAACAATTGACGGACCGGGTGCACGACATGAGGAGGTGAATCGTCTTCGCTTCAATATTTTATTATTTTTAGGAAGGCTGGATGAACACTCATCGGAAAAATAGATTTCGATTATTTTAATGGTTTCATCCATCACTTGACATAATTGGAGTCGGCGATTGAAATTATCATCGTTCAGTTCTCGAACTAATCGTATTTCGAAGAGATGGAACTTATTTTATTTTAGAATTCCCTGGATTGTTGTCCGTGATACTCCAGACTTCTTTTATTTTCCACGATCCAGTATCGTCAACATTGGACACATTTTTTTTTTGAAACAACTGAACTCGCGGATTGTCGTTAAACATTGGTCACTTCTACCATTTCAACTATTGAGAAAACCATTTGAGTGTATTAAAAATTTAAAACCGATTTGACACAAATCTAACGTTCTTAAAGATTCACGTCGAACTGATTAAATCGAACACACATAAGAAAAACAAAAATAAATTAAAGTCTATCCCATTGTAGTTGTAAGCACACGAGGGCTAGGGTCAAAAATTAATCAATCTTAACCATAGGTGTGACGGTAATATCTACCATCTCTGCAAATTGCCTTGTTGTAAATCGGATTCCAGGTACCTTGTTATTGGTTCGTAGGTGGGTAATTACCTACCTACGCCGATTGTACATATTAAATCAAAATTTCAGGTCCTTTTCGGTAAAAAGCAAGTAACATCTGATTATATAATGGCTTTGACTTAAACTTTTTCCTTTACTTTCTATTCAGCGAATTGGCAAAAGTTCATATTCCCTGCAAGAAAAAACTTTCATACTGAACGTCTATGGTGGTCTCGTATACTGACAACCTGCAAGTCATGTTCGCAGCATAATTACGACTTGTGCCAATATGGTAGGAGTTGGAGAAGCGAATATTTATAGATTTTTGCAAAAAAGGAAATGTAAGAAACTCAATGCACTCAAAACCATCGAAAATTGACGACTATGTTAAAAATAGTAGAAGAAGAATAGTACGTTCCTATTCCTTTGTCATGAATATACCAACGGTGGACACAATTTTGCAAGCCACTATGAACACTTCAAGAACTAGACTATGGAAAATTCACCATGACAAGAACTTTCACTGGGAAAAGCAGAATAGAAAATCTTTTCTTATAGAGAGATCATGCTGAAGATGACCATACTTGCGGCTAATCCTAAAAGAGCGCATCCAATGCAAACATGTTTTTTATTTGGATTCATCTTGCTTGAACGAAGGGCACAAATCCTGAGTTCTCGACAAGCACTAATGGAGGGTTGGTCAACTCCGTCTGGAAAGGGGCGCAGATTTATTATAACTCATATGAAAATCGCAGATGGATTTTTGGATGAAGGCTTATTAGCATTTAAATCAAATTGACATAAATATTACCACGAAGAAATGACTACTGAGGTTTTTGAAGAATATATTCCCGGTAGTTCAGTAATAGTGATGGATAATGCCAGGTATTATTCTAGGTTAGTACAAAAGCTTCCCACAAATTCATCGAAAAAAGCGAAGTTCATTGATTGGTTGCGGCCGAAGAGATTAAATGGTGATGGTAAGATGGCGGAAAAAAAAACTTTGGAAATTATTACGTAGCATTAAAAGAAGAATGCGCACTGTATTTTCTTATTTATAGGTGAGAGATTATTTGCTGAAGATGAGATTACTTGCGGCCAATCCGGAAATATCGCAGCGAACACAACAATATTTTTTATTTGGATGAAACTTGGCAAAACGAAGGCCACAGATAGAAATATCCTGAATTCTGGACAAGCTCTCATGGAGGGTTGGTCAACGTGCGTCACGTCGTCTGGAAAAGGGCGCATAGTTATTATAACTCATATAGAAATTGTAAATGGATTTTTGGATGAAAGCTTATTAGTATTTCAATCGAATTGAAATAAAGGTTACCATAAAGAAATGACTGCTGAGGTTTTCTAAGAATATATTCCCGGTAATTCAGTAATAGTTATGGATAATGCCAGCTATCACTCTAGCTTAGTAACGAAGCTTCCCGCAAATTCATGGAAAAGTGAATATCATTGAGTAGTTGCAGCCGAAGAGATTAAATGGTGATGGTAACATGGCGAAAAAAGAACTTTTGAAATTTGTTAAGCAGCATTAAAAGAAGAATAGAAAATCTTTTCTTATTGATAGGCCAGAGATTGTTTGCTTAAGATGATAATACTTACGACCAATCCGGAAATATTGCAGCGAATCCAAAAATATTTTTTATTTGGATGGAACTTGTCCGAACAAAGGGCACATGTAGAAATATCCTGAGTTCTCGACAAGCTCTCATGGAGGGTTGATCAACTTCGTCTGGAAAGGGGCGTATACTTATAATAACTCATATAGAACATGTAAATGGTTTTTTGGATGAAGGCTTATTGATATTTCAATCGAATTGACTGCTGAGGTTTATGAAGAATATATTATCGGTAGTTGAGTAATAGTGATGGATAACGCCAGCTATCATTCTAGGTTAGTAAAGAAGATTCCCACAAATTCATGGAAAAAAGGGGAGGGAGATAATTGAGCAGTTGCAGCCCAACAGATTAAATGGTGATGGTAACATAGCGAAAAAAGAACTTTTGAAAATTGTTAGGGATCATTAAAAGAAGAATAGAAAATCTTTTCTTATTGATAGGTCAGATATTATTTGCTGAAGAGGAGAATATCTACGGTCAATCCGGGATATCGCAGCGAATGCAAAAATATTTTTTATTGGGATAAAATTTGGCCGAACGAAGGGCACTGATTTCGGGACAAGCTCGCACAGAGGGTTTGGCAACTCCATCTGGCATATTAGCATTTCAATCGAATTGAAATAAAGACTACCATGAAGAAATCACTGCTGAGGTCTTCTATGAATATATATTTCCGATAGTTCAGTAATAGTGATGGATAACGCCAGCTATCATTATAGGGTAGCAGAGAAGCTTCCCACAAATCATGAAAAAAAAATGGATATTCAAGCTGCAGCCGAAGAGATTAAATGGTGATGGTAATATGGGGAAAAATAACTTTTCATAATACCTCTCTGAAAACTATCATTTTCAACGTCTCTGTAGAACAAAGAAAGTAAGTCTTTTCGGTCCGGGCACGGTAAAAATTTTCCCGGTCCCTAATTAGGGAGCGGGAAAAGTTTTCCCGCTCCCTGATTTTAAGTGCTAAATTTGCAGTTATTTAGTCACAGAATACAGAATAAGCATAAGGTATAATAAATTGGGTTAAAATTATACAGCGATGCAGTCTACAAGATTAATCTAGTACATTTTAGCGTCAAGAGTCTAATTTTAGGTAAAATTATTTCATTTATTCTGATATTACTTATCACAAATAGTTCATATAAATAACTGTCTTGCTTGTCTTGCAAGTTTGACGTTTGCTTTCATTTGAATACAAAATGGATTATGACATGATTTTGGATACGTAAAATTATAATAATTTTATGTTTATGTCTTGATTTCAGAAAGGTATTATGAAAAATATCGTTCATTACACGTCCAGAAACAGCTTTTCCTGTGCTTGCACGACTTCCGGTGTTCGGCTCTGTCGTGCGCGCACCGGAAAAGCCTAGTTCCCGAACTGGTAATGAAATATACTATTTAGAAATTGTCATGCAGCATAAATCAAAGTTTAAAAAATATATTATTGATGACATGCAAAAGATGGAGATATTACTGTATATCGCTTACCCGCTATCAGTGGCCTTTTAAGATCCTTTACAGGCGTAGGCGCTAGACTGTATCAAAATCTGCCTCTCCTATTAGTCGATCCATGCATCTCGTAAGTCGTATTACAATATGTCTTCGCAAGAGCTCTCGTGGTATAGAGGTTTAGATAGTTAGGTCCCACCTAGACGGCACGGGTTCGAACCCCGTTGCTTTTTTTATTATTTTTTTAAGATTATGTTTCTAAAATGGTTTTTTCTTGATTTTGGGTATGTCTTGGGTTAGTTTGGGTTAGCACCTGGTTAGTTTCCTTTTCTTGAGCCCCTGTAGCGAGCGAAGCGAGCGGAGGGCCATGCGGATCGACCAATAGGAGAGGTCGATTTTGATATAGTCGGCTACGCCTGTAAAGGATCTTTAAATGCCTATCAGTGTAAGCTAAACTGAATAGGGTTTAAAATCCAACAAGTAAAACTCTTGTTGGATTCATTGACGATATAACGGCAGAAAACTAGCAAAACACCATAAAACATGTTATAGCAGAGGAGACTGCTCTTGTTACGTCTTCATATGTCGAATGTCGAACTGGTTGTTTTAAAGATTTAAAGCAAAGATGTTCTGCATCATTTAATGGACGTCCCCTAGAATACCAAACACCAAACAATGTGAAACAGAAAATAGGGATTGAACATTAGATAAGAAACATATAATTAGCACACCTAGTTTTTTACCTTGTTGAATTCTAAGCAAAATGTTAGACCAATAGTATGCAACATATTCTAATTATTTCAGCCGATTTTTTTTATTTGAATATTTCCCACTAGAAAAACTTCGCTTAACTGAAGGCTTTAGATACCTCATGTCTTCATTGTTTTAAGAGATGCTAAAAAAAGTTGAATAGAAAATTGACTAGGACTTAAAAAAAATGTTTATTTTATTTTTGATTGTGTTCTCAAAAAAATTGCTTCGCTATGGAGAAAATGTAGTATTTTCCCGTTTAAAGTTACGAACGAATAGATCACCACCTTAAGAGGTAGTAGGATAGTATGAAAATTAAATTGATCACTATGCATATTTTAATTAAAGCATTATTTAAAGCATGTATCGATAATAATGTGCAGGTTCGAATAGAATTCAACCGGCTATTTCCTTGGAATGCCATAATTTTACTGCTGGCATTCGGTCTTGCGAAAATTCAACAGCTGATTGGCTTTATCTTACAAAATAGAATCTGTTTTGATATAACTAAATAGAGATCAGTCACACATTTTGTTGTTATTACGGGTTTAAAGGTTTCTCTCTTCTAAATAACGTAATATTTAAAGTTATTCGCAGGGCCGTGTAGTAGATTTTTCAGCATAAAGCAAATTTTCGAAATTCCGCATTTTAAATCTTTTTTTTTATAATAACATTCGATTGTCTCGATTGTGATTATATAAAGCTACCCAAAAATATACAACTATTTTTATTTCGGAAATATAAACTACTTTAAAATAATGGCATTATTATGTCAACTACAACAATCTACTACTGTTTTACCCTTCGAACTTTAACTTTAGCAAATTCGGTAATTACGAACGTGTAGTTAAGAGTGGCAGCCAATGTAGATTAAATAGAAATTAATGGCACATTTTTTAATTTTGTTGGGCTTACTGAACCTCTTAGGTGGCGTTTTATTAACTTTAATTTGACAGAACTTCTTTCTCGTCTAGCTACAGAGACATGGAGTGTTAATAAAGTTCTACAGCAGTATTCAGATACAAAGTACTTAAGTTATTTTGGCACAAGTAGTTTAAAACATTCAAAGGTTTCATAGAATATGGTAGCATTCGAGATACGTCCCGTAATTCTTCCTGAAAACCATTAGTATTTATATCTGATTTATTTTGGAACGAAAGTATTCATTGGAGACTGGTATAATCATTTTCTAATGTTTTCTTGAGATTTAAAATGTTATTAAAAACTGAAATTTTTTGCTATGGGTTTCCAGAAGCGTAAATTCAGAGAATTAAGGGTAATGTCCAGAATATATTTGGAAATAAATATTATAAAGTCGTTTTCTTCTGTTAAGGGTTTATCGACAGTTTTAGAATCAAATTGGCGCATTACTATACGGCATTCAAGTGTCTCTGCAATCTGATTAGCAGCAGTTTTCATCTAATGATTATCCAAATTGTCCATAACTTTTCACGTTTTATATATGATTTCTGATAACATCCTTACACAATCTAACATATTTATAAATACAGTTTGCAATAGTTTCAAAACTGAATTTATTTCAAGTAAAATATTATACCAAAAAATTACACAGTATAATATTTAATATTTTATGTTCACTGACGCTCTTGCTTTAACTTATGTCTCTAATTTTCTGTTAAAGTCTTCTATTATTTGGAATAATGCATCATAAATTTCACAAAGTTGAAATCGCAAAGGTTTTAACGCATCTAGGTACTCTGCGTTACCATATAGTAGCACTCAATGGTTTTAGAGTTAATTGTGAAACATATTTTCTTAGAAATTCCTAACGCTTTGTAGACTCAGGAAAAAAAGGGTAAAGTTTTTGTATGTACAATAGAAAAATGTTACTGTTTCTGTAGAAGAAGACGCTGCATTATTTCGCTTCTGTTTAAATGTTTAAACGTTGTCATATGGTTCCAAGAGTGAAAACATATATTTGATCAATGGAATACAAATAAAACAATAATTTGTACGATTTACTTCTGATTCTGCATGCCATCCTAAAAAGTATGTTCTATAGTCAGGAAAGACAAGATTTTGGTCATAAAACTACCGGTTTTTGGAATAATTGCAAGAATGTTGTATTTAAATAAAATACAGGGTCTTATTTTAGATTACATGCTATACCTATCACTGTTCTATATCTACTTGCTCCCTGATGATAAAAAAACTCCATGCTCCATTAGATTTGTGTGGCAAGGAACGTGGAATTAATTCATAACATTGACGTAAAATACAAGCACGGTTTTAGCGTTAATACTAAAGAGACCGCCAATGGTCTCTATTGCAAGAATGGTATAGCGAAATGTAAGAAAGGATAGGCTGTGTGGCACGCTTGCCATTTACGATAAAAAATTGTAATATAAACTACGTAGTTATTGCAAAACTTGTTAGAAAGTTTAAACCTAAATAATTATCTGACACACACACACACCAATATTCATCTAGCCTTATTGAAATTTGCAGTACAGCCGTTGCTTGCTTATAAGGTACATGTTTAAATATTGCGTAGAAAAGAAGCTGTATTTCCTTAAACTATTAGAATAACTTTGTAAATCTGAATTCTACAGAACTTAATCCCTCCAAGTTCTATCTAAGTATTTTCCATGTTCCTCCATCCAATGGAATTCTAATATAATAGTCGTGGGAGCGACTGGTGTGTAATTAATGAAACGGAACTTAATGTCAGCAAGTGCTATTTGATGGTTTTCAGCCGTAATAGAAATATCCCAGATCAAATCTATACTACAAATGGTTGCCCTTTGGAATCTGTATCTCAAATTAAAGATCTGGGCGTTATCCTTGATTGAAACTTATCTTTTATTCACAATTTATCTATGGCAGTCTCAAGATCCCTTCAGATGCTGCGCTTTGTCAAGCGTTGTGCTAAAGATCTTAATATCCAGTCCATTAATATATTGTTCTGTTCTGTGGTGATACCCCATTTAGATTACTGCTCATGTGTCTGGTCCCATCACTATGGTGTCCACATTCAGGCTATCGAAAGAGTTCAACACAAATTCTTCAGGTTTCTTTATTTCAGGGAACACCATAGGATTATGGATATCAATTACTGTAGCATTCAAAGATCACTCAATTTGCCCTTCAGATTAGACGTATGCACAAGGATCTCATCTTGTTTTACAACCTGTTGCACTCTCACAGTTTTAGTTCTGAGCTATTGGAGAAATTAATATCCATGTCCCTTCAAGGCAGACAAGGCTAATTCAGCCCTTCCAAATTATGCTCCATCGTACTAACTATGGATATAATTCTTACCTACCTCGATCAGCTAGGTTTGCGAGACAGTATTCTGACAGGTTGGACTGTTTTGGAAACCAGAGGGCCTTTAGATCTCAACTTAACTCTTGCAATATTTGATGTCATAGCTATTTATTCAGTTCTATTTAATTGTCCCATGCAATTGTTGTTCTTTTTGTCATTTGTTTACTTTGATAGCCTTATTTTGTGTTATGGATAATTGCTACATGCTATTTTTCTATCATTGTTTCAACAATTTTCGATTTTGTCTTTTATTGTGAAAGGTTAGGT
The DNA here is from genome assembly GCA_016904865.1 of Pissodes strobi. Taxonomy (NCBI): domain Eukaryota; kingdom Metazoa; phylum Arthropoda; class Insecta; order Coleoptera; family Curculionidae; genus Pissodes; species Pissodes strobi. The sequence continues at coordinate 88,957 of MU182614.1, read as the reverse complement.
TTTAAAACTTGTATATAGATTTACCTTGTATTTTAATTGAGCAAAATAAATAAATAAATAAATAAAAAAATAAATAAATATATAAATGAATAAATAAATATATAAATATATAAATATATAAATATATAAATATATAAATAAATAAATAAATAAATATATAAATAAATAAATTAATAAATACATAAATAAATAAATAACTAAATAAATAAAAATTGGACATAAGTAGCTGCTGCTGCTGTTCGTTTGAAGAAGAAATGGATCTTCCTCCATAATAATTTATTGCAAAATGGCAGACTAAAGGTCAAAATAGTTTTATTAAGCACGATAGTAGTCCTGTTACATACTTCATTTGGTCATAAATGTATTCATATAATTTCTTGAATTCCTGTTGATCAGTTGTCTGATAAAAATAGATAAATTTGCTGATATTGATGATCTGTTGTTTTTTTTCGGCAGTAGCACACACACTAAAGGGAGATTCTATGGTACTAGACGAGCGGTGTGTTAGCGAAGATGTTGATTGACACGATTCTTGAATAGCTGTAGGTTGTAATTATAGGGGGAATCAGATGTCCTGAGAGTATTGACGCAGATAAAGGAGTCCTTCTAAAGCGGTGTTCTAGGTGTTTCCACTTGTACGATCTGAATTGGTAGACAAAGGTACTGTCATTTGTAAGCTGTAAACAGGATTACTGGTTTCGGTCAGCACGATATTAAAATAGATGAGGAACAGAGTTGGTGAAAGTATTGCGCCATGAGGCACGCCCGCATTTAGTGCATGTGTATGAGTTCTGTCCATCAACTGCTACGTGCAGAGATCGGCACTTAAAAAAACAGGCAAACCAGCTGCCGATGGCGCTGGCAGTCCGAAGCACGTATATTTCGTGTCGATCTCTCTTTGCGAAAGCCGTATTGGTTATGGCTAATCACTCTGTTGGTCTCGAGGTACTTGAGTAGTTGCTGATTGACTACACGTCTATGACTTTGAAGACGCAAGGCAATTGGGCGACAGTTTAAGGGCGTTCTTTTCCTGCCTTTTTTGGAACATTTTGCACTCCAGCGACTTTCCAAGAAGATGCGCAAATCACTTTTCGGGAAGACAGAGAAAAAGTCTGGAGAAAATGGGTGTTAGCTTATTGGCGCAGTTCTTTAATACGATGCCAGGTATTCCGTCCGGTCCTTAAGCCTCTTGCGTATCTAGCACTTTGAGGAATTTATGAATGACACGGTGATGAAACTTTATTTCTGCCATGGTAGTATTGACGTTGGATATGGCGAGGAGAGCCTTGCCTTGGGGGACGTCTAAAGGTGCGTATAAATATGGCGAGACGCGCGCGAGACGCGCCTGAGCCGCGCGCGAGCCAAGCCTATTTATAGAAATTCGTGGCTCGCGGCAACTTTTTTGAAGCAGCGAGCCCGACGCGAGTCTATCGCGAGTATCCCGGATCCATCAGGAGATACGCGCATGCCACGAGCCAGCGACGAACTATTTTAATTTAAGCAGGGCCACTTTTGGATTTGTTTTTCGGCTCAGTTCAGAACTGAGTGAAGAAGTGCGACATAATAATCGTGGTTGTGAAATCAAGAAAATAAAAGAATAGACCTGCCATGTCTGACGACGAAGAACAAACGGCAGCTTTATTAGTTATGTGCAGTGGAGCTTTTGTAATTTCAAGTTTATTAAATAAACAACCACAGGCCGCCGCGTACGACTCATAATTCGGGCATTCCTCGCGATCTGTAAACACTGTCACAGTTTTTGAGAATTCTAAATGCAAATAAATCTTTTTCACATACATGATATTTAAAAGAGATGGTTAGTTATGCATCCTGGTTGTTCCAGACCCCAAAAAATTAAAATTCTGGAGTTACATTTCACATTTAAAATTTTAAAATATTTTATTGTTATTGGAAATAATTTCTTATGACATTTCAAGGTTAAACAATCAAAGCAATGCGGTCACTGGTGTAATTTATCTTAAAATTAAGGATGTGTGATGTTGGCGTTCATTACTTATTTTTAGTTTTGTGGTGCATTAATCTAATTTTATTTAGTTCTATGGCACCAAATGTTTATGATTATTAAAAGTATTAACAAAAGAGAGTCTGAAAGTATGCCGTACAGTTTATTTGATGGCCCTATGCCACTGTAAAACGGGAACGAATTCAAAGGTCTCGCTGCAAACTAAATTTTGAACGAGCCTGCCACGAACCCGTCCCACTAGACGCGCAAAATTCCTTTGAGGTCGCCCCAAAAACCGACAGATAACGGATCGCTGCAAGCCTCCGTCGAGCCTCCCTCGAGCGGCTCGTGGTAGACTCGCGAGTCCCCGTTGGAGGCGCGGCTCAGGCGCGACTCGCGCGCGTCTCGCCATATTTATACGCACCTTAAGGTAGAGTACGATGAAAACATTGCGGCGCGCATGCTTGCTTTTTCCTTAACTGTAGTCGTCGCGTCGTACATAACGCCGCGTTCATCTGTAAAAGGTGCGAGAGACGTTTTTGTAGTTATTACCTACTGGCTTTGCTATCAACCAGAAATTTCTGGAGCCATTGGGGCATTGCAAAAGTTTATTTCTGATCCTTTGATTGTGTTTGTCCTTATATTAGCTTCGTCAATCACACGTTTGTATTCATTTTTCGCTTCGGCAAAATAATTGCGACTTTCAGCGGTTAGATTTTGCGGCCAGTACTTGTAGGCTTGCTGTTTCCTTTCTACAGCTCTTTAGCATCTTCTGTCAAACCAAGGTTTTCCTTTTGACGGTAACTTGATGGAATTTAAGATGTATGCTTCGTTTCCTGAGGAGACTAATTGCGCAATTTCTTCGCAACATGACGGGTTGTCAGTGCCAAAGCAGACGTCGAGACAGGAAAAATCTAGATAGAACTCTCTTACATCATCTCAGGTTGCATAATTATAATGCCAGATTTTACGAGGCAATGGTGGATTATTTTGTAGGAGTGGCAGTTTGCAAACCATTGCAATAAGTTTGTGATTGGAAGTTCCTAATAGCGCACCAACTGTAGTTGAGTACTGGTAAGGATTTGTGGAGAAAAAATTCCAGGAGGGCGGCAAATTCGGCTCTCTCTGAGATCCGAGTTGGTTTGTCGACAAGTTGAGTAAGCTCGCAGCCGATGACAAATGCTTCAGCCTCTCTACCTTCATTGTCGGTCTTGTTGTGATGTTTGAGCCAGTTGGTATTGTGAGCATTGAAAACTTCCAGAACGATTATGGTCGATCTGTCTTGAATCAAAAGGGGTTGCTAATGTTGTAAAAAAGCTTTTGTAGGATCTATCGCTCGAGACAGCATACGAACTTGATTAATCCCTTGGCGATGAACTTGAGCCATATTAGGATATTAAGGTCGTTTGGTGCGAGTGTTTCCTCACGGTGAGACGAAAGGCCGCTTCGAACAAAAAGGCATATTCCGAATATATAGATTCTGAATACTAACGAAGATATTCGAAATAAGCCAAATTTTTCGAATTTCGATCTTATTTATTTGCGGCTATTTTTAAAGGTGTTTGAATAATAAATAACACTTTCTTAAAGTAATTTTCTGAGTCTTAGGCTGGCCGCACACACACGTTACCAGATCAGGCTACCGAATCAGATTACCGGACCGTACAAACCTCGCATACATGACGTTCGGTTTTGATTCGCATCAGATTAGTTCTTCTCGTGTAGGTAAAAATGGATGACAACGATGAGCTTTTGGCCATTGCATTATTGCTCGTAAATATAAGATAGCTTTGCACAATACTTGAACTCATCGGCATCGGCAGGTGAAATTCCATGGCAGTATCAAAGATTGATGATCTAGTGAATTACTAATGCAATTTTAAATATAATAACAAATAACTTCCTAATAACTCAATTGCATTAATTAAAATGATACATTAATAAAGATATAAAAGAAACTTATGCTTTTTTTTTTTGGATGGTTCAGTGGTTTCCCAGTCTTCCCAAACCTCTTTGCAAACTTCCGTCCATGCGATGTCTTTTAGATCGCGATTGTGATATTCCTCGTGTATCTCCCAGAGGCAGGGGGCAGGGGTATTTTTCAATCGCAACGATAATATTTTCCGTATCACACATGATTTTGATTGTTAACTTCAACGCAGAATATACAAGATGTCGTTCTATCTGAAAAACTCGCTCCAAAACCTAGTGAACCAGTCGGACGTTTGCTGCACCTGGTAACAAAAGCATTCATAGGGCGCCTTCCGATAGTTTGTTTCGATTATTTTCCTAACCCGTCAACCTGAAGTAGTCTCGATGAATTTAGATCGTATGTTCGGATCGCTTCCAAATCGTTCGTGTGCGCTGTATACACATATACAATGATAAAATTGTCCTTCTGGTCGTCCGGTTAGGTTACCGTGTCAGGGAACCTGATGGAGTTCCCGTACGTGTGCGGCCGGCCTAAAAGATGTTGTAACTGGTGTTTAATTCTGGCGTTTGGTATTTTCTGTATCGATGTCATGGTGATTTTTTAAATGTTGTCGTGATCTGTTTATACTTCATTTTGAGGCATTTTAAATCCTGAAATCGAAACGTATTTTGTTAAAATTGTCTATCGATGTTTTGCCACTTAAAGTCAACTTCAATGATATTATGGATTTCTTAATACGGTCATGTTAACTATAAGTTATTATAAACAGTCTTAATTTATTTAACTAATAATACCTGTCTAATTTACAGCGAAATAGATATATGTACCTATGTACATTATTTTTGTCTTATCTCTAATAAAAACTAAAATATTAATAAACTACAATACTAAAGGAAATGCTTTAGAACTCGAAAATGTATTACTAGCATCTACAAAAAATTATAAATGCTGCCAGCAAGGTTTCCGGACTTAACAGGGTTTAAGTCTTTACATGGAAGAGCAATAATATTGGGTTAGTTATTTATGCACAAAGACATTTAAAAATGTCTTTGTTTATGCATGTATTTATGTTATGCTGTAAATTAGACAGGTATTATTACTTAATTAAATACAAAAATTTAGGTATTAAGTTCAGTGTAATAAATGGTAATTAATGGTAAGTAATCACTGTATTATAGAAATTCGAGTTCATTCGAAATTTCAAATTAAATTTAGAGATTCACTGGCCAAAACATAAATTAGCTGTTGGCATTGGTCAATGCCGCATCGATAAAGTAGGTAATTACTATTTTCTTTTATTTCTTAAAACTGTTGGCAAATTGGATTATTTCATTTAAACATTTTTGGAGCATGACGAATATAGTTTTCGACGCAGCGATTTGATTAACTATCTGCAATAGATAAGTTACTACCCAAGCAAGTATATTGAATTGTTATATTCCATCACAAGAAACCTAAAAGACACGTTTATGTTTTACAAAAGAGCATAGATTATAGTGGCGTAGCCAAAAGAAAACTAATTAATCCGGAGGAAAATATTAAATTTTAATTAAATAAATGTTTGTCAGCGTCTGTTTAGATGGTTAGTTCTGCCTGTAGTAAAAGCATGATGTAGATAACCCATTTAACGTCAAAAATGAGCTTTTAGGTGCGTGACTTGTGTTTTGACTAGTAGCAGGATTTTTTATGAAGAAGCCTAAAAATCTTCAGATGTTACATGTCAAACGAACAGGCCTTACCTTTCATCCACGAAGGTTAACCACATTCTGGGCATCTCAACACAAGAGATTCGTCATGTCATAGAAACATTAGTCCAATAATACTTGCCCAGATAGACACCAGAAGATAACTTTTGGTCAATATTTCCGAGACCATGTAAGATATAATTAGGAAATTTGATGACTTTTGTAAACTTTGGAAGTGGAAACAAATTTTGGATCATCTCGACCAAAGGAAAAATATAGCCGTCTATATTCTTGTATTTATAGTAGCAAGACTGTTGAATAAAACGTTAATTTTGGAATAATATGTCTTGCCTTGGATGTTGCAAGAGCGTCAATTGCGCCAAATAGTGTTTGGCTTTATATTACGTCTTTTGAATATGCCACAATATTATTTGAACCACTGCATTTGTTCCTGAGGTGCGTCAAGTTGCCCCCCCACATTCGAATTTCCTGGAAATTTTGTAACTACTAACTCTGCTCAAAGTGTGATTTCCTGTGTCGATAGTATTTTGAACTGTGCCGTTTCGATACCAAAGTTATAGGGAAAAACATGCGGGGCTAACTTGACGCTCAGCCCCCCAATATTTTGGAAATCAGATCATACAAAAATGAATTGTAATTTGATCGGCAGTGTGCTGAACTGTGCGGGATTAGGTCTTTCTTATAATTTCAATGTTCAGCCATTTTCTGATAATAGGGGGCTAACTTGACGCTCGGTCACCCCAAAAATATGTAAATCAAATCATACAAAAAATCATTTGTGATTTATGTAATCGGCAGTGTGCTTTACGGTGCCGATGATATTTTAGAAGGTTATAGAATGAAAATGGTTTAAGATAGAAAATTAACATTTTCACATTCATATCTTAACTTTTAAAATGCTATCCAATGACATACATTTTGACTAATGTCAACTTACGTCCAGATCTGTCAAAAAAGTGACAGGTGACAGTATTTGAAGTATACATAAAAAAATAAGATATAAATGTGCAAAGCTCACTTTCCTATTTCGAACAGTTTCCATTTTATACCCTCCAAAAGTACGCAAAACGACGATTTTTAATTGTTAATATCTTAAAATCAGTATATTGGAAAATATAAAGTATGTTTCACTTAAAATTCCAATGTTTTCACATTCAAAATATCTACGGCATAGTAAAGCACACTACAGACTAAATCACAATCCATTTCTGTTTAATCTGATTTCATAGATTTTGGTGTTAGTTTGGGTTAGACAACCCATTAGGTTTTTTTATCAGAAAATGTCCGAAAATTTGAATTTGAGGAGAAACCTATTCCAGCACAGTTCAGCACACTGCCGATTAAATCACAATTCATTTTTGTATGATCTCATTTCCAAAATTTTCTGTTTTTTTTTTCCTATAACTTTGATATCGAAACGGCACGGTCCAAAATATCATCGGCACAGTAAAGCACACTTTGAGCACAGTAAGTGGTTATAAATTTTTCAGGAAATTTGAATGTGGGGAGGCCAACGAGCCCCCTATCTTTCTTTCCTTATAACTTTGGTATGGAAACGGCACAGTTCAAAATATCATCGGCACAGTAAAGCACACTACAGATTGAATCACAATCCACTTTTTTTTATCTGATTTCCAAAATTTTAGGGGAACTCAGCCTCAAGTTAGCTCCCTATTAGGGTTTTATCAGAAAATCGCTGAAAATTTAAATTATAAGAACAACCTAGTCCAGCACAGTTCAGCACAGTGCCGATTAAATCATAATAAATTTTTGTATGTTCTGTTTTCCAAAATTTTGGGAAGACTGAGCGTCAAGTTAGCCCCCATCTATTTTTCCCTATACCTTTGGTATCGAAACGGCACAGTTCAAAGTATCATCGGAACAGTAAAGCACACTTTAAGCGGTGGTGGTAAACTCGTCGCCAAGATTACCTGCTCCACTAATCCGACATGTAAATTGGTCGCCGGAATTTAAGGGTTCATTTAATCCCTATAGGTAAATTGGTCGCCGGGTTTTTATGCCGCAACGAAAAAGAAAAACAGATGGTACACTTTACTTTGACTTGTTTGTTATTCAAAAGCAACATTTATATAATAGTACCTAAACATTCAATATATCAAGTACTTTATTGAATATACAGTCTACATTGACAAAGAATATTATTTCGTAGTAGAATTTTCTTTGACATTGACTAGCTCATTATTTTGAAGGAACATCGATCTATATATGTATACTGTATATGATACGCAGTTTTGAAAAGACATTTTATGTACATTATAAATAGAAATGAATTGAAATAATAGAAATAATTTATAAATAATGCACTCTACATTGACTAGGTTATTATTTCGAAGGAACATCTATAAGTATATATGTACAAGTAAATAATAGAACACATTAAAAATACAAAGTACATTTTTAGTACACAATTTTGAAAAGGCGCAGTACATTATAGTTATTATAAGTAAGATGTACATTTTACGTAATGCAATCGATTTATTTCTCCTGATTTATATCTTCTGACCAAGTGATGCTAACTTAGCTTTAACATTTTTGTCTTTGAAATTGGAACTAACATCAAAACCTTGTATTTTTACATACGATTCAATTTGACATTCTTTTAACTTTTCAAGGAAGACATATATGGATGGATGTGTTGCGTAAAAGGAAGAATTAAATTTTGCATTAAAAATTTTGCATGAAACGATTCGCAACAATTAGTCGCTCTTGTAACCGAGGCACCTTCTTCCGCCCACATAGTAGGGGGAAAGGTTGCGATTTCGACGATATATGTCTCTAACAAATAGTCACAAAATGTATCCAAATTCCAAAAGTTCACTTTCTGGTTTGTACGACATTAAATCGAAGACGAAACAGTACTCCACTTCATTTGGATTCAAATAAGTCAGCCCGAGAGTGTTTTTGAGCCAGATTCCTATTTCGGTCTTTGATTCATAATCAGAACTTAATCCGATTGACTTAATCTTTCGATACGATACCATGCTTGATGTAAATGGCAACGGATTACATTTACATCTGGCCAAACCCACCTTAATGCTAGGTGGATGGCCTTTTCAAAATCAACGAAAATTTGTCGTGGATCAAAAGTAAGACCATACTTTTCATAAATATTGCATTTTAGTACGTATAAGCACGTTCACTTTCAATAACTGACACCGACATTTTTCATTATGATTCACTTCGCTCGATGGTAGAAATAGCAATGAATGAAAGCAAATTGACAAGAAACTAAAAACAAATAGATTTCAGATTTGAGGTATATATGCCCAATAACCATTAACCTATTGTTCCGTACCTACCGACGCAGGTAGGTACTCAAGAAAACGCCGGCGACGAATTTACATGTTATTAGCAGCAACCCTTTTCGAAATGCAGGTAAAGGGATTATCTTGGTGACCAATTTACATCCGTCCACTTTAAGCACAGTAAGTGGTTACCAATTTTTCAGGTAAATTCGAATGTGGGGGTCCATCTTGACGCACCTCTGTTTGTCAGACTAATTTAAGCCGAATATTTGTTATGTTCAGCATAAATATAAAAATAAACTAAAGAACTTATCAGTGATAAATGTGTACCGTGAAAACGGGACTCGACTCAACCACTTTGCAATTAAGTCTGCAACTGCATTTAAAAAAAGATACTAAAGTAAAATATTTGATCTTGTATATAACTTGGGTCATTTTCGATGTTATGGTCTTTTTATTGTTGTAGTTTTACTAAAAATAAATGAGAATTACGAAAAAGGTAATGCATTCAACCTATAAAAAAATCAGGAGGCTGTAGCCATAAATACTTAGCCTCTGTTAAGCGTATCTAGCAGATTATTGAATGTCGATCATTTTTCACTGAGGGTTAGAACTTCCTTTTATAAGACAAGTAGATATTAGGGCAATCTATGTGGTCTTAGGTATGTTTTATTCCGGGTGGCTAACTTCATACTTCATTGTCGATCAAACTGGCGTTAAGATATTTCACCGACTCTTCAAGTTTCTCGAAATGCAGAATTTAATTTGATCACAGCATCCAATCTTAATTTCAGTGGTGACTGAGATAACATTAATTGAATGCACATGTCGGAAAATTTACGTGCCGTAAAATTAAGAGAATGGTATATATGCACAATGTGCACACAACTCCGCTGAATATAATTCCTTAATCCCTGCTTATACTTCAGTAGCATGTGGCATAATTTATTGATCGTAAACTTTTATGTTTTAGGCGGTCATGGAACATTGCAAAATCTTATCAACAACTTTGTGCATGCTATTTTGTATTTCTACTATATGATGGCTGCAATGGGACCCGAATATCAGAAATACCTTTGGTGGAAAAAACACTTGACAACAATTCAACTTGTAAGTATTTAGAAAATATAAGCAACATGAAAACACATTGAAGTAATCCGACGTTTCTGCTTTTAGATTTGAAAGTCTATTGATTCGTCGGATATAAAATATAGCACAATTCAAAACTATTTCCAACTATTTCACCGTCACGCAGTTGTGACTTCAATTGCGCCGCTTAGCTTTAATTTAGCCAATTCTGTATTTCTTACCTCACGAATATGTAACTCTCTGTTTTTTAATATTTTAAATTATTTTTTTTTCTAAAATTGCTCCGACCTGTCAAATTTATTTTTAGGAGAAATTCTTTCATATAGTATGAATCACCTCCTTCATCCCTTAAAGCTTTAAATAGTGAGGGTTGTTAAGAAGCACATCGTTTTAAGACTTGAAAATTGCATCTTTGTTTTCACTTTTGAACCAAGAGTTTCAAAGCAACTGCGCCCTGAAACTTTCTGCAACTTTGTTTTATAATATTTTCATTATTGTGAGGGCAGAATAATTCTTTGTTTATACTTCTTGCGTAACACGGCAGCAGTTTATGAACAGGACCGATTTAGTTCGACGAGTTGGAGAGTAAATAGTTGCCTAAAAAATGTCCCGAAAAATAATACTGAAACATTGCATATTCGTAAAATAAAATTAAAACGGTGTCATGAAATCCTATATTACCAGTCGGTTACTATAGGAATAATTCAAATTAAACATTTTCAATGTATTAAGTTTGCTCAATGCAATAATGTAAATATTAATGTTGACATTAATACAAAGTAGTTAAGTGTTATGTTGGGGGTTTGGAACCTTCGGCAACATGCACTAAAACGGAGTTTTATCCACAACACCGAAACAGAATTATTGCACTCGACGCGCGTTTCGCTAACCATGTTAGCACCATCAGGAGATGATTAAAACTGAATTTAAAACTCTACCTAACTCCCTTTTGTACTATATGTTTGTTTAATCAAGCGCAAACAATGGGACCAATCCTGGAATCCCACTAGTCACGCTCGATCAACCAATACAATGGACTATACGGAATAGGCCCTCTATCTCTATTTAAACTATTCTTACATTTAATAATTTCCATACTTTCATATGCGTCTAAGAATCTCCTATCAGTTATATTATGAATTAATTTTAAATATTTAATTGTTACTCTAGGATTATTATCAAACGCATGCTCGACATCACTTGATTTTTCTGTTCTACCATACTTTAAATGACCTATGTGTTCCTTGAATCTCGTGTGTATAGATCCTCTAGTTTGCCCAATATACTTTAGGTTACAATCCATGCATCCAATTTCATATATTCCACTTATTTCTAATGTTTCAATTTTGTCCTTTGGACCCCTTAATAATTTCTTAATGTTGAACTGAGTTTGGTATACTAATTTCAAACCTATTTCTTTAAAGACTTTTTGAAGTCCTCTAGTATACTGAGGATTATATCGTATCGAGACATATTTTGTATCGTAATCCTGATTGACGAAAGAAGTGGAATCACGAATCGTCTTTCTAAACAAATGCCTACTAATTAGTCTATTTATTAAGTTAGTATTAAAACCATTAACTTTCGCTATACTCCTCATTGCCTCCTTTTCATTATTAAATCTTTCTCTGCTGAGAGGAAAGTTAACCATACGGTGTACCAAAAAATGAAATCTGGCCATTTTGTGTTGGTCGCAGTGAAAGGAGTCATTAGGAATATATCGGTTAGTGGCAGTACTTTTTCTATAAATATCAAATTCTAGTGTGTTGTTATCGTTCCTAATTACTAAAGTATCCAAAAATGGAAGTGTGCCATTAATTGTTCTCGACTTCATAAGTAAATTTAATGGCGGGGAAACGGTTGTTTAGGTTGGTTACAAAATCTTCGATATTAGCGGTTTTTGTGCCGAAAATCGTGAAAATGTCGTCTACATACCTGTACCATACCCTTGGAAAATATTCAAACTCTTGACTGATTTCATTTTCAAATTTACTCATGAAAAGGTTAGCTAAGAACGGCGATAGACAGTTGCCCAATGCCGGGCCTTCAAATTGATGGTAATAGTTATTTTAATTTTGATCCATGCAGAGTTTGTTTAAAGTTAAATACTCTTGTTTGATTTCGTCATCAAAACTGTTCATCTCAAGTAATTTACCAAGGTATTGCAAGGTCTGTGGAACTGGTACACTAGGGAACAATGAGCAAACATCAAACGAGATTAAAATTTCACCTTCCTTAACGTTCGTACCTTTAATTTTGTTTATGAAAACTAAGGAGTTTAGTACTCCTGAACTCTGTTGATTTATAGGCAAATTTTCAAACTGGTTTGCTAGCCACTTGGATATATTATAAGTTGGCGATCCTATTACCGAGACTATGGGACGCATTGCCTTCCCAGGTTTATGAATCTTGGAAAGACAATATAGTTTCGGCATAGTAGGATTACCCACAGATAATTTGTATTTAATTTAATCAGTAATAAAGTTGTTACATTTCTTCAAAGTGTTTTTAACTTGTGTTATCATCTTAGATAACGGATTCCTTGAGATTTTGTTATAAGCCCGGATTCTATTAAATTATCAACTCGTTGAAAATATTCGCTTTTGTCTAAAATAACAACCTTATTACCTTTGCCAGCTTTTAGATAGAAAACCTTCTCCTTTAACCCCTTGATTGTATTTTTTCCTTTTCCGATTTTCGACACAAAAACCGCTAATATCGAAGATTTTGTAACCAACCTAAACAACCGTTTCTCCACCATTAAATTTACTTATGAAGTCGAGAACAACGGCACACTTCCATTTTTGGATACTTTAGTCATTAGGAACGATAATAACACACTAGAATTTGATATTTATACAAAAAATACTGCTACTAACCGATATATTCCTAATGACTCCTTTCACTGCGACCAACACAAAATGGCCAGCTTTCATTTTTTGGTACACCGTATGGTTAACTTTCCTCTCAGCAGAGAAAGATTTATTAACGAAAAGGAAGCAATTAGGAATATAGCGAAAGTTAATGGTTTCAATACTAACTTAATAGATAGACTAATTAATAGGCATTTGCTTAGAAAGACCATTCGTGATTCCACTTCTTTCGTCAATCAGGATGACAATACAAGATATGTCTCGATACCATATAATCCTCAGTCTACTAGAGGACTTCAAAAAGCGTTTAAGGAAGTAGGTTTAAAATTCGTATACCAAACTCAGTTCAACATTAAGAAATTATTAGGGGGTCCAAAGGACAAAATTGAAATATTGAAAAGAAGTGGAATATATGAAATTGGATGCATGGATTGTAACCAAAAGTATGTTGGGCAAACTAGAAGATCTATACACACGAGATTCAAGGAACACATAGCTCACTTAAAGTATGGTAGAACAGGAAAATCAAGTGTTGCCGAGCATGCTATTGATAATAATCATAGAATAACAATTAAAAATTTAAAATAAATTCATAATATAACTGATAGGAGATTATTAGACGCATATGAAAGTATGGAAAGTCTTAAATGTAAGAATAGCTTAAATAGAGATATAGAGGGCCTATTCCGCATAGTCCATTGTATTGGCTGATCGAGTGTGACTAGTGGGATTCCATCAGGAGTGGTCCCTTTGGTTGCCCTTGATTAAGCAAACATTTAGTATAAAAGCGAAGTAGAGCTTTAAATTTAGTTTTAATCATCTCCTGATGATGCTAACGTGGTTAGCGAAACGCGCGTCGAGTGCAATAATTCTGTTTAGGTATTGTGGGTAAAATTCCGTTTTAGTAGTTTAGTGTTAGTTATAATAATTATATTACCTATGTTATTATTTGATTAAATACTATTTTTTTTATTACGCATGCATCATAATCAACGATTATCGCACGCTGCAGCATGCTTAAAATGATGTTTATGATGCGCCTAATTTTTTAAAAGTTGCTATAGAAACATTTGATAATGTCAAATGTGACAGATTAATATATTCGTCAATATATCGCTTAAGTTTAATATTTAAAACATTTTTGAGATTATGATGCATTCGTAATAAAAAATAGCGTATGATATACGTGTATAAGAGGCCTTTAAAGCCCTTGCGACTTACAAAACACTCCGCTGCGCGTCGTGTTTTGAAATATGTCGCGCGTGCTTTAAAGGCCCTCTTATACACTTATATCATAATATACTATTACTGTATACGTCGTTTTAACAGGTATATTTTACTAATAGGCAATCTGTTTCTCAAAGTTCTTAAGGTTTTAAATATTTTGGTACTTCAAGGAGTAAAATATATATTTTTTCGACTGCTATACTACTTTAATTGATTTATTGGACATTTATTACCAGTACCAGTACCAGTATCATAATGAAGCTCATTATGATACTGACGCTTTATTATTATATTGGGTTATGACCAATCAAAATTCAGCATCACAGTGATATTCAGTCAATATCAAATGTTATTACCTTGACAGATTTAAAATTTATCACTTTTGACACTTCATAGACAATTTACAAATTAAATTTTGAAAACTAAATATTATTTTTCATCATTATGATTGGTCGTAGAAAAAATAGTGTATGCAACTCACATTTATTGGCTATTAAGACACGAGCATGAGAGTTACGATACGAGCCGTAGGCGAGTGTCGTAACGAAAGCTCATTGCATAATATATCTAATATTACTCCCTTTGTAATATAAAAGTGAATTTTTAATCCTCAGGGAGCAAAAACCACGCATTATTCTTCTAAAGGAATCCTATAAATTACCATTTTAAACTACGAAAAGGATATCTATAGTAAAAAGGCATTGATTTTTGATAGATTAAATACAATTTGATAACTCAGTCAAATGCCATAATTTCATGTGGTTATGAGTCATTGAGCATTAGATAATTAAGTGAAAGCCTTTGAGGTTCTATACATTTTTATTCTAATAATATGCTTTTGTCTTAAATAAATGATCTCCCTATAGTTTCATAATTATGAATCAGTTAATTTTTAGATGTGAGAGTAACCAATTAACCAGGGTTAATATTGATCCTTAATGAATCGCCCATTTTCCTCATTTGTGACACGTGATGGGAAGTTACAAATAAACTTTAAATACAAAATTTGTAGTGATTTTTATAAATTTTGTTATGGTGTTACATAAAAAACAATTCGGCATCAGATTTTTAACATATAACATAGAGTTGGAATTTTTTATATGGAATGGTTTTTTAGCTTTATAGACCTTTTAGTTCTGTAATCAACAGTATATAAGTATAGTTTTATGATGTTTTTGTGTGAAATAACGGAGATAAGAGCGTTTCTTAAATTTTGAAGAAGTTGGTAACGCACGCAATGCAAACTCAAAATGGAGCCTGTTTATATTATGATTTTTGATGTAACCCAGGCTTTTATTAACTGTTAATTTAAGAATGGGCTTTTTGGAAAATTAAGAACAAGATATATTTGAAATATTTACAAAAAAATATTATTATTAATATACACTATATTGTGATTAACTAAAATAAAGTTACCATATCTATAATTTATTTAATTGTTTATTTAATTTATTTGGAATAGAAACAGGAAAAAAATCCCACAACAGTATCCACTTACAGTGTTACTTAGAACTAAATCGAAATATCCAAAACTATACATTATCCAAAAAATTTAATCAACGTGAAAATGATCTAATAATTAACTGTTGATATGAATATCAAAACCATGCCTACAAATTCTACACACGTTGAATAAATGTAGCTTATGAAAAACCATAGGAAAGTGCAAACCATTTTCTATCTTTACCTGTTTAGATTTTATAAGTTGTCAAACTTGGCAAATGGTCGATTTTCAACTGTCAATATTTCAAACACTGTTAGAGACCAGGTATAGAATATGCAACATATAAAATGTTTAGAACAAGCCGAATATCAAATAAAAATTGAGGGTATCAATTTGAAATAAGAAAGTTGTACCAGCGAATATTAACTACGATAAGAAGATTCACTCTCCGCGGCGGCACGTCAACGGTATGTCTCCTTCCCCGCGCGAAAACTAGCATGATACTGGCATGTGACCTTTGGACCCGGCGCACACTGGTCGAATTTCTAGGAAAGCTGGCCATAATAAGGTTTACCAGAAATAAGACATAAAAGTTATTAAGTATTACACGTTTAATATATCGTGTTTTAGACAAATAATTGTTGAATTTTTTGCTCATCATCTATATTTATATATAGGGAGTATCAATTATCACTAACGATAAAAATCATGTATAAAAATCATTTGTATGTTCTTAAATCGTTTTGAAAATTCAAGGCTCCTTCGTTGTAAAAAAAAGAGTTTTAAATTTTTAATTCGATGATCCAAATTTTGTTTTTGCAACGGTTAATTCAGGAGTCTCACGAGGAAAATGAATGTTAAGCGGACGACAGAAACGCGTTGATGAGGGCCTGAAATTTTGCCATACATGTATTTCAGAGTTATCGCTATTTTTAAAAATTAATCTAATAGGGACGAAACTAGTAAAAAACATAGAAGCATCAGTGCAGCTGTTGTTCAAAAACACTTGCTTATATTCTGACTATCCCAAGGTAATATCAAAGCCATATTTACAAATTAAAACTAAATTATAAATTTTAATAACATCAGTCTTGCATCAGCAATAATGATTCTACCAAAATTTCAGCTTCAGTTTCACTTACTACAATATTATGGGATTAGGGGTGGGCGACAATAATCCATTATTCGATTCACTTTTAAGAAATTACCGATTAATCGACTTATCGATTAATATTTCAGAAAATATCGATAATCGATTATTTCGATTAATTATTATTCAGTTATTTGCTAAAATATTAAGCGTTTAATCTATTGTTCAATTTCTTGCCCACCCGTACCGATGACTTTACAACAGATATAGCTTTTAAAATTCCAATTTAATAATGCGTTGCGTTAAGGGTAATTTAAATGAGATTTGAAAATACTTTCAGTACAACATATGAAGCAAAAAAAAACAGAGAAACGTAAATGCTCAAACAAGACAGCAGCAGGGAAAACTGCGCACGTTACAAATTTAGCCAATAAGGGATCCTCATTTCGACGCGCCATTTTCTGATAATCTGGCTTCAGTTGTTGCACAATTAGGTATAACAGCAACACATATCCTCAACGGAGTGTTAGCACGTTGGCAGTATAATACATCAGTCTTTATCTTTTTATTATGTATTTGGGCAAAACTATATCACAGATTAATAATAGGTTAATCTGTGACTATATGATAAGAAGGATCACTTTCCGCGGCGGCATGTCAACGGTGTGTCTCCATCCCCGCGCGAACACTAGCAGAATATCGGCAGGCCATGATACAAATAAAACAATCATGTTGGCACGCGACCTTTGACGCGGCGCGGCGGCCATAGACCAGCTCATCCTTTTGTCAGATTAATTTTCACGCCTAAATTCTATAGTCGAGTCAATATTCGATATAAGATAATATCGCTATTTTTTAGTTGTATTGTATTACAAAATAGGAATGATATATACAGTAAAAATATTGTGCGAAACCTTTAACCAATTTTAAAATCACCCAAAACGCCAAAATTTAATTAAATATTAAAAGATGGGGCAAATTCGAGCAACATTTTCTTCTTGATGTCTTTTATCAGAATATTAGTATTCGGAAATATGGTGAAATCATTAACACAAAATCAAAATCTTTTAAATATTAGTTATTACATACCTTGAGTATTGTTATCAATAATAACTAATTAAGAACGTTAACAGATTTTTGAAACAGCAGTTGAATACAAACTTTATCAAAATATTTATTTGGTGATAATAATAAAAAAAACCATAACGTCAGTTTGACAGGGCGCTGCAAACAATTCAGAAAATATCAATTGTGTTTTTCCAAAGCCAAATAGAGTATTAGAGTGCTATAAATAATTTCGTCATAAATTTGATTAAATATACCGCAATCGAAAATATCGTGCGGTGGAGTTCGCTGATTGTTACCAGGCAACGAAGAAAATCAACGACGATTCCTTTGTAGCGCTTTCTGGCCATTAAGTGGGCCTTCTTGTCGTAGTTAATATTCGCTGGTTGTACCACGCCCAGACTTTTGGAAACACCCTGTATATGTGAGAGTAGATTCTTTCAAAACTTCGTTTTCATCCATAAAACTTTTATTTGGGCACTTTTTTGTAAAACGTCAAATGAAAAAGTTAGAGGAGGGGGGCATTTATAATCAATAACACTGTACGACAGAGAAACACTCGATCTATTATTCTTAAATCGAATTAAGCTGTATAACCTTTATAAGCATATTAATTAATTAACTTATTGCCTCCCGTACCACAATTCGTAGTTCCACGCTTGTAACAATACACTAAAAACTGAAGGGGTTGTTGTTAGTTAGCCAGACGCCGCTAGAAGGCGGAGGCTACCCACCTATTTAGTTGCAAGTTGTGCCAATATCTCTAGAATGATCATTACATTTATAACTAGGATATTCTCCCGTCAGGGTAGAAAATGGTTAGTAGATTCATCAAGGCCCTTGCGTACACTCTCAGTCATATTAAAATTAAAATCCTAGCACGAAAAGACAGCAAATAATACATTTTCTGTTTTCATTTAAAGCAGTGTTGTTCACAGCATAAAACGATTCCATTAAATATGTACACGTACACATGTTATGTCATCAAATATGAACTATACATGAGAATAAAAGAAATACTTGCACAAATTATATATGTTAATAACAATATTATAAATTTAATTTTACTGACCTGTAATGACATGTTAGGACACAGAAGCAAAACAATTCACCAAAATAAACCATACACTGCGCCGGCTTTTGACTATCTATCCCCGTTCTCGAGCGATACCAACCCGACTTCAATTTATGACTTGTTTTTCACTTTTTCTTTCTTTACATCCATATATAGGGTGTCTCAAAATTGAATGTATCAGGTCTAACGAAATAACATTCTAAATAGGCGGGTTACCTCAATGTTTTATTTTTAAACGATATCCTTCTATTTTCCTATAATAATATATTGAAATGAGTTTTGAGCTGGCCAATGTCATTTATGCCGAATTTATGGCCCTGTCGATAAAGTAAATTATGCAAAATTTGTTTTGTACCCTTTCAATTTGTTTTTTTTTTAATTATCGTAGCAAGGATTCCAAATTAAAGAAGCAAAGCTAATTTTGCTGTGTATAAATAAATAATAGAGAGATAGGTAAGATTTTGCATTTTTAAATATTTAGGATTGTGTATTAATAAGCCCAGAATACTAAAGCAATCTGATATAATTTTTTCTATGTGTTTATCGAAGAATAAATTACACAAGTCTCTCACTTCATTGACCTTTTCTAATGTTTTAGAATTTAAAGAATAATTATAGAGAATCGATTGGCGGGTTCTGGTAAAACATAATACACAGCACTTTTCCGCATTAATAAATAGGCTATTATTCTTGAAATCTATGTAAATCTGCTTGCATTAGGTCGCAATCCCTGGGTGATAAAATCTGTCTATATATTTTTAAATCATGGGCATATAATAAAAAATTTCAGTATTTAAAACGATGTATATTATTTAAATAAATAACAAAAAATAATGGTCCTAGGACCTGAGGAACACCAGAGGTTATAAAAACTGTGTTAGAAGAAACTCCGTTAATTAAAACACTGACTTTACGGTCATGAAGATAGGAGTTAATCCAGTTTAGTCACCAACTCGCTTGGGTTTATTAAGCATAATTGAATGGCTTATCTTATCAAAGGCGGTGTAAAAGGCATCCACTTGGACTCTTTTATCAAGATTCGATTAAAGAAACTTAACATACTCAAGAACAAAAATTCATATTGTTCGAAAATGATTTGCCTTTTAACCAGGATGTAAATATAATTTTATTATATATATATTAGTTTTTCCAGTAATTTTGCAAATACACATAACTTACTTATAGCGATAATTTGTTACTAAAGTTTTAGTCCCGTTTTAAAATAGGGAAATTATATGTGAAAGTTTCCATATATTTGGAAAAAACAACAGAAGACAGAGACTGGTTGTAAAATAGGCTAGAAGAGTAGAGAGTTCTGTGGCATAAGCCCTGACGAGGCAAGATGGAATGCCACGTGCCTTGCGCCCTTTTTGAGATCTACGCTCTCCAGAACAGCATATACCTCATCCCGATTAAGCTCAATAATAATGAGAGTAATATTAACTTTACAATACTAAAATTAATTCAAATCATAAGTAATTATGGTAAAGCATTTTGTTCGAAATAATTATAATGGCCATTATTACATAAAAATTCAATTTCCCCAACAAATTTTTCTCTTATTGTATTAGCAGTTAAATTTATTTAATTTATTAATTTGCCATTTAAATAGATCCATAAAAAGTACCAAATAAAGCTAGATTCGGGATATTTGGCGTCCACCTCAATATTCCTTATGAGCCGACCACGCCACAAAGGAAAATTTCATTCAGAAAGGCAGTTGCAGCCGCAAGGTTGTGTGCTGGAGCACCATACTGCTGCCATATTATTTATCCATGATTTTGTTCCTAATTTTCGATTATCGCCCTTATTATTTTCAAGTATAGTTTCCCATTTAGGTTTCGTTCAAAAATATTGGTCCTATGACTCTTTTTTAAAAATCTACTCCAAACTTTAACGCTTAGTGTTCAATCCACAATACCGGAACAGAATTAATTACTGATCTTGCAAAAATTCTGTTTCCGTATTGTGAATTAAACAATTGTGTTTAAGTGCATTTTGCCGAAAGTTCCATCCCCACCTTACGCAAACTTTAACGGATTGACGGCTATAATATTTAATTTCTCGAGGATATTCGCTGGTCCAGAAATAAACCTTTTTTCTGTTAATAATTTTGGCTATCGAAAATGCTAACTGAACAATCCAAAAAATAATATTAAATAATTATGCATCTTCTTCGAGACGTTCCATTATCTCTCGACAAAAACGAAAAGGGGACTGTTTGTTTCCTTTGGTTAATTTTTGTGCGAGTAAGATCTTATAAGGTTGATAACCATATTTGTCTAAAGTATTTTAAATTTTGTAATATTCTGAGCAGCGTCAGGCGTCTGTTACCCATGCTAACGTGTGGATTTTCTAGAATAAAGAAATTGGTATACAGGTTGAAACGAATTAAATTTGCATTACCGCGATTTATAAGAAATATGAAGTCGTTTATTATATATAATATATTGACCTAGGAAAAACAGAAAAGAAGTTTGCAAAATTTCGGTTTTTTGAATATCTCCAGAAGTGGGCAAAATTGTGCAAATTCCTTATAGACATTTTGTTGGGCACTAAATTGCGTCTCGGACACTAAATTGCATGTTCGACACTAAACTGCGTAACTTTTGCCCAAATTACCCGTCTTGGTGTCATTTGCATTGAGTTTAAATAGATAAATAATTAACCGTTTTCTTTTAGTTTTTATATCAAAGTAGCGTACTTTCAAAATGCAAAATAAATTCAAGATCTTTATTTTCATAACTACCTTTGTAAAGAAAGTTCTTTTTTTCGTTTAAATGAAAACGTTATTCCATTCAACACCTTAGCGTAGCGTACCAGCCTGTTGATAATACTTAGTTTATGTTACTGAAAATGTGTTTAGGGAGAGAGTTCGTCCTTCATATAGCCCCCTTTCCCTCGTATTTTGTTATATTCGTTCTTAATAAACATTTGAAATATATATATATATATATATCTCCCTTTTCACTTTCCAAAAAGCCTATTATGAAACGCTTGGTAATGTCAGAATTCCTAATAAAACTGATGCCGTTGTACTGGGTGCATGACCAACTCTTTCAAAATTTAAAAACATTTTTATCTTCTTTATTTTACGCAAAGACATCATAAAGCTATATACTGTTGAATATAGAATTAAAAGCTCTATAAAACTAAAAAATAATATATGGGGGTTCTATTAAAAAAAAATACACTTTTATGTTGCCGCGCTCTTTCTTGTCTTCTAATTTTGTTTAATTACCTCCTTCACTTCAGATTAGGAGAAATTGAGTGTTTAAAATTAAATTGAAAATTTTAAATTGAAGTCTGAAAATTTTCAATTACCCATGCATAGGCCAGAAAGAGTTGTCATCAAAGCGTGCAAATTAGGACGTAGCTGAAACATCAACGAGTAAGGAGGGGGGAGGGGGGAGGGGAGTCTTTATTTAAGGCGCCACCAATTTATAGACGGCACAAGTCGAAAAATCCCCAAGCTGAAATAGGGAACTCGTTTTGGCTTAGGCTTCGAAACAAAATTAAATATGAATAATAAATCAGCAGAGAACACCATAAATTTACCAATAAAAATAAAACTTACTTCTATTTTGGAACATTAAGGCTAAAAGATAATTAAATGAAACAGGTAGATAGGTAAACAGAAAATCGGTTTTTTACCATAAATGGTATTGGGTTACAATACGAAGAAAAATCAGGTGATTGGTTGAAAAGCCCGAAGGACTTTACTTCAAATCAAATAATAAAAAAATACAGGAAATTTTGATACCTTCGGTACTCTAAGCAGCTTATGCCTGGCAATAATGTATATATTACAAGAGAGATACTAATT
Organism: Pissodes strobi; assembly: GCA_016904865.1. Lineage (NCBI taxonomy): Eukaryota > Metazoa > Arthropoda > Insecta > Coleoptera > Curculionidae > Pissodes > Pissodes strobi. Next base: position 66,400 of record MU182614.1, on the reverse strand, counting down.
TAACTTTTATACTTTACAGAAAAACCAAGTTATTGGTTGAAATGCCAAATGATTTATCTAAGCAAACCAAATTATATTCTTCACTTGCAGTGGTACCCGAAAATTTAAACGACTAAGTCAGTCTGTTGCTGACATATAGCCGAAGAAAGCTTGTTATCGAGAATGCCGTTCTAAAAAAATATATAAATATATAAAAATAACCAAATAATTACCTGTTACAAAAAATAAGTAACGTAAATAAACAATCGCTTAAACAATAATTGATTAAATAATGTAATAGATAATCTCATCTAGGTCGATAACCATGCAAGATTGACACTATGGTCAACGCAAATTTTAAATGAATTCTTTCATAGTACCGCACCTTGCCGACATGCCGATTATTGATAAGGGAAATCGGAAACTGGTACGTTACAATATGATATATGTTAAAAATGTGATGCTCGATTTTTGTTGTTGTTTTTTTTGTGAAATGCCATAACAAAATTTATAAAAACCACTAGAACTTTTTTATTTACTTTTTTCAATCAAAAATAGTCATTAAAAGAGCGAAATAGGTAGGTGGTTCATTTATAACCCATAACCCTCATATATATTTATTATAGTCTATATAGAAATGTTTGACAGCGCACAACCTCAGTTATACTGCACAAAGCATGTGCAATAATTATAAAAATGCAATAAACCATACCCGTTACAAAAAATTACCTATCTTTCATAACATTCGAGCATAAAAGGGTCATAAATTTTATTACCTTATTGGCTCGAAAATAAAGTAATCTGTGTAGATATAAGAATAAGAACATTTACTCTTGTGTTCGACTTGCGACACTGTGTTTTTGAAAAATGGCGTTAAATGTAGATTTAAAGGTACGCTTCATACAAAAGCAAAAACTGCCGTTTTCAATGTACATGATGAGCTTGTACATCAAATGTGCAAATATGACAGGAATTAATGAAAGTAGAAATTATGGACTTCTTAGAGAAAGAAATGATATAAGTAGTTAGTCCCTAGTCCCTCCTAAAAAAGTTGCAGGGGAAAACCACTATATTTGGATGAGGATGTGCAAAAAGTCATAAGAAGGAAAGCTCACTTATTTTATATTAATAAGAAGATTCCAACCAGAGTCAAAGTGTTCAAGGGCTATGAAAAAAGACCAGAACTTATCCGAAATAAATAGGTCAAGGGAAATGGACGTAGGCAAATAATAGCACATATTGGAAGTGATGCGATGGGGGGTTTTTAAATGGTGGTTTACTAACATACCAATCAAAACCGACTAAAGAGCATCATAAGGAAATATTTTTGAAAAATATTTTCAGCAAGGAGTGGCATTTATTCCAGAAAATCCTATTATAGTAATGCTGTCATTCCAGGCTCTCAGAGAAGAAACTGTCGTCAAGCTCTTCGAAGAAATAAGAAATTATAAACTGATTGAGAGAAAGACATACCGTTTCAAAGCGACATACTAAAGAGAGCACTTCTAAAATAACTGCAGATTGTGAGAAAATTTTTTAAAAATCGTTATTAATTGTTGGATATATCGTGGTTATGAACGAAACTGCTAAGAGACGAGGAATAGAAGTACTGTGATTACTACCATATCATTGGGAATTATATCTCAATGAGCTCATATAGGCCTAAATGAAAATATATGTGGTTAAAAATAAAAGAATTACATGAACTTATGACTAACTCATTGAAAATAGTCAGCAAAAAAACTGGTGGGATGCTGTGTATCACATAATGAAGGAGAAAAAAAATGTGGATCTAGACAACCTTATTGATGAAACTGTACAACCAGTTCTTATTTCTCTTAAAACTTCGAACAACTCTTTTGAACTGACTGATGATAACTTCGAAATCTAAAACGTCGTATATTTTTTCAAGAGCCTAGTTCAAAACGATTGGTTCTTTTCAGAACCACAAATTACTTAATAAAAGAAAAATCGCCCAACTGTTAACTATGTGATTTCTTAATAATAATAGTCACAGTAATAATAATCAAACAAATCCATCTGAAATGACGAATATGAAAAAATAAGGAAATATGTTAATATTAGTTCTGGTAACTACTGGAACTATACTTACTTGACGGAAAATGCTCCTTTTATTCATCGTTATAATATTATGATCCTATTGTGATGTCTAAGGTATATTTTAGTATATGGTGGATGCATGCATGTATAACTGTTTTACTTATTAACGAATTGTGCATTCTTTATACATATAACTGGTTGTTGCACATGATCTGTACAACACAATTGAGGTTCGGTGCTGTCAAATATTTGAAGAGACTACATATTGGAGAGCTTACGAGTTTTTCTGAAAGGTTTTTGTCTTTTTTTGTAATAATACTTTGTATTTAGTATTATTATAGTTATAGCAATAAAAAATAAGTACTATCTTAAATAAATGTCAATAAACTAAAGATACTAAATGTCTAATAAATCAATTTATTATAGGAGTAGAAAAAATTATATTTTAAGATCTTCTTTCTTTAGGAAAAATAAATTGCAATTGTGTCATTGGGCTTGGTACTACACGAAACTTATTTATAAACTGTGGGTAACGCTAATGATGAAAAACCCTGCCAAAAGTATGCCTAGTAAAACACATACATAACTTTTTTAAAATTAAACCTAAACAAGCTTTAATCGTTGCCACGTATTCAGCATACCTGCCTTATATAAAATTAAGTTTTCTTGGCGAATATTATGAAATATAGGTAACGCACTTACCCGAAGAGTTTAGCGAAATGTCGTTTGAAAATATCGTGGTTCCGTCTTGAACATGATATCATAAAAAATTATCAGTGATACAGGTCAAAATGAACCACTTCCACTTTCTATCATAAATCAAAGACCATATAAAGAATCTCCGCTGAACTAAAGAACACTTGGTAACAATATTTAGAAAAACTAGAGCCGTATTAGGCTCTCATAAAAGTGACTCATAAAAATAGGAATAAATTTGAGAAAGGAGTTTTGATAACAACAAACATTTTTTTTTTGCGCCAAGAGCAATATATACATTTTTACAAAGGGTAATTCTAAATCTGACTTTAATCTATTTGTTTTCAGATCCAATTCATTCTAGTCTTCGTCCATTCGGCTCAGCTTCTGTACAACGATTGCGGCTACCCTCAATTCATGGGAGTGCTCTTGATGCTACACTCTACGATATTCTTCGTACTTTTCGCAAACTTCTACTTCCAGACATTCTTAGCGAAGAAGGACAAGACAACTGCTACCCAAAAAGCTGTAAAAACTGAATAGATTTTTGTGTTTTTCTCTAATGCAAAGAAAATATATTATTTAAGGGTTTCAGACACATCCAAGTTTAAATTAGAAAGTGTTCGGAACTATGCTAAATAACCATAACATAAAATTTCAAGTGATGGTCGATTTAAAACAGCAAAAACACGTGCTAGACTAATAAGAGTTCTAATCCGTTAAAATAAATGTTATGGCTTGTGCTGTTTAAAATATCCTTAACAGGCTCTGGATAGAATTGATAAATTATCAAATCATTTGACAAATCGATTTCAAACAAGAGTAGTGTTATGGATTTTGATATTTTTTTCCGTTCCACCCGCGATGATAGCTATCTTATTACAAGTGCTACTATCGTAACCTAGCATATAGTTTGTTAAGTTGTTTTAATAGCAGAATTGAAGAGAGAATGCATATTTCATTCAAATATAGCGGCCGTATAACGGGATGGTTTCACAAAGATTTAAAAAATCATCAGATTTAGGACTATACCATGTATGTTAACATTTAAAAGTGCAGTGTGGTACAAAGGTAATAAAAGCAGTAACTGAAGTTGAAACTGAAACTAATTACTTGACTGCTCCGCAAAAAATTATTATGAGATAAAGTATCTCTTGATTTCACAGCAGGGAAGCCGTAGAAGTTCTTTTAGATGCCAGATACTGTAGGCTTTATACCTATGGAAAAACTAATTAAAGCTGGTTTAAATTATAGAAATACATGTTAAATTCTTCTACGCACACCTCAGTAAACATGTATCAGAACAAATCAGATAATTTGTAAACATATATAATTTAATTCTAGTAAAGTATAGCTATGAACCACGCTCTTGAAATCAACTTCATATCAATAGAATTTTAATACACTTCACATAGAAAGTTGGTCAAAAACACTTTTTTGAAAACAATAATTTTCACAAATCACAAAAATGATGATTTGTTAAGCAAATTATAGTTTGGAATTATTGTTATGTGCATTTTATTAGTATTTTAGGAATACCTTAATAACGTTAATAACAAATCTGGCTTATGTGAAATAATCTCCTACATAGTCAATGATGCTAGGGGTGTAAGGGTGATTTTCGATTATCATCTTTATCGAGTACCTTGTTAGCAATGCAAGTAAATTGTTGGGGTTCATAAAGATATATTTCGTACGATTAAAACACAGCTTATGTGTGTGTATAAGTTGTGATTAAATTTTGTATCGTTTTTTCATTATATTGTAAAGATAATGGCCAAAAATAAATGCAAAGCGTATATTAGGACTTTACTCCACACTCTCAAAAGAACTTGCAAATAATGCGTTTGAACGCTTAAATGACATATTTTACATTGACATGTGATATCGGTTGACCCTTAAAGACAATTAAGGAAAATAGGACAACTACCCTTAAACATTATTTGAGATTAATATGGGAAAATATAGCATGAGCAATGTGTTAATCAAAGAATCAAAGAGAAGGGGTTTGAAGCGAGATTAATTGACAACAGCTTCTTGCTTTCCTGAAAATTCCAAAATTAATTGCATCATCAGATTTGATAAATTTCTATAATTTGAGATTATAAAGTATATTTTTTGAAATGTGTTATTTTCTTAATATCAGCATCAACTATAGTCTTCAAGTATTGTTTCGGTAGATCCTGCAAGTGCATTAAGTTCTTTTCTAACCATAAATCACCTGAGCTCTGATTAGGACTATTCACAAATATTTAAAACACGAATTAATACAAAATATTAAAATCGAAAACCAAACAATAAAACTTAAATTATTTAGGCTAGACGATCGGCCCACGGTACCGTGGATCGGCCACGATCTTAAATTTAAAACATGTGTATAGACCTTACATTCTTCAAAGTGCCTTTTAGTACCGCAGTGATCTGTATACTTTCATAGTGGTACTATAAACGAAACACAGTACGTAGATAAGGATCATACTGGGTATTCAACAAAAATGTTGTACAACCATCTTTATTTCCTGTGTTGAAAATTTCTCACCTTTTAGCATTGCTAACATTCTTGCCTAAGTTTATTACTAAAAATCGTAAGCCGATTAGTGGAACATTTTTATCGGAACCCAGTATTTAGTAGGTACCTATATGTCCTTTGTTTATTATCCAATAGAATGAATCTTATTATTTATGATGCATTCAAGAAAATTATAATATGAAAATTTCCTAAATCGTTTCAGAATGGCAAAAGATGTTGATAGCATTTGAAGACATTTCAATTGTCCACAAAATGATTATGTAAAAAATGAAGCAAATTGGTAATTATCTACAGATGATAAATCGTACTTTACAAAGGACATATACATGTTTGGGTATATTAAAATTATCGTTAATAATAATTTATTTAAACTAATAAGTTGAATATGGAAACTAGTCATAATGATTTTATAACATAGTCTAAACACGTAAGACTTGCCTTATATCTTATTTAAAAACCAAAGATTAGACAATCTTGGTGTATGTGATCGTGTGGGAAAAACACACAAAATAATTGTGAAACATATTTTTTCTACGACTGCTATGAAAAGTGTCTAAAAACGCACGTCAAACAGGATCTGAAAATGACTAATTTCACATGATGTATGATACTACTGTGTGAAATTTTTTCACATAGGTTGGGTCTGGTTTGGCCAAAATGATGGATACACAACACGAATGTCACAAAAATTTGAATCAAGTAGTTCGTGATTTTCGGTTGCCTGATTACACTTATTTTAATTTCAACCTGTCAAAAGTATTGTTAGAAAAAATTATCTTTTGCTGTGTAAAAATGGAGAGTGATAGTGAATTTGAACGTACACCTAATATGAATTGTAATTTTATTGCTAAAGTTAACATCTTGCAATTTTCGTAATATATATCAACAACGTCTCTTCGGCTCATACTAAAACTAATACACATAAGCCTTTTGTAAGTTTCCCGGTACTATTGGCAAAATTTAACTGTTCCTTGGACTTTAGTAGCTTAATATTATACCATAACAAGTAACACACTACATACTGTCTGTCTAGAGTTTCGAGCTATTACTAAAGTCATAGGAAGTACTGAATTTTAAATAATATTTTGTGGTGTAATAGGGTCAACCTATATTCTTTTGTAATTTTTTATCTGTTAATAGAATATATACTAAACCTATATATCTTGACGGAGGCTACTACCCTTAAAATCCTTAACTTAAAACAAAAAAAGTAAAAAGTAGTGTTCTCTGTTACTACAACCATGAACAGTGTAGTTGTTAAACATTTGTTCGTTTTACTAATAATAATAAAGGTAACTTACTCCGTAAACTTTAGTAACATGATATTTACCGTAAAACATTACTTATATTACTAACTTATTTTTTTAAAAAGATTGTTTTACTAAAGTTACAGGAACAAACATATTATTTAAAATTATCTATTTTATGATATAATATTATTAGATACACATATGCCTATGTCTTTTGTAGAGTTACCTTAAACTTTAGTAATATGGTTTGCTCAAAGTAGGGTTTTAGCATTAATATGCTTTCTATTCAACCGCCACTATCCTTACTACAATTTAAGTAAATATATTTTTTATTACATTTTATATTGTCATATGAAAAGATTATTAAATAATAATATTATGAGTTTGAACCATAATTTTACTCACGAATTCTAGGAGGCTGTGGCAGCAACTATTACTCGTAAGCAAACTGTCAAAACAATAATTCATTCAAAAGGTTGTCACAAATTTCTATATTTTGTAAATTTTGCGAAAATGTCGAAGAAATAGATAAATAACACAGTAACTTGCCACTCTTAAAATATTTAGTAAAGAACGCTGGTATAGATCTATTGAAAAATAACCTGTTTAAAAAGATTCAAGAAACTCTTGTTTTTATGCAACCATCGTTAAACCGCGTGAGGAATACAAAAAGAAATAAAATAGTATCCAAGTACTATTTGTACGTTCTTAAACATCGAAATTTTATGGTCAGTACTAGCGAGGTTCCGAGTCCTACCTATTCGCCTATGAAACGAGAAGATGTGTTCGAAGAATACCATGAAATACTAAATGTTTTATTAAAAACACAATAAGGAATATGTCTGTTGTTTTTTAATTATTTGTTGAATTTATTTAATAAAATTCCTTATTTAGAAAACAATGCAATAAGTGTGCTTTTTTAAATAATTCATAAACAATTCGATAATGTCAACCTCGTTAGTGTCAACCAGTCAAAAATATTTTATTTTCTGTCATTTATTTTTGACATAAGCGTGTGAAAACTTTTCACACGGCGTATGAAAAATTTTCACACAGTCCTGTCAAAAGTTAAAAGATTAAAAATAATAAAAATCGCATATTAATCCTTATTTTCTACAGTCGTAGAAAAAGTATCGTGTGCAACACGTTTGAAACTGGCTCTTTTTCAAAACTTGTTGCACAATATACTATTTTAGAAAGGCAGCGGGTTACACCGTGCGCCATAATGCTAGGTTTGGGCGATGGGTCAAATTTTGGACCTATTGCAAGATTCTCAAAAAAATTTAGTTCTCATGAAAGTTTTGTGCATGAGAAAAACGAATTCACACTTCTTCAAAATCTATAAAAGTAAATGTCTACATGCATTTTTTAATAATAAATTGGTTAAAGACAAAAAATTTATATTTTTAGTTAATTCATTCAATGCCTTTTTTTTTCTTTATGTTTCTATTTTCTATCTGCGTTTTTATTGCTTCACAACACACGATTCCAATAAAATTGTTCTGTAGTGTCAAGTCGTTTAAATAGTTTACTATTAGGCCACAAACATTCACGTTTTTAAACATGCATCAAGTTTTCCATTGAGAAACTGTCATATAAGAACTTTTCCATTTGGGTTAGTTTGGCAGACTGTACATACGATCCTTAGTTTTTTTTTTGTAAATATTTTAAAATAAATTAGTTTATATGGTGTACAAATGGTATTCTTAGTATTTTTTTGAATATTTTTAATTTTTCAATAAACAAGATCCGTTGAGGAGTCCGCATCCTACTAATCTTTATACAGGTTACTACATTTATGCAAAGGCAAATTACGGGTATATACAGTGACCGGCAGAAAGTGTATACGCATCATAGGGACACATTCTTTTATCGACTTCTAAGAAAAATTTTACGCTAGAAAAGTTGTTGATGTTGAGTGCCATATTTAAGGTGTCATGTACAGGGAGCGCAAATTTATGAAAATGTGACTTCACAATATTATTTGAAATCAAAATTTTTGAGACGGAAGAATTTAAGAGCGTAAAAATTTGAACTGAAAAACCTTTTTTAAGTTTTTTTGGTAGATACTTAATTACTGAGAAATTTGAGGCCAAAAACGCAAAACGTAAGGTCTTTAAGTTTTTTGTCATGCATCAACTTTTGTTAAGAATAAAACGTTCTAAGAAAAGTTTCCGATATGATGCTTACTTTCTGACGGTCACTACATACATGTATAATATGTTATGTATATAAGTACAATATTATAAAATCTAATCTACTTCTGCTCCAAAATGAAAAAAATCCAAGAAGCGGCTAGGGGCTCTGTATCAAAATCATATTTTAAACACAAAATAAAAGACATCTAAATGTCAATTGGTGCATTACTGACATGAATTAAACCTCTTTTTTTAGATGCATTTATTCACATTTTTAAGTTATGCAGTCCTCAAGAACTTCGTATCTCCTTATCTTGTAGAAATTGCTAGAAAAGGATTGTGTCTACCTCTCTGAAAGTGGATTTAACATGATGAAAAACATCCGATATTTAAATGTTAATGTCAAATTTCGTTTGATTATGGGGTTAGACACAAAATGGTTATTGAAACTAAAGATATTCTTAATTATTTCAATAAATTAGTTATGTACTAGAAAGGTTAGGCTGATTCCATAATGATGCATCATAAATATAAATTTTTTAACATAGACTAATTTTAAGGTGAAAATATATTTTAATGGATGTTTCTATGACTTCAAAATATTGCTCAACATATGTTAATAAATGATACGATAAATTGAAATAACTGTTTTTTTTTTTGATAGGTACTTAGTTAATCTAGAATTTAGAAGTGTGTAATAAATATGGTGAATACCCAATATTGGCATATTGTAGTTGCTATTGAGGAAAAAAATTAAACACATTTTATCGAATCTTACAGTATTTTTAATTATTCATCAAAAGACACAGAAAAAATAAATAACTAAAAATTGAACATTTTATCAAAATATGGAGAATTAATTAATATCACATTCTTAAAATCTTAACATTAACCAGGCGATTAATAACAAACAAATCGCAGAATAGAACTGACAATTGCTATGACTAAACATAGTCGAAAATAGGAATATTAACGCAAATTTTGATTAAAAATACATATGTTTTGTAAAAACAATGATTAGTATTTCTAGCGTAAAAAAAAATCAAAATAGCTCTTGACTATGAAAACACTTTAATTTATGGAATAATGTAAACAATTGTAAGTAAAATAAGGCAGAAAGCCCTAAGGTAAGATTTCCGGATTGGAATTTTGAAAATAATTGCATGAGGTACTGTACCAAATGTGTTCAGGATTTTCAGTATATTTCAAATATTGAATAATACATAGAATGTTCCTTTAAAAAACAACTATAAATTAATATCCCCTATATCTATCCATCTATGAAAAATTCGCAATCAAAATTTAAAATTCAGCGGGTTGAATTATTAAAAAAAAATTGAGACATTTGTTTGACATATGTCAGATATCTCCTAAATTTTACAATACCCTAAAATATGTTTTTTTTATTTTAATAATACACCCAGTATAGGTGGAAGTTCCTTCTTGAGATATTTTAGCCCGGCACTTAAAGGACTGCGTGTACTCGACAATTATTGTTGTGAAGATTTGGGCAAAATAAAAAAAAACGCATATTCTCAAAATATAACTGAAGGTAATGCAACATGCAACGCCTCAATAAAACCGCAAATATATCTGTAAGAAGTTTATTAATAATAGTCTTTGAAGGAGTCCGTTAAGTGATGCCTTACCAAGTTTGAATTCACTGACGAAGTATGATTTTTTCATTGCCCTTTATTCCTAAGTCTAACCATTTTAAACGTTGATAGTTTATAATTTCTGTGAGATACATTTTCACCTATTTCTCTACATTTATTGAAGATTTCTATATACGGCCGCTTGGGCGCTGGCCCCCATGGTGAAGATTGCACAAATATTAATTTAGTGACCCTAAAAAAGCTGAACTCTTAAAAACCTTGAAAATGTTTGACGTTTGGAGGTATAAATCTGCCACTCTTGTCAAAAATAACAAATTTAAAAATAAAGATGATTAGTAAAATGTAAGTATATCGTCTTGGCTTTGGCTCCTATAAGTAGCGCGTTGTTGCATATCTGAAATGCCTACACGGTGAAGAAAGCATCTTCAAATAACGGAAAAAGAATTACAATTACAGTAATTCAGTCTATATCGGGAAGATGGATGACTTAAAAAACCGCTATCTGTTGTTTGCCGATAATATTAAGGATTCGAGCTTAGACTACCATGAAAACACAAGTGCGGAACTTTTCAAAAAATGCTGGATAGCGCAAGTGATCACAGTCGTCTGTTAAATAGAGCGCCAAACAGATCAAGTACTAAAACTGAAATATAAGAATACTTATTAGAAAATTACATTTATATTGAATTTAGCAACAAAAAAAACTTTTAGGATTTTCAATAGACTTAACATTAAACACAATACATAATTGTATGTGATAACTTGGGGATACTGCCTTACCTCTTCAACAATATAATTCTTTATTTAACACCATAGAGCATAATGGTAGCAAGTAAAATCAGGTCACATCAGAAAATGTTTCCCTTACCCTAAGTGTGAGCAAGTTGATTAAAACTGTCATAAACAGAATACTGGCCGAAAGCTGTAAAAAGTCACTAAAGCATATTTTAAAAATCGAAGGTTCCTATATTTATAGACAAAATAACATAAAACCCATTGTTATTAACCTAAATGGCGACTTTGACAGTGAAGCCGAATTAGGTTTATATTAGACCAACTTATTATATATGAATTGTAATTGTAAATTAGTTTGGGGTTAAATTAAAATTAGAGTTAACATTTTTTAAATTCATCACTGCTTTCCACTCGTAAAATACCTGTTGTAAATAATATCTTGTTTTATTGAGGTCAAAAGCCAAGACGATATGCTTTGAGATACACTATTTATTTTCATGTTTCGATTTTGACAAAGAGGAGAGATTTGTTCTACGAAACGTCATTCACAAGTCTTTTAGGTTCTCAGCTTCTTTAGCACTTGTGCGATAGGCGCATTAAAAAAAATCAAATATCTATTACCTATCCAAAATACTTCATAAAAATAAGCCATACACAAAATTTAAAATCAATCCGTTAAGCGGTTCTTGAAATATAAGTTTAAATATGTAGAATTCGAAGAGCGTCTCGATCGGCGATGTGACGTAATAAACTAGGATCACGTTCTGTTGCTAGGCCGCGACCCGTGCCACCGCGCCACAAGAATGCTGACGTTTTAGACTTCTCAGAAAATCAAATTTTTGGTATATCAACTTAATATGTCAAGGTCTTTTAAATAAAATTATTTCCGAAAAATTTAAAAGCACCCTAGGATCAGTAGTCCGGATTCAGGACCCCAGCGGCCCTATATGGAAATCTTCAATAAAAGTGAGGTGGAATAATAGGTAACAATTTTTCGCACATACATGAATCCTCCACATATAGAACATACCTACGATAATTTTTAAGCCATCTTACTCATGAAATAGCAGTCCCGCTGAACTTACGACCGTTGAACAAAACTGCAAAACTCGGTCTTAAGGTTTGTTCTGTTGTGTCAAATCGTTTAAATAGTTTACTATTATGCCATAAACATTCACGTTTTTGAACATGCATAAAGTTTTCAATTGAGAAACTGTCATATAAAAACTTGCCATGTTACTTATGAAATAGCAGTCCCGCTGAACTTACGACCGTTGAACATAACTGCATAAACTGCGTCTGAAGGTTTTTAGACAATTATAAAAATGGACAAATAATATAAACCGTTTAGCATGTAGCATAACCATAGCCGAAAATTAATTCACATTTTACGAATGTAATAAATATGCTGTTTTAATAGAATTCATGACATTGCCCTATGGATTTTGTGACAAATTTTGATGCAATGCCAAGTTGCAACCTGTCAAAGTGTCTTTTATATATACAAAGAGATCAATTAAGTTTGAAACCAAAGTCCTGAAGAACGATTAAATCAATGTGCAAATAGTACTAATATTTTTAAAATGTTGTAAATATATAAAAAAATTATGGTTTAAATAAATCTCGACAACTTTTCTACCTTTTCTCTACCTTTAAATAATAAATAAATAAATTTCAATACCTACTAAAGTTTAGTTTCGATGCAGATATTTTATCTATACGATTATAGATAGGTACATATCTATTGCTTGCATGCTGCCTATAGTATGTCAAGTTTGACTAAAGTTATTTGAAATCAGAGCGGCTGGCTTAATATTAAAAGGTAGAGAACAAGTGTAAATACTAAAATGTTCGAGTTTTATTCAAATCGCAAGTAAAATAATAATAAGCGATCTTCTGGTTTATGCATCGGTTATCAAAAAAGACGGGGTAGTCATTTACAGTTACACATCTTTCTGGGACTAAGACATTACAACTTAATACTTAAACCTTAAGGTCTAAAGATTAATAGTAATGAAACAATCTTTGTATATCATGAAAACTTAAATCCAAAAGGACTATAAAGAGCGTAACAGAGCGCTTTCGGCCGGAGCCATCACCAGTGTTACTTGTCAGTGGATTAATTTTGACAAACGAACAACACAAATCGACAATGGTCACAATTAAATATCAAATCCTTAATTAAAACAAAAGCAAACATTTGATGTGTCATCCAAAAGCGTGTGTCTAGGTACCTTGCTTTTGTTTAATTTTGTTTTAATTAAAAATTTTAAACTAAATTATGTGAACCATTTTCTCAAAAATGTGACGTACAGTGTGTGAAATTTAATAGTGACCATTGTCGATTTGTGTGTTCGTTTGTCTCCATGGATATGTCCTTTTTCCACTTATAAAGTAACACTGCTGATGACTCCGGCCGAAAGCGCTTTTTATAGAAGTCCTTTTGGATTAAATTTTGCATGATATACAAAGATTGATTCATTACTCTGTTTCGTACATGCAAACAGCCTTTACTCTTCATTTAAATATTAATAAGCAAATTGAAAAGGCATCAAATGATATTTTAAACCTTAAATTTGTGACAATGTAAAATGTAAAATCAGTTCCTTCTACACCTCCGAAATTTAAATATAAAAATGCGCTATTTTGCCCACCTCAGATTACGTGGCTATACTTGAATATCTTCAGAAAGACAAAACTATTATTTAAAATAATTTGCAATTTAAATATTAGATAAAAGAAGAATTTTTCATGCAAGAATTTCCATGTTTCTTAAGTCCATTAAAATTATTTAAAAATATAGAGTATATTTTCCTAGCGACACAATTGACTACGCAATAATACTTTTAAAGCTTGATCAGTCATTTTAAGTATAGAACATTGACTTTCAGGAGTATAAGTTAGTCAATGTTACCGAAGTATTTATAGTATAAGAAAATGCGTACAAAATTTGTATACTTAATATTATTCTTATATTACTTACATTTAACTGTATTAACGTTTACTGTACAAATTCATAAACAAACTGATTAGATTCAACAGCCTATACAGGCTATTATTTTAGAAGAATGTTAGCGAACATTACTCGTCATTAACATACTCTATGAAGTATTCGACTAAAGTCCTATAAAGTAAACAATTCCAATAAATATTATTTTAAACGGGATCTGAAAATATGCTTCTAATGCTATTCAGTTTATTAAAACATAAGCCACCAATGTAGTAGATGTACACTGGCGATCAAAAAAAACTAGGACATTCAAGGTCATTTAAAAAATTGAAATGTCAAAAATTACGGTGGTGAACAAAGCTTAACATTTTGACGTGACAGTGACATCACAATACAGGGTACGTAAAATGGTGAAGAAAACCGTTAGTTTCCTAATTACAAAAAAATATATAGTAATAATTTACCTAAATTACAAAACACAAAGATGTTTATCTGTTTAAACAAATATTTAATACAAATGGACCATTTAAGAAACAATGGCCAACCATCGCAAATGAGTTAAAAATAGACAAAAATACAGTTCTTCTGTCACTTCTCTTAAACGACTGGGCATGGATGCGACAAGTGACGCTGTGTAATCGGGAGAAATTTGTTCCCAGGCTTCAGCTATTTTTTCAATCAGGTCATCTGCATTTCTTGGTCGAAAATTGTTCGAATATATTTTTCCGTCTTTTTGATTCTGCGGCGCGCTGTGATAATAACCAGGAAATTGGGATTCATCTTTTGCTTTTACTGCAGGATCAAATGGATTGGGTCTTGTGACATACAGGTATCTACGATTTCGCGATTTTTGTTCTTTTCATTAGAAAGGGGGTGTCCTACAGAGTAGTTTAAGCCAAAAAAACTGACCCCAAAGTTCGAGTTTTGACACAAATTTTCAGCACCACTTCGCAAAAGCACTAGAAATATAGACAATACACACCTGAAAATCAATTCTCGGATAAAAATATTAACCAGGAGACATTTGCGTAGAACCAAAGGCTTCCGTTTTGTCCCGGTCCAAATTTAAGGCGGCCCATAGCCCCACGAAACAAAATAAAAGTTTATTTGTAATTATAATTGTAAGCTAAGCATCTCCCTTTTTACTGTCAAATGTCACAAGTCACCATGGAAATAGATATTTTGAAGAAGGCACACTGTTGCCAGACGTTTGAGACTGAAATTATATGGGATCAACTTTTGCTTAGCTGAAATCAGTTATGTAAGAAATATTTGTTTATTTAGTATAGAGCAACCTCCCCATATACAAAATCATAAAACTATTTTTGCGGAAATGCATCATGTTCATTTTTTCGACTCTAGAATAATTGAAATCAGTTACACGAGAACATGTTTCTGCTTTACATTATAAATAATTTTTTAAACATAATAGTCATAATACATCAAAAAACTTCTTGCGGAAATAAGTTATTTTAATTTTTTGAGTTAGTTTGGGATAGTTTCCTCGTTTAAGCCACTGCGCACGCAAGCCTAGGCGACACAATTTTGGTTGGCTCTGGTTAGTTTGGGTTAGCTTTGTTTAGTTTTGGTCAGCTTTGGTTAGTTTGGGTTAGTTTGGGTTAGCTTTGGTTAGTTTCGCCCTATTTTAAGCCAGTACGCACTTGCGTGAAGAAAGGCTTGCGCGAAGCGCAAGCCTTTCTTCACGCAAGCCTAGGCGAAACAATTTCGGTTAGTTTGGGTTAGATTGAGTTAGATTTGATTAGCTTTGGTTAGTTTGGGTTAGATTTAGTTAGTTTGGTTTGGTTAGGTTAGCTTTGTTTAGTTTCGTCTCGTTTAAGCCACTAAGCAATTGCGTGAAGAAAGGCTTGGATATTTTTGTGTGTTTTATGTTTAGTAGAAGAATGTGTGAATTGTGAAACAAAAAATTCCAAGAGCCGTATTATCGTGGATATGCAGCAGCTTGCGTGTGTTTCCGCGAATATATTCCACTGTCCACCATTCAAAACATATTACAACATTAATAACGTGTCGCGATGATTACTGAACATCAGCTCTGAACCCAAATATTTTTTTCTTCAAACGTCAGTAAATCCATCATTACTCGACTGTGTAGGCGGCAGTGAAGTTTCGTTTTTCCTCCGCCGGAGCTTTACTTTTCACTTTTCCGCCGGCGGAGGTAAAAGTGTTGTCATATCAACATATATACAATACAAACAAACATCAAAATAAGCGTCAACAACTCAAGAATTATTCAACTAAAATTTGTATTTATCACTCAATTTGTGACTGCATTTCTAAAAATCACTAATTTAGGAACAAATTGGTTATTATTTAATCGAACTTACTTAATAACTGCTTATCAGTACGGAATTAAAACGCAATCGAAGATGCAATTTAAAAAAAATATTTATTGTTGTCAGTGTCCACTGACAGCTTTATGTGACATTACTATCGCAACAAACTGAGCCTATTCACCGACACCGCACCGGTCTAAGCTGCCTTGCGAACCCACTTATCTTTAATAATAATTATTATTACAACTAGATAGTTCCGAGAGCAGACTAAATCTATTAACAAGTGCTCCGTAAATTTTATCAAATTCGAGTGGTTTTTAGTGAAAAAGTAAAGCGATGTATAGTATGATTTTAATCAGTAAGTTGAACTCTTTACAGTAGAACAATAAAATTATGTAGTATTTCATGCACTGGTGGAAAATCAAGGAAATTCCAGTAGATAATAATAAATCAATATAGTGTGAAATAAAAGAAATAAAGGCATATTTATATTAAGAATTTGGATGAGAATCCGATAAGGAGTTTTTGTTTATATTTGGTAAAGGTCAAAAGAATAAATAAATAAATAAATAAAGATATTGGAATAAATACGGTGACCACTACACAGGACCGGACCAGAAAACATGGAAAATGAAACAGCAACATTTAAATGTTGCAAAAATAAAAAGTATAATGATATGGTTTGCGTTACATGTTCAAATGTATATCATCCCAGCTGTTTGGCAAGGAGAGCCTACTATAAAATTATACGGCAACATATGATATATTGCTCAAAGCAGTGTGAGCTGGAATCTATAGATCTAGATAAAATTAAGATATCCTCCAACGAAAAAGACGAACTGATTCTTAAACTAAAAGATGAAATGAAAAAGTGTCAAAAACCATTTCTTACAGAAATAGCTAAATTGAAAGACGAATTAAAAAATCAAAGGAGGGATAGAAAAGAATCGCAAAGTGGAAAGGACATAGACCTAAATATATATGAACAGAACAAACAGCTAAAAAAATTAAAAGAAGAATTATCTGACCTGCAAGAACAAAGAAAGGTGCTAGAGGAAAAGGTGTCTGATGCTGAGAAGGAGTGCTGCAAATTTAAAGAAAGAGCGGAGGATATGAAACAACTAAATACGGAAATGCTAACTTCTATTAAGACGCTAGAGGCCGAAAAACAAGTGTACAGCCAGGAAATCCTAAGTTTAAAAAAACAAGTTTCTGGAAATATGGGTGTGGACAAACCGAATTATAGGGGCATTCACAAGAACGTTACGCCGAAGAAGAATAAAATTCTTATTTTGGGTGATGGTTTAGCTCAGAATTGTAGAAGTATTTTGGACCGGTACCTCAACGCAAAGTTTGTCATCTCAGCGGTGGTTAAACAAAACGCACTGCTGGACGAAGTGGTGTACAGTATTATACACTTAACTAGAACTTTTACAAAAAATGATTATGTGGTGGTAATGGGAGGAATGGCGAATCTATTAAATGGCATCAGAGTCGAAGAAGAAACAATTAAAAACCTCGAAGAGGTCTGTAATTCTACAAATTTGGTTATTTTTTCGGTTCCATTATGGGAAAATAATTTGCTCCTAAATAATTTCATTAATGAACACAATAAAATGATCTTCCAAAGGATAGGCATAAAGAATGATTCTGTGACTTTTTTACACTTCAATGCAATAATTAATTCCTGGTATTTTGTATTTAAAAATAATCTGCATATTAGATATAGGGGAAAAGTAATAGTAGCACAAGCATTAAAAAATATAATTTACAGGAAGTTGGATCATAATATTGTAACTTTAGAACATCAATACGATAGTCGCGTATATAAAACTGTAAAGGACAGGGACCAGGAAGGAAACTTTGGTGAAAGTGATTTTTTAGGACTAATGCAATTATTTTAATTAACGCCCAAAGTCTTGTCTCCAAATTTGAAGAAATATATAATTTTGTGTTAAAAACGAATCCACTTATTGTATGCTTAACAGAGACAAGACTGACGGTAGAAATTGAGGATTTTGAGATTGATATTTTGGGTTATAATATTGTTAGAGTTGATAGTGAAAATCGTCACACTGGAGGTGTGGTGGTTTACTTGAAAGAAAATATTACTATCTTGGAAACAAAAAAGTATCAGTTTCAGAAAAATTACTGGTTTTTGGTAGTGAAAATTGCATTTGGCAATAAGATTTATTTTTTAGGAAATCTGTATCATTCCCCTAGTGCCAGTGACGCGGATTTTCTTGATTTTTTTGAGCAATGGTGTGAAGGGTTCACAGACACGAACTATACTATAATAGTGATGGGGGACTTTAATATTAACTGGTTGACATGTTCCACATATTCAAATAAGCTTAAAAAAATCGTAAGCGACGCAGGATTATATCAGGTAGTGGAGACAGTGACGCATCCTAATGACAATGGTGGAAGCATAATTGATTTGGTTTTAACAAACAGAAGCAATATTTTGCAGTCTAGGGTTATTGAAACTCCCCGAATAAGTGATCATTTCATTATTTGTACAAACATAAAACAATCAACTCGCTCTGATGGGGAAGGTTTAACTATTCAAACCCGCGGTAGGATAGATTATAAATTGATAAATAGTAAATTGTCTAATATTGTCTGGGATTATCG
Organism: Pissodes strobi; assembly: GCA_016904865.1. Lineage (NCBI taxonomy): Eukaryota > Metazoa > Arthropoda > Insecta > Coleoptera > Curculionidae > Pissodes > Pissodes strobi. The sequence continues at coordinate 47,514 of MU182614.1, read as the reverse complement.
ATGTTACGCTATTGATATTAAATATTGTTTATTTTACAATCATATAAAGGGAATTCTAGAAGAAGTTGCTCCACGAGTTGAAAAAGTAATAAAGTCAAAATTTAAGGAATGGTATAATGATAGAGTAAAAAATGCAATTGAGAACAGGGATAATAGTTACAAAAAGTTAAAAGCAAATATGAATCCGGATAATATTCTTTATTATAAAAAATGTAGAAATACAGTAGTAACAGTCATTAGGGCAGAAAGGAAAAAGTATTATCAAAATAAAATCGATCTATCAAAAAATAATCCAAAACAAATGTGGCATACACTAAGCCAATTAATTTCCGGGAAAAAGAAAAATAATATCAGTAAACTTAAAATTAATGACAGGGTTTTATTAGATGCAAAGGAAATTGCGGATAATCTGAATTCATATTTTGTGGAAAGTGTTAACGATATAAAAAAGAAAATTGATAAAGATAACTCAGTAGGTAAGTGGAATCAAAATGAAAGTGACCCTAGAGGAGAAAATTATATGGATACATTTGTTCTAATTGATTATAATGACCTAAGAGAAACGGTATTTTCATTACCAAACAAAGGCAGCCCTGATGATATAACATCAGAATTTCTAAAGAATACTTACCTGAATATTGAAAAGCCACTTTTAAACCTAATAAATACGTCACTGGAACTTGGACAGGTACCTTCTTTATTAAAAATAGCTACAGTTATTCCGATTCAAAAAGTAAAAGGTACAATTAGTGCTGATGAGTTTAGACCTATCAATATGTTAATAACCATTGAAAAGATTCTAGAAAAAATAGTATATAAGCAATTAATGCAATTTGTCTTAGCAAACAACATTTTAATTGTAAATCAATCGGGTTTTAGAAAAAGCCATAGTTGCGAGTCCGCCATTCAAAATATACTTTATGAGTGGAAAGAACTTTTAGATGAGAATTATGTAATAGGAGTAGTGTTTCTGGACTTGCAGAGGGCGTTCGAAACAATAAATAGAGATATACTGATACATAAATTAAAACAAATTGGAATAATTAATAACGCACTGGGCTGGTTTATTGATTATTTAAATAACAGAAAACAGGTAACAAAAGTTAATAACGATATATCTTCAGAGCTATCAAATACCAGTGGCGTACCACAAGGGAGTACATTAGGTCCGTTGTTATTCTTAATTTATGTTAATGATGTAGTTAAAGAAATTAGTAATTGTTCAATACATTTGTTCGCAGATGACACATTATTATATTTTGGTTCAAAAGATTTAAATCATTTAATCACAACTATTAATTTGGAACTCACACAACTACACAAGTGGTTTAATAGAATGTCACTAAAATTAAACATTCAAAAAACAAAATTTATGCTTATAGGGAATAACACACATCAAAAACATTTTAAATTGCTTAATATGAATATAACAGTGGGAAATGCTACTTTAGAAGTAGTAGACAAAACTAAATATCTGGGTTTTATTGTAGATAATCATCTAACTTTTAAGGATCATGCATTGTATATAATTGACAAAATTACTAAAAACGTAAATTTTTTATCGCGAGTGTCACCATTCTTGTCACGATGGTCAAGGGTTGCTGTCTTCAATACATTGGTTCTACCACATCTTGTTTTTAGTTCATCTATACTTTATCTTGCCAATAAGAATGAATTGAATAGGTTGCAAAAACTGCAAAATAGATGTATGCGAATAATATCGGCTTCAAAAAGAGATACACCCATAAAAAATATGCAAAGGGAACTAAACTGGCTATCGGTTGAAGGGTTTTTACAATATCAGATATTGATACTTGTTTATAAAATAAAGAATGGTTTAACACCCAACTACTTGACAGAAAAACTTGTTACAAATGAAACTATACATACATACCCAACAAGAAATAAACACAATTTTTATATAACAACAAAGAATAAAGCAAGTACTGAGAAAGCAGTATTCCACAAAGGATTGATTGTGTTTAATTCTTTACCTGATCATATCAAGAATATTTCCAAATTGAATTCATTCAAAGCAAAATTGAAAAAACACTTAATAGGGGAATGATGCCATAAGTAAATGTCTGCAGCAGGAATATATTGCAATGAAGGTTGATTTATGTTGCATTTGGCCAACTAGGTTTAGGCATAAGATTAACCTTAATATTTTTTGTTTGTATCTTGGAGAAATTGTATAGAATGTATATTAGCCAAGTGCTAAATAAAGAATTATTATTATTATTAAAAAGAGACGTTTTTGCATTAATTGGTCGACATTTGAAGAAAAAACAGCATATTTTATTTGGAGGAAAAGTTACTTTTCATGGCTTGCTCTCTATTACCAGGCTCACTCCGTTCGGCTGTTAAACACGAGCGCGCCATGAAAAAAAGTATTACTTTTCCTCCGTACTATTATCTTTAAAGTAGCATTTCACTTCATTCACTTCACGCATGCCCTCCGGTCGCTCCTGGGCTCCACAAAAGGAAAAGTACTAATCCAAGCCATACCCAATATCGGCTCAAATGCGCAACTTTTGGCAACACTGTGTCAGGCCTTTGCCATCGGTTACTAACATTTCGATATTTCCGCATGCAATGTCATTATTTTCACGTTCCACCTGGGAAAGTAGTAGAGGCACTTTGTCCGTTCTACGTCAATTAACCTCAAAACTGGATCTTTGGGGGCTTTTTTTTCGGCTCAAATGTGGGGGATCCTCCGATTTTTTCGCTTAACCTACTTTATAGGACACCCCCTTTCTGGTGAAGAAAAAATAATTCGCGAAATCGTAGATACCTATATGTCACAAGACCCAATGGATTTTCTCTGAGAAAATTAACTAAACGATTATCACATTCCTCAGTTGAAATTCTGCTTCGTCCCGAACCATGTTTCCGTCTAATTGAACCGTCTCTTTGTAATTTCTTTTTTCGCCAGAAGAACTGTATTTTTATCTATTCCTAATTCATTTACGATGGCTCGTATTGCTCCACCATCCAATATTCTCTTAATCAAAATGACCTTTTAATTTTCTGTTAGTCGAGGCATCGTATTTAAATTTTAAGAAATTATAATAATTACGAATGTCACTGTGACATGTAACATACACACAAGTGACACATTTCAAATTATCTGGTATAATTGTTATAAATAAAAAAAATTATGCCTAATTCACACTTCAATTTTATGAGACGACCTTGGATGTCCTAGTTTTTTTGATCGCCAGTGTACTTTTGAAACGCAGCATATTTGTGATTTTCAGATAATAAGAGATTCCTCAGCTTAGTATCATAGTTATGAGCAGATCTGATGTCTTTAAAACAAGGTACATAATACGAAAATATAAATGACGGCCACTATTAAAATTTACAATCATTTAAATGCATCTTTGCACGATTCCTTATTGTCAAACCTGGAAATTACTCTAACAGCATATTTTTGCAAAATAAAAACTCTATTAACGTTTGCCCTCACTCCCCAATTTAATTTCTCGTATTTAATTCGCGCTTTTATATTTGCATAGTAAAGGGTTAAAAGAACATTATTGATGCAGTGTGTAAAGAAAAAGTTGAGAATATAACAACTACTCCCTAGCTTGAAGGAAAGATCTTCAAACTGAAGAAACCATCTTAGGTTATCGTCAAAAGTAATGCTCAACATTTTAGTTTTCTCAGTTAATTTTAAATGATTGTCGGAGTTCTCAAAAATCAAATTTAAAATATTCCGACTTTAATGAGAAATACATAAACTCCGCTGATCTTAAGCTGGAAAGCCAGTAAGAATTAGAATATAGTGTATTGGTATTATTGTATTACTAAGTGAGTTTTACTGCAGATCACATTATATAATTTTTCAGTTTAAAAATTGGACGGCGCGGCGACAGGTTTAACTATCGGTTGCTATTATAAAACACTTGTAGAAGAAGAAATTATTTCAGAATTGATTGGTAGGGGGTATAAGAACTAAATACTAACAAACACCCTGTTAGTATTATTTTCGCACTGTCCTCAGAAAAAGTTTTTTCATAAACGCGACATTTTCATAATTTATTTGGCAGCACGTAATAATTACTCTTGTCTTGTTACAGTAATCACCACTGAACATAAATTAATATTTATTGTTTATTTTACTAGTTAATAATATGTATATTAAAAACGAAGACGTTAAATATATAATATTTTATATACATATTGTGTTAAGCAATTATCGCCAAACTCTTCTCAATCAACTAAATAAAGCCAAAAGATGGTTGGAATGAATCATGAAGCGCAAAAGTTCTTAGGTTCTTTCCGACTTCTTTGCACTCGGATATGCGTAATTTTCCCATCCGAATTAGGATATATATAGGGTTAGGCTTTAACATAATTTTTTCATGTTGACCGGACAGTCGGGCACGGATTCAGAAAATTTCAGATTTTTGAATCGAGATAAATATTTACTTGAAAATAACGGATATCCAAAAATATATGTTGCTCTTCAAAACTAGTCTTAGTGAGCAGTTCTAGGCAGAAGCAAACTTATAATTTCTTTATTGGGGTCTGGTCTCAGTTTTCATTACCCTCATATCTCATTACAAGCAATATTTTAGCTGAGTTTGTTTGGGCTAGCAACATCTTGTGGTAGACTATTATCTTTTTGGCCCTCACCAGGCGCTGCTGTTTTATGTCATAAATTCATCCTTTAAACAATGAAGTAACAGAATCTTTTACACTGCTTTATGTGTTACTCATTGCATCTCGATTTTCATGGATTTTGCGATGTGCAGAGAGTTGGCCAGACTGTCTAAACCTAAAAAAAAATACGTAAACTTATAAGACAAAGACAACAAGGTTTGATTTTATTAGGAACATACTTTTTTGGATATCTGAAAAACTGTTTAAATTATATGATTTTCCATGACAGCAAATTAAATCCACTGATATTTTTTTAAACATAACAATAAAAAAATTATAATAAATGCAGAAGGAAAAACATTATATAGACCTATTACTTGGTATCAAGAATGGATTTTAATTTTAAATTATGACATGTGCTGTATCTTCATCAAAAGGTGATACTAAGTGAATATAACAAAGTATTAATAATGCAGATATGCTCCATATATTGTTGGACAGGATTGATCTTTCCAAACCAAATTACTACCCTTCTGAACTTTAAATCATCCTGGTCCCAGGATATACATTGGCACAAGTGTCAATTAGGTGACCCTAGCCACCGAACATTAACTATACGATAAGAAGGCCCACTCAATGGCGGCGGCAACTTTGATGTGCGTGTTCAGCAAGCGCTACAAAGGAATCGTAATGTTTTGCTTGGTTGCTGGGGTAACGATTGGCGGACTCGCCGCACACAGGTTGAATATCAATAAAAGCTGGCCATAAACAATATTTTCGTTTCCGGTATTTTTAATCAAATTTATGACGAAATTATTTTTAACACTCTAATACTCTAGTTGGCTTTGGAAAAACAATTGATATCTTTTGAATCATTTGAAGCGCCCTGTCAAACTTACGTTATAGTTTTTTATTAGCGTTATTATTTTCACCAAATAAATATTTTGATAAAGTTTGTATTCAACTGGCTATTTCAAAAATGTATTAATGTTTTTAGTTAGTTATTGATAACAATACTCAAGGTATGTAATAACTAATATTTAAAAGATTGTGATTTTTCTGCTTATTGCATAGCGCTGGTGACTTAAAATGAAAAAGGTTGATATACTTATCAAATCACGATTACAAGTTCGTGATAAAATAACATTTTTTTGTTAATGATTTCACCATATTTCCGACTACAAATATACTGTAATATATACCTTACGATTCTGACAAAAGAGATGAAAAAGAGAATCTTGCTCGAATCTCCTCCATTTTTTATATTTAATTAAATTTTGGCGTTTTGGATGATTTGAGAATTGGTTAAAGGGTTCGCATAATATTTTTACTGTGTATCTTTAAAATACTTATTTTATAATTGCGTACATTCGGAGATATTCAAAAAATTACGTAATTTACTTAAAAAATTAATTTTTTTTCTTTTTAACACGATAGTCCAGATTACGGTGATTTTTTATTTTAATGATTGGGATTAACGTGATTTTTATTTTTTACGATTAAGAAAAGTAAATTAATAATTTATTTTTTAATTATGAAAAAATCTTGTTCGCCATACAAGAATAAATCTCTGATTACTTTTTATTTCTTTGCTTCAGATCTAAGTTATATAACTATAACAAATAAGCAATGGTTAGTAACACTTCGAAGCTTTCCCGACCAAAGTAATAATGCAATTTTTATTAAATTGAAATTAAAAATATCGGAATTAACAGAATATCAAGACTTTCCCAATGAGTTTAGGTCGACTTGCAAACTTTTTTCTATAAATATATTTTCAAGTGGAATTAATCAATTAAGATCAATGAGAGGTTTTAAGAAAAAAAAAATTGGCTTACAACTGTTGTGAAATTTAAAAAAATATATTGTAAAAGGACGCAAAACAGTAGCGTTCAGTGAGTGTTGTGAGCGGTCCAAAAGACAGAGAACAAAACCACTCCGAGAAAATTCACAAGAGTTAACTTATGCCGCTTAAATGAGCTACAGATCATGTGGTAACTTACCCGCATCGAAAGTTCTCAAAACTATTAGTAACGATACCTGAGCAAGCCAAAATTTTTGAAAACAAAAACAATCAAGATAATTTACATTTAGATTTAAATGCTGATGAAATATTAGCTCTAATAATAATTGTAGAAGCTAATTTGTCCAAGCATCTGTATAAAATTATCAAAACGTAAGAGGGACAAAAAATTGCAACATATCCTTCGTACGACAAAGTTTTGGAGGCCAAAAAAAATGTCATCTCAATAATTAAGGCTGGGCGATTATTAAAAGTAATAATCAATGTTCGATTATTTGTAATAAGTAATAATCGATTATTATCGATTAATCGATTTATCAATATAATCACTTAATCGATATAATCAATTAATCGAAATAACCGATTAATGGAAGTAATCGATTAATGGAAGTAATCGATTAATCGATATCATCGATTATTCAAAATAATCGATTCATCAAAAAATCGATTATTCAAAATAATCGATTAATCGGAACACTCGATTCCTTAAAAGTGAATCGAATAATCGATTATTTTTGCCCACCCCTAATTCAATAATATTGTAGTAAGTGAAACTGAAGCCGAAATTTCGGTAGAATCATTATTGCACCATGCTGGTGCAAGACGGCTGTTGTAACAAAAAGAGGTAATAAATACTTTGGCTGAATCAGCAGATATAATTTATAATTTAGTTTTAATTTGTAAATATGGCTTTGATGGCACCTTGGGACAGTCAGAATATAAGAAAGTGTTTTTGAACAACAGCTGCACTGATGCTTCTATATTTTTTACTAGGTTGATCCCTATTAGATTAATTTTTAAAAATATCGATAACTCTGAAATACTTGTATGGCAAAATTGCAGGTCTTCTCAAAGCGTTTCTGACGTCCAATTAACATTAATTTTGCTCGTGAGACTCCTGAATTAACCGTTGCAAAAAAAAACAAAATTTGGATCATCAAATTAAAAATTTAAAACCCTTTTTTTACAAAGAAGGAGCCCCTAATTTTCAAAATTATTTTTTAAAACGGTTTAAGAATATACAAATGATTTCTATACATGATTTTTATCGTTAGTGATAATTGATACACCCTATATATAAATATAGATGATGAGCCAAAAATTCACCAATTCTTTGTCTAAAACACGATATTTTAAACGTGTAATACTTAATAACTTTTATTTCTTATTTCTGGTAAACCTTATTATGGCCAACTTTCCTAGAAATTTGACCAGTGTGCGCCGGGTCAAAGGTCGCCTGCCAATATCCTGCTAGTTTTCGCGCGGGGAAGAAGGCATACCGCTGACGTGCCGCCGCGGAGAGTGAATCTTCTTATCGTATAGTTAATGTTCGGTGCCCTAGCGAAGCTGAAAAAACCTAAAGACAGACTAAACCTTTCAAGGACAAATCTGCTCCGAGCGAGACATTTAAAAATGAAAATGATTATTCACAATTAAAACGTTTGGAACAGCTAGCCATTAAAAGGGTGTGTAGTTTGTCGTGTTTTGAATTTTTGAAGTGACAACGGAATGCCATTAACGACTGGTTTGTTAGATGTATTGCCAGGTAAAAGTTGCGGTATATTTACGACACTATAAATTTATGTTCTGTTCAAATTATTTAAAGATTTTCATTTAATGAATATGTTAATTTTTAAGTGATTTTCGTCAGCTTCAGTTCTCCTACTCATTTAAGATTCAGGTCTACTTGTACTAAAAAGTTTTAGTTCCCGGAAGGAAAACAAAATGTATCTAACAATATAGAATTATTCAAATCTATTTTATAATTAAGAAAACAATAGGAATTTTGAAGTTAATTTATTTCTAAGATTTCAGGCACGTTTAGTATCAACTTTTCTATTGGTATGTACAATTTTTAAAGTTATATTTTTTCAAATAGTTTACATAATAATTGTTGAAGAAACCACTAATCGTAGACTCCTTCAAGAAAACTTGACTGCAAGAAACAACAGAATCTAGTAAATTTTGTTCAAAGTATTATTATTGCTCCTTAGAGATAGTAGGCTGTATATCAAATTTTAATAAGATATCACAAAAAAGTACAAGGCATATTAAAAAACATACAAAAATTCAATTGTAACGCCCTGCATTTCAAATTTTAGACCGTTTAGGACATATGTTCCTATGAATTTTTCATCTTAAAACCTCTAATAACATCATCTCTTTCAATATTGACGCGATATTTAGTAAAACCCTGTAAATTACACAATTCAACTAGACAAATTGTGTGTTATCTATCTATGATAGATTTAATATTCAATTGGAGAAGACTGTATTTATAAGGGAAGGGAAATAACTAACATTAGATGTATAAATTTTTTTACCTGTGACCACATATATGACACTGATAGGGAGTCTCTCCAGTATGTATTCTAATATGCCCCTTTAATGTCCGGGGATCCCCAAATGCTTTATCGCAGATACTACATATGTGTTCCTTCAGGCCTGAATGGGTTCTTCGATGAGCGGCTAAATTGCTTGCTGTCTTGTAGCTCTTAGCACATTGATCACAGCTATAGGGTTTTTCACCTGTAATATAAATCGACATCTCTCCTTAGTGTGAATATTATAGTCATAATACCAAAACCATAGTTTCGGCGCAATACTGCATCGAACGCTGGCGTAAAGTCTTATAACTATGCAATGTGTGACAACTGCAATTTAGTGATTTTTTATTTATGAGTTTACATATTGATTTATTTTTCCTAATAGCACAGATCTATATAGCTACGCGACAGATACCTCTTCCAATGCTTTATACGCGGGGCCAAAAATGTTCACCGGCTCTCACGAGCGGGTGAACCAGTCGTCTGGGAAAGGGTCGGTGTTGCCAAGTTATCACGTCGAACAATATGCCATCGGGAAGTGGGCAGACTTTGTGGTCGCGATTCGAGCGGAGCGCGTGCCATCAGTTCGCGACTTGGCAACACGGTGGGGCAAAACACGTCTAAATAGGAAATTATTTGAGTTTATTGCATTATTGACGAGCGACACTTTTAATACCGGAGTAGGCATCTGTTGCGTAACTATATAGATCTGTGCTAATAGGCACGTCGATATTCTAATATTAGTACCAAAATAACCTTCAAAAAAAGAAACTTATTAAACATATCTCTTGCGACATCACCAGATCCAAACTTAATTGTCTACTAAAGACATGAAAATATAAACAAAAATTAATCATAAATTACAAGCGTTAACAATCACTGAGCCCAATATACTCAAACTGACAAGCAAACCATAATATTTAGATATGAGATTAGACTGCACTTTTTTGAGAAGAGGGGGAGAAATATTCTTACTTTATTTTAATTTTATAGTCCTTGTAGACGAAAATTAAAAGATGTAGAAGAACATCTTAATTAATAACAATGATATTTACTGATAATTCAATTATATTTTACTTGCCTTTGACCAAGTCTTGACTTTTAAAACTTTTAACGTAAACAAATAAAAATCGAGTTTATACTAATTTTCATCAAGTACGAGGTTGACTCATTTAAAATTTTAATAGAAACTGAAACTAGCTTTTTAACCCTTTGCTACTTCAAGTTTACGATCCGACACAGAACATCTGGTTTTATAATGAAACTTTATCGGCGATATTATTTTAAAAAAGAAAAGAAGAACAACTTTCAAGGTGGAAAATAGTCCGTACTGACTAAAATTTCATACAAAATATGATAATTTCAACAACAAAAAAAAAACAAAATCGATCGAAAACTAAGTGGAGAGCAAAAGCTGATATCTTAAAGATGCAAATATTTCTTATGAAGGTATCATCGAAGTACTGCAATATATGAAGATTTCAAAGATCATAGCAAAATCATAATAAAAGCTTTGGGTTGCAAAAAAGCTTTTTTTTTGTTACTCACTTACAGTCTCTAAATGCCATTATTTACAAAAAAAAATTTTAAACTAAATAAAAGGAGCAAACCTCACAAACAATTACGAAAAACACCATCGGAACAGGTTGACGACCTAAGATTCAATGTAGTCAATTTGATACAATAATTGAGAAGGAATTAATCTTTTTACATCCCCATGACCCGAGATCTGATTCTTCTCACCCAAATGAAGGTCTTATTTGATACATGCCAGAAGTTCGATTGTTGCTGTATGCTGAATATCATTAATTTGTAGTGGCTGTCTGTGAAGATTTGTAAGGTATTCAGGCTTGGATTAAATACCATTACCTTAATAACTTAACCCTTACACAACAAATAGTTAACTCTCACACTCTCATCAATTTATCCAAAAAGCAACTATACTCCAAGAGTTCAAGAATAGTATTATAAGCGTTTGAATTGCCTTTGTTAACCCCCTTCTGATACTTAGCACAGCGGATATTGCACCGTCCCCTTTAGGTAAATCGGCCCACTTCAACAAAAAGTACCAAAATCAGCAATGTTCAGTACTATTAAATCAGAGAAAAAATTATTATTGCAACATAAAAATGCATTATATATTATTATTATATAAGAAAGTTGTGGTGTATTGCGTACTAAGGCTACTAACCTGTATGTCTTCTTATATGAGTCTGTAGATCCGCAAATCTAGTTGATCTCCATCCGCAGACGTCGCATTGAAACTTTTTCTCTCCTGTGTGCGATTTTTCATGTGCGGCCAGAGCACACCTACTAACAAAACTCTAAAAACCATTTAAAATACTCTTTACTCCGGCTTGAAAATTAGGAAACGTGAGTTTTCAGAACTGTTCTTGAAATTATATATAGAAGAGAATTTATGAAATTTTAGTAAAGTTACACTTCTAATGTCGTTTGGTAACCTCGCTCAAATTCGAATTATATAAACGTGGGATGTTTCATTTATATACTTTATATTGGCTTCCATTATTTTGAAAAAATAATCTAGGGTATCGCACAAAAGATCGATCTTATAGCCATGAACATAACATACGTAATAGCAGGGTCAATCTGGGGCTTAGGGTGAAACAAATTAGTAACAAGCCGATCTCAGCGGGAATGTTTGGATAATAATCTCCTATTTAACCTCTCAAAAGTCCCATTCGGTCCCAGTGGGGGAAGGTTGAAAAAAATAGACGCCATCTTGGAATTTTTTGTTTTTTTGCAATATCTCTGTTTCCGTAACTTTTTTCGAAAAAACTTGAAAAACATTTTTTGTACAGAATAAAGTTCCGAATATTTAATCTTTATAAATTTTTTCTCTAAAATGAGAGACCGATCTATTTTTTAAAGTCTCTTTTGTACATTTTCCAACTTTATAGCATTTTTTGCGCAAAATATGAATTATATCCACTTAAGCGACTGTGTAATAATAATAGAAGCAAGTCGGAAAGTTTATTACACATATTTAATTTTTTATTCTAGCTCAGGGCGCGGAGCCGGCGGCGCCGGCGACTCGCAATATCCAAAAACTGCTTATACATCGCCATCCAGAGCGTCATCTTCCTCCTCGTCATCCGCTAAGAAACAGTAGTTTCTACAACTGATCCCGTAACACTGGCCACACTTAGAAGAACATTTAAGTCCCAGTTTCCTACATGAACAGTTTTTGGAGCATTGACTTTCTTTGCAATTGCAAAAAATCAATGTTAATAGGTCAGGGGGCGCTACATCTTGTTTGCATTGTACAGGTATTAGGTTACCTTGCTTATCCTTTTTCCACCCATACTGCAGAGGGTCCAAGGTGTTGCCAATCCATTCTTGAATCTAAAAGACATAACATATTTGGAAAAATTAAGTATATTTTTACAATTGGGTACCTGAAAATATGTCCTGAGCACATATTGGTGCGCAGAGTCTTCAGTTGGGGGCAAAGTGGCCAAATTAAATGTAGAGTTAAGTCCTTGTCTTGATGCGATTCTATTGTATGAAATATACCTCAAAAGGTTAATATCATTAATATGTTTTGGACAGCGATACAGCTTCAAAATAAAATTTAATCCCGACTGATATAAGTCACTTTTTCCTGCATTTTTATCCAAAAATATGTCGAAGTTTTGAGAGGGATCGTTGTCTTTCTTCAGTAGCGACAGACATATTTTTTTGGATTTATTAAATATAAAAGATGTAGTGTCACAACCTGATATGGCATGTAAAAACAATATGTGTTTCGTCACAGGTCCCGGTTTGTCCTGTCGTCACATATATTTGATATTTTGTCACCTTTTGCTGCTTTTCCCGGGCGAACCATGGATATGTTTTTATTTTTTGAATGATGTATAAGCAAAACCATTATATCGGTGTCCTCTGAGACAACTGTGATGTGGTTTCTTGACATTGACTGTTCTACAGCTGTTAAGGCGATAAGATAATCAGCATCACTCTCCGCTTGGTGCACAGTTATACCTACGTCTTGAAAATAGGATCGAAGGGTCTTTATAAATTGTGTTTTGTTTTGGCTGTTCTTTAGAAAATCCTCCTGTGCTACAATTACTGAAGCTTGGGCATGTATGGAAATTTCTATGCTTCCCTTTGATCTGCATTGTTGTAGACTGTCTTTGGTAGACAGAGTCTTTTCACAGTATCCGTCGAAGACTATGACACAATCCTTATTATAGTTGTGGATCACATAACTTACATATTGGAGAAAGATATCATTATATGTGGCTGGTTTTTGCGATGAGACTTTATGTAAAAGAAATCCTCCGTCGATAACGTAAACATCATCTGACTGAGAACTACTTTCGGGATTATGAATCTTATCAAGTTCTTGGAGCAGTTGAGATTTTGTTCCTCAAATTACCATCTTTAAAAAGTGACAAAGGGTATGGCGATACTTCAAATTTGAAACAATGTTTTATTTCTTCCGGTGTCTTATTTGAACAAATTATCCTGTTAAAAAGTTGCATAGGGTTAAAGTCTACATATGTATTGTTTATGTTCATGGAAGCAAAATTTGTTATATTTTCTTTTCTTTTGCATTGAATATCAGTAAAATGTTTTCCCATATGACTATTAAAAAGGACTTCACCAATTTCCTGAGCCTTATGACAATTTACATCAGAAGAAGCAATTATTCCTGTTGAAATCGACAAAAACTCTGAGCACTTAAAGGGGTTGTGATCTTGAAGCCACTCAGAAATTTTTTTAAGATCACTTTCATTTCGGCGTTGTCGGGCGTTTGTTAATTCAATATGCTGATCTGAAGATACCGACTTTACTTCAAGAAATTCCTCCAGAGATATACCAATAGGGATACAAGATGACACACTTGATATCCATCTGGCCAGAGAGGAATCAGAAAATCCACGGCCTTGAGTCAGGCCTCCTTGAGTTTTCATTGCTCTCATCAGACTCTGCTCAATAACCATATCGCTCCATGTTCCTGACCAAGATTTATTCGTTCGGCGAATGGTAAATAATCCTTGGCTTATAAAACGATGATATTCTTCGTCATTGATAGATTTCAATTTTTCCATTTGTAGTAAATACAGATGCGCACATTTGGCATAGTTATAGTGTCCAGTAGCATAAAATACAGGAATCATGCGATTAATGCAGAGAATGTGAAGCCACCAGATTCCCATTCTTTCAGGTCGTATGAAAAGTTTTATCAAATTGATTAAATTCCAGTAATTTGCCCATAACTTTCCAGTTTCGCTGGTGTTAGCTAAGTCATCAATCTTTTTGTAAACTTTTTATTGAATTTGCACAATTAAATTATTTTCTTTAATGATATTTAGGTTGGGATTCTCATACAAATTTTGAATGTTCTGAATATCGTCCTCGGACAAGGAGAGAATTTCCGGGTCATCTAACATAAGTCAAATTAAAGCTTCATATATCAGGAAGTGTCCCCGTAAAGCTCTAGAATAAGCATGACCACTCATCATATGTGGTACAGTATTTTTTGCATATACAGTTTCCAACAACTCTTCTATACCACTTCCGGCCATAATTTTTCCAACGCTTCCCATAAAAGACATCAAAGTGTGAAATCCTCCCAGTCTTACAATAACAGATGATACAATATCACTTTCAGTTGAACCTTCTACGATATCTACAGCTTTTTGAAAAAGTGGTTGGTCAAACGTTACAATACATGATTTTCCATACTGTTTACTTTTTTCGGCAGCAAATAAAAGGGCTGTATATACTGTGTTCAAGTTACCGGGGTTCAAGTTAATAAAGGGCAATGGTATAATACTTGTATCGATGTATAAGGAGTCAGACTTAAGAGTAGACATAAATCCACTCCAGGATACCGATGGAAAAGACAAGACCTTACCAGCTATCCACAAAGTGTCTAGTAGCAATGCTGAATGTTCATTATTAGTACTCTGTTCCTCTTACATAGATTTCATTACAATACGATAAGTCCAGTTTTTGCAGGTTTTTTGTAGAACTGTAATAAAAAGGTTGATAGTATAAGAAACTTTTACCATATGTAAGGTTTAAAGATCTTACCTGTATGGGTACACTGCCAAATTTTCCAATATTTGATGCGAGAACCCGTTTTTTCTGCCTAGGAATACTTTGAAGATTAGAGCTAACGGAAGGCGAACAACACATTATTCCCCCCATGGAATGAAAAGTTCCATGTCCATCGATAGTTCTAATGTTAAAGTCTGCATTGTCATATACAAACTGCACAAATCTTTCGATGGGTATAGAGTCTTTGTGATTAATAATCGCCGAGCTTCAAATGCCAAATATTCCGAATAAGACACAGACACACCAAGAGCTGCAAGTATATCAATTAGATATCGTGATGCATATTTGCGATGGAGCTGAATTCCTAGACCGAACATCACAGGTAATAGAAAAGATTTAACTCGTACCAAAGAGATTATAAAGTTTTTCATTGCAGACACTGTAGTGTGATACACTGGATTCTTCTTTCCATTTAATACTAATTCCTCAAAGAAAACATTAAGTGAATTAGGAAAAAATGAATTTCCTCCTGATTTGACATCCTCACAAGAAGGATACTCGTCCAAGTTACTAACCATTCCCCTAATATCTTCTTTTAATATTTGGGCAGTTGCCTTCAGAATGGAAATTCGTTCTTCTTCAGGTGTTGTTTTTATTGTCTCTTTGGTTTAACCACTCATCGGACACAAGTTGTTCACAATTATTCTTTAAACATATCACTGACGGTTTTCCAGGAATTTCCCTAATTATTATTTTATCTTGATATTATCTTTTCAATCTATCCTTAAAAAACGTTTTTGAACACGGCTCAGTGTCATGTGGTAAATAGGACCTTAGTTTGTCAAGTAATTCTTTCATGGAAAACTGGCAATTCTCACTGTCATTTTCAATATCTTGACATAACAAGATAAATGCGTTTTCAAGAGTATTATTTATAGGTATTCCTAGTTTTTCACTAGTTTTTCCCTTCAAAAAAAGGCTGTAGCAACTGGCATGCTATTTTGCTTCAGCTGCTACAAGATCCAACTCGTTGCATATTCTTCTATAAACTTCTCTACTCCACTCATCGTTTCATTCCTTACAGCATTCAAGAACCGTGCTCTTTATATTCAGTGTGGCAACTGAGCGAATTGTTTGCATTTTCTTCTTATGTTTCAGAGCAACTACGTCAATGCTTTCAGCACAAAAAAAACAATGCGTTTTAAAATTAAAAACTTCGTCATTTTTAGATCGGAGTGTACTTTTTATATTAGAGGAATGTAATCCTTCGTCAACTTTTAAGTTAAACTTAGACAGTTCCGTTGGATGTGTGTATTTTCGTCTACATGTTGCATGAACCACCGGCAAATTGTTTTTATTAAAATTTTCCCATTTACCGTCTCCGCGAACTTGACTTGCCTTCACTAAACTTGGCAATCCCTTGGAAGTCACCTGAACCGTCTTTTCACTATTGTCTTTCTCACAAATACAACATACTATGTTTTTTAATGAAGCCATGGTGGCTTCTACACTTACACAGTTAGTAATCGTGCTAAAATGTAATATTTCCTCACATATAATACGGTTACATTGCTCATTTAATTTGCACAAACAAACGTTGTGGATGCACGAAAACGACTGCGGAGGCGATCGTTAAATATACTATATCGATCGGTTCAAACGCCGCGGGCCGCGGCGCCGACGCGGTCTAAAGTATTAATAATAATTATTAAAAGTTAGTCGAATTAAAGTCATTTTCAGAGGGGAAACGCACAAATAATCCTAAATTTATTTATGTTATTATTACATAGTCTCTTAAATAGCTATAGTTCATATTTTGTACAAAATACATATTAAAAGTGGCACATGTATAAAACAGACTCTAAAACATAGCTTTATCTCTGGTCTTCACCTTAGAGAAAAAGTGTATAGAGACAAAATGTTCAAAACTTTCTTATTTACAAAAAAAGTCTTTTAAGTTTTTTTGAAAAAGCTTAAGGAAACGGAGATATTGTAAGAAAACAAAAAAATCAAAGATGGCGGCGATTATTTTCAAGCTTCCCCCAATGGGACTGAATGGGACTTTTGGGGAGTTAAATAGGGGGTTATTATCTAAACATTTCCGCAGAGATCAGCTTGTTACTAATTTGTTTCACCCCCACGTATAATATTCAGCTACGTTTATCGTACTATAATGGATTTAAGTAATAAAATAAAACTATACACTTTATAACTAAATGCTCCTACTCACACCTCTATGCGAAAATAATAGGTTTGTTCTAGCATGAAATCACGGACGGTTTGAAGCCTCCGGAGTTTGCGCATAGCAATAAAAGCGACGCTTATATCGCTATGCGCAAACTCCGGATGGCTTCAAACCGTTCGAAATGTCCTGCTAGAACAAACCTAATATTAACTTCCGACCTCTGTCTGTCTGTTAGAAATCTCTCGACGTATGCATTTCTTCCACCAGTGTTTTTTTAAATTACATTACATATCATTATGTTGATATGTTCTATATTGTTGTGGAGGATTCATGTTTTAGCTTACAAATGTTTGGGTTTTCTCTCCACTTAGAGCCACTTGCTCTGGCTCCAGTGCGAGTTTATAAACCCTAACGAAGCTGAAAAACCTAAAGGAAACTTGAAAAATAGTCAACGTTTCGAGGAACAAATCTGCCCCCGTCGTCAAGAACGGATAAATCTAGACATGAAAATGGTTAGTAAATACAATAAAACAGTAAAAAGCTCTTGCAGATTGTCAAAGTTAGTTCAAAGCTTGACAATCTGCAAGAGCTTTTTACTGTTTTATTGTATTTACTAACCATTTTAATTTTTAGATTTGTTCGTTCTTGACGACGAGGCAGATTTGTTCCTCGAAACGTTGACCGTTTTTCAAGTTTCTTTTAGGTTTTTTCAGCTTCGTTAGGGTCACTAAACTAGCACTTGTGCTGTTTCCACCGTGGAGCCAGAGCAAGCGGCTCTAAGTGGAGAGAAAACCCAAACATTTGTAAGGTAAAATATCATTATGTGATAATATTTTAGACAAAAAAATACTAACCAGCTTGGTATATTTTTATTAATTCTGACACTTTTTGAGAAGTTTAAAATGAGATAATCAATTAAACCTGCGGAAATCAGTTCGATTAATCCACAAACACTCGTTGCAAGATAATACCGGAGATTGTGTGGGGATTAGAGGTCTGCTCATAGAGATGAGCAATCCATTCTGCCAAGATTGCTATTGCAAAATCAACGATTAAATCAAATCTGAAACTCCGCCAATGCCGGTCCCAAGCCCGGATGAAGAAAGAGGAGATGGAGAAGTCGTACCTCACTAAAAAAACAGGACTCGTCTGACCCAGATGAGATTTACCCTGAATGACTTCTCCCCTAAAGATTACTAGGTTAGTTTGGGTAGTTGGTATAACGTAAACTGATCAATCAATATTTTCCAATTCTCTATGAAGTGTTCTTCGTTTATACATAAAATATTTCATTTTTCTACTCCTATAGTTTAATTGATTTATTAGATACCTGTACTTTAATGAAATTCATTAAAATACAGATTTTCCATTAAGATAACATCACAGCAATATCCGGTCAATATCAAATTTGCAATGACCCATCAATTTTGACAGTTCATAGTTACTATTTAATTATAAATTTTGAAAGCTAAAGTACTCATTTTTCTTTACTCTGACTGTTCGTAGAAAAAATAGTGTATGTAACTCACATTTAATGGCTATTAATGGACTTAAGTGGGTCGTAATTCTCATACTAGTGTCTTGATAGCTATATCATTAAATTGCATAATATACTATTACGTACATTGATAATAATTATAATATGTTAATTTATCATCGAAGTGTTTCTATCAATCTTTATTAACAGTCCGTTTATTGAAAAAAACTTAACACTTTTCTCTGCTTAGTTAATAGCAAAAACTGAGTTCATTAGAAGTGTATTTTTAAGGTAGCAGAATTACATCCATACTTCTTCATTGTTTATTATATTTTTTAAAATTTTGCACTGACGTTTCCAAATGAAGTAAGATTCGTTGTTCCTCCTTCCTTCTAATTTTTCCGAGACCTCCTTAACTCTCCCAGAATCTCAAATATTATTTCCAGCATCTATTAAATCTAACTTAGCCTTGTTTAATTGGCAGCCAGGCCTTACCTAAGTATTAATTGTATCATCTACCCGAATTTTTGATATTTTATAAAATAATGGTTAGTTGGCTATAACTCGTCACTCTTGTCAAACGGTTGGCTAATTAAGAATATATAATTGGAACAAATTTAAAGTAATTACCTACATGTTTTCTGTGGGTGAAAATTTACAAAAATCCACAACTCAGGATTATCGTGACAGATTTTTACCAAACTGTTATCAAAAGTATGTGGTAAAATTTTGACTGCCATAAGGCGTTTGCACAATATATTACTGATGGTTCCTTGACATATAATAGAACTAGTTGTTGAGAATTGATGAAAATAATAACGATTTCTTATACTTTTCGGAAACTAATTATTAAATAGAACGAACATTCTTTGATGAAACATTTTATTTCATTATATTATATATTATATTTATTTACCTTTGGACACAACAGACATACATAAGGTTTCTCTGAAGTGTGTGTCCTCATATGAATTTTCAAGTACGAGGAAGTACTAAATTTATTGGGACACAATTTGCAGGCAAATGGTTTTTCACCGGTATGGATTCTCATGTGGGCTCGCAAAGAAAATCGATGTATAAAAGTTGCCTCTAAAAAGAATCAAAAATTTAAATCAATAAAATTTGCAATATTCAAAGAAAATTAATTGGATTATTTAGGCTAACAGCGGGTAAATGCATATCCACTAAAGAAGTGCATAGTATATTAAAATTTATCCCAAGCTGATTTATTATCAATGTCGACAAAAAAATCTTAATTAAAACATATGTCAAATTAAATAACTACTTTAAAATAACTAACCAATATACATCATTGCACAATAAATAATATTCCTAATAGTCATAAAATGATGATCAAAGGTATTCAGAAGAAATTTATCTTCGCTGCATCACTTGAGAATTGAACTACTTATGTAAATTAACATTCTGCGCGGAAACCATTTTTAATGTTTAATTATCGATGTTTCTTCTGGCAGAATATTAAAAACATATATGCCATGGTGGTTTCATCGATCCTTGGTCCCTGTCTCTTGAAGTTCTACTACAGCCGGTGACTAAACCATTCTTCTTTCATATATCGTATTCGGGAAGATCTTCAGCATAGTATATAAATTCGAATAGATATAACATGCGTCTTTGCAATGGTACTAGCCCAAACTACCAGCTGGTAATTAAATTAAGCTGCTCAGCTAATAATTTGAGACAAATGGTAAGTTCCATAGATAATCAGGCCAATAGGGAGAATATATTAAATTCTGAAACTGAAATAAAAATTGTAAGTAATAACATATGTCCAAATCCCAGACTGGGTCTATATGTTATGCCGTATTACTATATTTTAAGAAACGGGAAGTTCTTAAATATTTCAATTCTATCATTGTTTCTTGCCTGACCTTGTTTGACTTCTTGTATTGTCTAGTTGTATACCTATCACATTATTTGTTTTATGCTTTTATCTTAGGCTTAGATTGACGTGTGTAAACTATTTTGTTCAAGCACGAATAAACACTTTCACTTTCATTAAAAACCATTTTTTTTTTAATTCGAAAGAAGATTTGTAAACACTTTTTATTTTCTCTGTCCAAGCGTAGTAAGGAAATGGCAAAATTTCCAGTAATTTTAAACCTGCCATAATACTGGTCACTGTTATTACTATACAGAACAGTATATCATAATCTGCAAACTCAAATCTATATGCTGTAATAATTTGCTGATAATCGTAAACCGAATATAATGTGTGCCAGTTAATCGAAAAACGAAACCTCACGATGACTTAATAAACTTCGCATTGATTCACTGTCATTGAACGTGTTTACCGATTGCATAAACGTGCATCATATATTTCCTATTTTCTTTTCATTTATATGTAAATAAACGGCTTCCTGCGTTGCGTTATTATTGGAAGTGACGATGGCAACAACATTAGAGGCGCCGCACGTGAGATAATTGCTCACGTTATTCATATCTGTAATAGAGATGTAGAAAATAAATGTTTAGATATTACCATTGCAAAACGAAGGAAACAGGCTGCATTTTACACCGGTGTTTCTGAAAATTGCTGATGGAGAGACCAAATATTTTTCAGTGACGTGTAAAGTATCTTTCAACTATAAGGCAACACAGGCAAGAGACAGAAGCATGCAAAATTGTGTATCTAGACGAGATCTGCGTAGATAATGATATGACGACAGTGCAGAAGTGTTGACAAAGCGATAATGATACTGGTGTTATTCACGGAATCCGCTCTAGCAGCTGGCGAACTGTGTTGCATGCTGGTTCAGAAGCTGGCTTTATTCCAGATGCCTATTCAGCTTTTCTCTTGAGACTAACAACTGGCTACTATCATAGACAGATAAATATAGAGATAACTTGAAAAATGGCTTCTACCTAACATTCCTCCAGAATGAGTTTGAATTGGATAATGCAAGGGGCATCATTCTCATGTACAAAATAAAGTACCAACTAAGCACTCTACAAAATCTCATATGCTCCCTTGGCTTCAGATGAGCAATTTTAAATTTGATTCTACATGGAGAAAATTTATATGAATTAATATCAGCCAATAAGCCTGCAGAAAAAAAACTATAGAATTGATGCTCTTTTACGTAGTCGAGGTCATAGGCCTCTCAGGCTACCTCCCTATATGTGCGATCTGAACCCTATTGAACTCGCTTGGGCAGCAGTGAAAGTCATATACGAGAGCATAAGGCCAGCGAACTTTCAATTAAAGATGTAAATAGTATGCAAATATTTATTTTCTATATTATATTGAAAAGTTTTTCATAAAATAACTATCAATAAACTACTTCGAAATACCTCTCTTTTTATTTAATACACACTGCATTTGCTGCTTAGATTTCATACTCGCCGCCCCTGATTTAATGGGTCTCGCACTTATATTAATCTCTCCTGTAACTTATGGTTAACTGACCACACTTCACTTAGCTGTGGTAGTAATTTACATTCATTTATGTATTTTCATTTATTATTGTAATATAACATTTCTTAATGTTGACTAAACTTAATTTAAACGGCCGCGTGTCTCGTGAATAATTCCAGACAAATTGTAAGTTCCTTAGATAATAAGAATGTGAATATATTCAATACTAAAACTTTTAGAAATATTTTTGAAACAATAGGATATGCTATTCTTAACCGCATGTATTAAGGGAACGGATAAATTTACAGTAATCTAAAAAATATCACTACAAATTCACTTTATAGGCATAAGCAAAGCTTCTTCTTTTCGCCGTATTAACAGCATTCCAGTTTTGGAAAATATTAAGGTGATTACCTTATCCATATTAATTTTTTTTTATTAATCGCTCAGGCTTCAGAAGAAACATACATGCGAACTGCAATTAAATTAAGAAGCGTTTTACACGTAAAAGGCTTTTAGTGAAACTTCTTCTCAAAAAGAAAGTGAAATAATCTGTAAGCTTACTATTCTTGGTTTGACCGAAACGCTATTTCATGCTGCATCTAAAATTCACCAAAATTTTCCTGAAAATATTGGTTATACGCAGCTACATTTTAAGTTTGTTTATAAAGTAAAATTTATTTTTATTTCTTATTTAAAATTTTGTTTGTATTATATCAAATATATAGAAGGAGGTGTAAACCAGAAAGGTCCCAATGGACGAAACACTGCTTGCAACGAAGACAAAGAAAAGATACGCTAGCACTTTTAAATAAAGCATTAAAAAGGGATGAAAATGTTTGAAACTAGATAACGAGCAGATTACACATATTTCATAAATTTGATTGAACGTGCATGATATAAAAAAAGGAAGATAAATTTATGAAAAATAACATAAGTGCTAAAATGGTCTAATAGAGTAACAAGAATAATCACGGCTTTTAGAATTCATGAAAGAACCATTTTACAAATTCTGCCTGAAACTTGTAAAGCAATATATAATCAAGTAAAAGATCTCCCGGCTACAACACACTGCTGGTTTAAAAGATCTTTGTTTACAGCATATGGAACTGTAAAATTTAATAATAGCTTTTTCATGTTTATTCCAAAATGATAAATAGCTAACTTGTTATTACTTTTTTTTTGTAGACCCATCAAACACATCTGAAGAATAGGAAAAATTGCACAGGATTATCAGATTAAGTAAAATTTTCACAATTGTGTTCGTGCATGGATGGTCACCACATACCTTTTAGTGCATCTATATCAACAGGGTCCTATTAACAGAATTATAAAGTCATTCATGTAAACATTGGTGTTGATGGAAGTTAGTGATGGAGAGGCATTCATTCTAGCAAACTATTCTAAAAAATTAATGATAATAGTAATAAGTAGAAATGCCTTATGTTTTCATAACTGATGATGCGTTCCCATGATACAATATCATTGTATTATTGTATCATGTGCGTTTCCATTGTCAGACCCTTTAGTAAAGCCATTTCCACAACGGGCACTATCATATCAACATATGTATAACTATAGGCTATCAAGAGCTAGACGAATGGCAGAATGGGTTTTGGTATTTTGGCGAATAGGAACAAAAATCATTTAAATTCCTGCATGATACTATTTAATTATTTGACCAACGAATCTGCAAGGTACAGTGATAACGAAATGGTTGAAACGAATGCTAATATATTAGTATCTTAAGTTGCAAAGCAACAGGGTAATCAATCAAGACAGAACCAGGTGGCGTTTCCTCCATATTTTACTTCATTTATTTACTATATACATTTTTAATGGATTGGTTAGATGTGATAATTGGAATTGAAAAATAAATTTGAACGAGCATTACGATAATATTGCTAAAATTTGCAGGGAAAATCTTATCTATTAATATATCGTGAGATACGCATTCGAACGCTTTGGTAAAAGCAAAGCTGTTGTTTGTACAATATCTATTTTAAAAGCATGTTTGAACACATGTATATTTTATTTCGCACGTAAAACTACAAAACAGACGGTTAAGATAAAATCTATACCAAACCTAGAATGAGAAATATATAAATGATAACCATGATATATTATTACTCTTGCTGTCAGGTTAAAAATAACCAATAAGAGTCTACTCTATAAATTCTATAAATATTTAATAATTATTTTCACTTACCACAAATATCACATTTATGCTTCTTTTCTCCTTTATGAATTTTGAGATGATTACGAAGGCTATGAGAGCCAGCCAGTTTCTTATGGCAAATATCGCACTTATAAGGTTCGAGATTGGTATGACTTTTCTTATGGATCTAAAAACATGAAGTAGATAAATTATTGCCATTAATTAAATTCTCACGTTGACATAAAATATATCTCTGAAAACTAAAAAAAAAACAAAATTTTAAATATATGTATAGCAAACAATAGAACTGAGAACATATTATGTAAATACTACAAATCTCAAAAAAGTTTTGAACGTATATTAAAGAAAAAACACAAAGCAAGTTAACCATAAATTTAGGGAACATTTTACTACCAAAAAATTTGTGATAGAGCTTTATCGAAGCCAAACAAATAAAATAAATTAGCTAAAAGAACTTATTACCAGTACCAATAGATTTTTTTTGGCGATCAGTGTAGTTAGAACTGATTGTTTTTTTTAAAGAAAATAACTTGGTTATAAACCGTCAGAATGACTTTGAGAACAAATTTTACCACCCTGGCTGGTTGTTTTACCGAATACCCTTGCAGAAGCATTGAGAGGCATTATTATTTTGTAATATGTCAAAGGCATTCGACTATGTGGGCCATGATCTGCCGCTGAACAAGCTGGATCACTTTAATGATAGAATTGTAAATATGATAAAATATTATCTAACATGAAGAGAGTAGTGTATATTTTATAAATCTTTCAGATTGCGATGACATCAATCACGAGAACACCCAGGAATCTTTTCAATTTTTAATACATATATTAATGGAAAACTGCGTGCTTCGCCAAATCTTGCTTTATGACCGTCTGCTGATGACACTATTCTTGTTGAAACAATTTCACTTAATTACAATCTTCAGTTCTACTTCAGATAGTTGTGGCAAATAGGATGTATTTAGAAGCCTCCATTATGGACAGATGTCTTTTGAACGAAGTTACCTGCAAATAGCCTGAAACTCTTCGTTTCTCAACATATGTTTGGACCCTAAATTATTGACCTTTGACAGGTCGTTGATTACATCTCGGAAAATGCCATACTATATTTACTTAAAAATCTGATGTCAATGGTCCTTCGAATATGAGCTTTAATCTTTGTCTTGTTTGAGGTATAAGTATATCTTCTGACGCTGCATAATTTATTCACATGTCTATCTTCTTCGATACCAGTAGACTTTAAACATTAAACTCTCAATAATTGTTTTACAAAACAGGCGAACACACCGACAACTCTCTTCAAGGTCTCACAGCTGGCTTGTACCATTTTTTTTTTCAGCCGCTCTGTACTTATTCCGTACCACAGTGACGAGATCTCTATACTACGCAGTTCTTGATACTATATGTTTCCTTTCCTCAATCATCAATTCAACTATCTTCGAAATCATCCATTCTTTATTTTTACCCTTTTTTTGTGAATGCCTATCTTCTTAAACGTTAGTTATCGCTTATCTACTGTAGCCATTTAAGTTGTTTCTATTCTATCAAACCATAAAACATGGCAGTAAAGTGTATGTTTTTTCATATTAAAGCCAATAATCATAATATACTGAGTCTAAAAAGAAATATTTTTTTGTGTTTTGATTGGGAAAGTGCTGTTGGGGAAACACCCCAACAAGTGTATTAACTTGTCGTTTTTTACCGTATAGTTTGGTGATAAAACCTTGCATGTCTGTAGGATGAATCAGCAATAATTAATCTACGAATATATTTATTTAACCCCAGGTAAACAGATATTTATGCATTTAAAGCATTGCATTTCAGTTACTCCTTATAGTCCGAACCTGAATTGTTGGTATAATAGATTCCGTTATATACAACAGAACGTCGACACTTCGTCAAGAAAATCGTTTTCAATTTAATCTATCTTTGTCTCAGTCACTGTTGTGTCAACAACAATATGTCAAAGAAAGAAAGAACACGCATCCACCCTCTCAAATGCATCCACCTACGCGTATTTTCCCGCTTTATTTGTCCCTGCCGCGCCAGTAGGAAAATGTAGATTTCAGTGCAGTAAAAACTCTCACTCGAATAGCAGCTAAAATTGCTCGTTGCTCATAAGTGCCAAAGGTCAAATCCTTTTACGCCATTTTCTCATTTTGTTTGCACAGATATTTAGAGAATATCTGCTGTACCTCTGTTCTCTTTGGCCAAGCTTGGACAAAGAACTCTTTTGAGAGTTTTAACGCCGCAATTCCTCGAAGCCAGAAACGACTTAGCGTCTCGTCTCACCTGTGACTGTGGTTGAAGAGAAGAAAGTAAAATGACAGTTGAAGATTTGTAGCTTGACAAATTGTGCCTGTAAAATTCCAATCAAGGGTGTGAAGTCAGATCTTTGTCTTATTGGAGTGAAGTAGAAAAAATTGAAGATCAAGGTATTTTGTGAGACACAGTTGCTAGTTAAAACATAAAAGTTATTAAATTTAGGAAAGACAAGGTTTTATTCTTAAATAGAACAATCAAGAAATTTCCTTAGAGATCTATAAATAACCTGTTTTGTATATTTAGTTTTATGTGTGAATGAGTGAATGCATGAAAGTAGTGTAGAAATTGTATAAAAATTGTATATATTTATCATATCTAAAGCAAATGAATAATTGCATTATTAAAGTACTTCATACCTAAGATACCCTTTTCAATTCACAGCCTATAGATAAAACCCCCACCACCCTATTTTAATACAGTACACTAATTTGATTGTGGTTAATTATAAAGTTACCACCCCCACCTTATGGTAACAAATGATTAAAAATTGTTTGTCTCGACCAAGTGCTATTTATTAGTGTTTGACTGACAACAGTAGAAGCATTGTACATGTAGATGTTTATGAATACTTTGTGAGCGCCTCCCTTGTATGTGTTTTGTATTAATAATTATTATAATATGTACTTTTTGTAATTTCTAATATGTAAGAGTTTATTTCTGACCAATTAGCAAAGATGGTCACGACCGACGCGCCAAATGTTACATTACCATTTTCGGCGAGGATTAACTAAAAATTTCTAGAAGATCCTCAAACAGGAAAAACCCTAAACAGTTAGATACTTGCAAAAGCGATACTTTCTGGGCCTAAGACATACCTACTTACCGTTAAAGAATTTAGTTGAAAAAACTTCTTGCCACAAAGGTCACATTCAAACCGTTTCGGTCGATCGATTGTATGGTATTTAAAATGCGTTTTCAAACGTGACAATGTGAAAAATCTATCCTCACAACTCGGGCATGCAAATGGCTTATAGTCCGGATGATTATCTTTTGCATGAGATAGATATGCATTGGCATCTGAAAAAATCAAACAATCAGTAGGCGGATGATTTTATACTTAAATTGTAAGCTATATTAACAACTGATGATGTTTAATATTTAGGTGGAGTTAAATAAAGGTTTGAAGTTTAAACTTTACATTCTCTGGGTAAAACGAAGATCCACTAAATTTTAAACTTTACCTGGAAAGTGTCTTGAGCTACCTGGGAAACTGCCTGGCATTTTGCGTAGTTAATTTTAATTTTTTTTTTAAATTTACCTATATCGATACTTTCTTCTCAATATGTATATACCTACCTGCATCGATTTGCCAGAATTAACCAATTAAAGCCTGAATATTTGCCCATTTAAATTACAAAAAATAAAGATTTGTTGCCTATGCATTAAAAAATTGTTAAAAAAAAATTTTGGGAAAAAAATTATTGGAAAAACGTACTTTGAAAATGTAACCAATTCTTTACGGACTAGGTCAATATCACTGATTTAATGATCTTATGTTATTTCTATGGAAAATTGCAAAAGTCAATAAACAATTCCTCATCACAATTTTTTTACTGTGTTCGGCTGACTGAAGATCATTCTCCTGCTCACCTTCTACGCTTGTTGTTGGGAATATCTAATATCGTCGTGAACTCAATTTAGGGTTACATGGGAGGCTTTTTATATTTACTTAGGTAAGCCATTGCAACCTCATGGCGAAAATTTAGATTTGTAATTGGCCTTTCAGAAGAATTGTAAAGGATCTACGCCTTTGCAATACCACATCAATTAGCCAGGTAAGTGTTGGCCAATGCCACTTTTTGCTGCGAATACTGATTCAATATGTAGCTAAGTCTTCATTCATTCGACCCATGCCACGGGTTTATGATGAAGCAAAAAAGAACACAAAATTTTACACAAAAAGAGAGGAGACAAAAAGTCAATTGAATACTAAAGACAAATATTTTTGTGTGAGGTCCCTAACTTATGCTAAACTAAAAACCTACAACACTCAAAAAAAATTAATCTATTATTAACACATACTATCAAGGATTAAATTTGTTTCTTCCAGTAAGATATTTATAATATAATATATTATATTATATATATTATGGGTATAGTTACATAAAATGAAATAGTGTCAATGACAAAATGTTCAACTTATCTACGATTTACATAGTCAAAATATTCCTTAACACTATAAGGTTCAATTCTTACTAAATACTTAAATAACGCCTTTTTAAGAATTTTCAGGCTAGATACACTTCTAATATCATACTGCAAGCTATTGTACATTTTAATACAGGCATAATATCCACCATTTTCTGATATTTTGAACCTGTGCCTATGATAAATATAATTCAGCGTTCTAGTACTATATGCTCCATGTGGCTGACTTTAACTAAAAAAACTCTAATTTAAAAAAGTATAGTACACATTCCTGGATGTAAACTGCCGTCACCGTGAGTAGCAAATTTTCTTTAAATTTACTTCTACATGACTCCCTTATAGGTAACCCTAAAATTAATCTGAAGGCTCTTTTTTGACATATAAAAAGCTTCTCAATGTCCCTACAGTTCCCATACACAACTATGCCATACCTTATATGAGATTCAGAATTTGCATAGTATACCGTCTTTTTGGTCTTTAAATCTACATATTTACACAAAACTCGCAAACTGTAACATACCTTATTAAGTTTAGATAATATATTTTGAATTTCTGAAGTTTATCTTAGTGACATATTTTAAAAGCAGTTTCTCTAATAAAATCTATATACTACTCACCATTAAACAATAAAAAACAAAGCTCGCATCTCAACGGCGTTCCGTGCTTTAAAAGATGCTTCTTATAGATAAATTCAAACCTAAATGTCTTAGAACATAAATCACAACTAAAGTTCACAATTTTTTCAGCTTTCATTACATCAGAAGCCTTAGATTCATTATTTGCTTCTTCATCACCTATATGAAGCTTACTTTCAAGATTTTTGCAATCTTCTACAGACACTTTTGATTCATGGGAGTCTACAAACTCGATTTTTGTAATTTTTATATCTTGATTTGTCTCAGTCGTATTATTATTTAAAAATGTTGAACTATTATCAGAGTCTGCCCATTTAATTACATTGGTTAATGTAGCGTTAAGAACAATAGCACTTTTCGATAAATTAACAGCTTCAGTTTCACAGCCCATGTTGTTGCTGGTCTGATCATCATTTGCCAGAAAACAATTGATTGATTCTGCACTACAATCAGTAATGTCTTCATGAATGGTGTATATATTTTCAGTGCTTTTGAAAAAGTGTTTAACAGACTTTTCTCCATCATTTTGTTTATCATCCTAGAAAATATAAAGAATGCATAACTGGACCAAGTAGTTAGAATAACTGCTTAATGTAGCCTCAACTACTTTATAGATGGATTTTAAGTAGGCATCTACCTACTCAATTTTAGTCTTATCCACTTTTCTGTCTTTGATTTCCTTCACAGAAAAGTCAATAGAAGGATTTTAAATATCAATAAGTATCTAGGGTTGGGACAAATATATTACATCAGGTATAAGTAAAATATAAAATTGCCCTAATCTCTCGGCCGACTGAAATTTACCTATTGCCTTTATCGCGCCTGGTAGTCAGTCAGAGGTATATACATTTTACCTATCTTGAATTGCAGCAACAAAGTTTTCTTTTGATTTATTAGTGTTCTCAATATTTCTAAAATATATGAGCGCTGTTATAGTTGAGATCATATATAGTAATACTAAAAAATGTTTGCAACTCTAGTTTGGCTGAATTAGCCCTATTCAATAGATAAGTATTTTTGAAACTTGCGGCCAATTTAATGCGATCTATCTTTTCAACTCAGTTTAACAGAGCAAGAAAGCGAAAAATATGTTTTTTCGAATCAGAAATATTAAAGTAATAAAAAATTAGTTGCTTGCGGATCAAACACCAGAAGTGAAACTTCATCCACACAAAAAGGAGAAAAACTTCTTTTGCACTGCATCAAAAACTTTTAAATCTAAAATCAGTATTTTGGGATTACGGTCTGCATGGTCTCAAACCACAATTCACCAAATTTTACTCAAATCGGTATTATAAGGTTAGTTACAACGAAATTCGAAAAAATCGCCACTAGTTAAGTAGGTAATTTGGAAGATAGAGCAAAATGTTATTAAGATACATTACAGAATTAAAATGTATGTTATAATCTGGAATTAAAAATATTTTAATTATTCTTTTGGTAGTTATCGGCAACAATCTTAGCGGATATTTTAAATGAAAAATATTCATCACATGGAATTGAATTTTCTCATAATCCATAACACTGTTCGAGGTAGATTTTTTCCTGTAGTGGCGAGGCGATAATTAGTTAATACTTTTGTAGACAAGTTGGGCTACAGTAGTAGGCTTTGGGAACGTCAAAATAGCTCTTACAAAGCACGTGTCAGGTTATTGAGGTACATATTAGGTTTGTTCCAACCGACTAGAAAACCGTACGAGGGACCGTCATTTCTAGTTGTCAATTTCATTTTTGGAGGTGATAAGTACCTGTCATGTTGATAAACGAATTATGCTACTGGAAATTACGGTCCCATGTACGGTTTCTTGCTCAGTTGGAACAGAGCTAATATAACATGACAAGATAATTTTTTCAAACATCTTAGTTTAAATTAACGCGGTAGAACTCCAGATTAAGACATACATTTTAATTCGGAACAGTGTATCTTAATAACATGTTGCTCTAACTTCAAAATTAAAGGTACTTCATTAGTGGCGATTTTTGCTAATTTCGTTATAACTGATCCCGTATAATACCGATTTGTGTAAAATTTGGTGAATTGTCATTTCAGGCCATGTAGACCATAATCCCAAAATACTGATTTTAAATTCATAAATTTTTGGTGCGTTTGTCTTATCCGGCGACCTATCTTGGGACACGCTGTATATATTTGAAATCAGAAAAAAAGAGCTTTCGTTTTTGCGCATAATATACAGGGTGTTGCATTTAAAAAAGTTGAAGTTGCCTATATTTTTCCATTTTTTGATGCAATATTTTATTCCCTGAAAATTTCAAAATATAATATGGAAAAACCTACAATTTTTGTGTAAAATCATTTTTTCTATATTCAAAAATAAAGGCTTCAGGAGCCACGTAAATATAATCAAAAACCCTGTACATATAATATTCTTTCAATGTTGCATAGGTTTTAAGAAATAAAATTGGTATTTTTATTTTATGCAAATTTGTTGACGTAAATGGTAGAACATACTATACACTAAACCTCGGCCAGTTCAACAATCGATTCTTGTCAGGGAAAAATAGGTAAGTTCTGCACGGATGACGTGGAAGAGACGAAAATAAAAGATGGTTATTCTATGCTTGGTTTGAATAAGCTCATTTTAAAATATTCAAAAATAATTTTATTCCAAAGACCTTGACATACTAAAAATCAGATTTTTCTGAGGTCTAAATCGGTGAAAATAAATAAGAAAGTGCCACTGGAAAGGTGTGACTTGAAAAGGCGCGACGTCATAAGATATGAAGGTCGCGCTGGGATGTATATTTACCTATGACAGTGACAGAAACGTTAACATTCTTTCGGCGTAGTGGCGCGGCCTAGCGACAGGACGTAATCCTATTTTATTACGTCACATACCCGATCGAGATGTGCTTCGAATTCTGCATATTTAAACTCTTATATTTCAACAACCGCTTAATGGATTGATTTAAAATTTTGCATATGGCTTATTTTTATGAAGTATTTTATTTATTTATTTACGGCAAGGCCAATTTACAAATACAAAAATGTTACAATTTATCTGTTTAACAAACATAATAAAATTATAAATAACACTCAACACCTATTATATATAAATACGCATACAATCGATGAATTCCAAAAAAACACTAATTTTTTTTTTTATTTAGAGCTATCCTAGCCAAGTTGGATAGGTAATAGAAATTTGATTGTTTTTTTTTTAATCGGCCTATTGTGGATGGGTCAGTTCCTAAACAGTTGTTTCAGTGTACATACTGCAGTGTGCCTTGTATGTTAGGAAGAATAAACGGGTGTTTCAGACCTCTGACGATGTGGTGGGTGATTATTCTTTGAGGAATGGTGACTTCTTGAGGCTGCCTGCGCACAGACTTACGTTTGCAGCAGGTAGCAGTCTCATTATGCCTCTTAAGATTTTTAACCATTTACCGACATTTATAAGAAACATAAACAACCTGAGTTTGTTTATTCATCCATCAACGGGACTAGCCCAATATTAGGTTACAAGTGTGGCAGTAAAATTAATAATATAAAAATAAAACAATAATAAAATTAAACAAATAAGTAAGTAGAATTAATACTAGTACAAAATAAAATGAAAGAACAAAAGCAAATATTAAAAAAATAAATAATGAAATATTAACAATTCAAAATTAACATGAACAGAGCAAGTGTTTTAATCAATACAATTCGATATTGTGAAAGTATACAGTTCAGAGGAATATAGAAAAAGTGCAAGTCATATTACAGATATCCTTAAGTCGGCAAGAAACTTGTTGTAAGAAATGCCGAAAAAGTCAATATCAACCGAATTAGCGATTCGTAGAATGCGCGCGATGGGCGAATTTGTGCCGTAATTAGTTCTGTGATACGGTTGGGCAAAGGTATTGGTGTTTCGAGTGCAACGGAGCGGAATATGAAAGGGAATGTTCAATGTTCATAAGCAAATGGGGATCGTAGGCTATATAATTAATAAGGTTAAATAAAAGCTTAAGGTCGTGATGTCTCCGACGCAAGGATAGAGTGTTTATACTTAGCGTTTTTTCCAGATTTGAGTAGATAATATTATCAGTGGGTATGTGCTGTTTGTATGCTACATATCGAAGGAATTTCCTCTGGATTTGTTCGATTTTGTTTATATGAACAGCATAGTAGGATGCCCAGACGGAAGAACAATATTCCAAGTGAGGCCTAACCAAGGAACAATAAAGGATTTTTAGGGCATTGACATTAACAAACTCCGAGGTAGTTCGCTTAATAAAACCTAACATCCGAAGTGATTTTTACAGATAATGTTAATGTGGGGAACAAATGACAAACTAGTATCAAGGGTGACGCCTAAGTCGCGGACTGTTTCAACTACTGAAAGTTCTTCACCGAGAATGCTGTAATTAAATATAGTAGGGTTTTTGGAGCAATAAAATCTCATAACGTGATATTTCTGTATATTTAAGTCCATGCAGTTAATTGCACACCATTGACCAAGCAGGTCAAGCTGGTTCTGCAGGTGCATAGCTTCGACGAATGATGATATCTTCATAAAGATTTTTAGGTCGTCGGCAAACAAAAGACTGGATACAAATGAGAAATTCTTGGTTATAGTACATAGTAGTACAACTCTCTGTTGGCCTTTTTCTTTCGAAAATTCAGCCAGAAACGACCTCTATCCGGATTAGTAAGAGCTGGGGCGACCTATCCCAGATTAGTTACACCTGATGGATAGAGATACTATTTTTAGAGGACCCAGTATGTCGAGTATGTACCCCTGGGCCTCCGACTTGTACATGCACGGCTTGTTTTAAGGTTCGAACACCACCGGCTGGACATTCACACACATTTAAATCTTGTACATGCAAGGGGCCTAACCCCCGGCTGGACGTCCGAATCTTATTCGGGGAATCTACACAGCCCCTGAAAGCCCCATGTGCCCCCAAACTATATGTATATGAAGCTGGAACAAAATGGCCGATACCCGACACGTGCACACTCGACCGAAGACGAATCGGAAGTCCAAATTCTTGGTTATATCATTAATGAAAACATTAAAAAGCAGGGGTCCTAAATGAGACCCCTGTGGCACCCTAGAAGTGACAGCCATCTCCCTGGAAATGAAATTTCCCGCGCGAACACAGAAAGATCTATCACGGAGGTAGGATGAAAGCCAGGCCAAGAGGCATCCACTCAGGCCAACAGATGCAAGCTTTGCTATGAGGATTTCGTGGTTGACCCTGTCAAACGCCATGGAAAAATCAGTGTACACCGCGTCCACGTGATACCCGCCCTCCAAAGCGCCCGAAAGAAAATCAACATAAGATATTAGATTAAGCCCCGTAGATCTCCTCTCCCGGAAGCCATATTGTTCATCCAAAATCATTCCACCCAATTCGGACGTTAGGTAGTCCGTAATAAGGCATTCGAAAAGCTTTGGAATACTACTCACTATAGATATAGGCCAATAATTTTTTATATTCGATTTGTCCCCAGATTTATAAATTGGTATGACATAACTCAGCTTCCAATGATTTGGAAAAACACCTATTTCGAGAGATTTATTAAAAATGAAATACAATGGCCTTGCGAGTATGAAAGAACAAAACCTAAGAAGCCTTGGAGGCACTCCATCAGGTCCAGGGCCCTTGTTGATGTCGAGTCTGGAAAGCTTATTGAATATGTCTGATATAGGAATTTGATAGTGGTTAAGGTTTTTAATATTTAAATAATCTTGATTAGCAACAAAATTAGGATTAGATTTGTTTGAGAATACACTCGAAAAATAGGAAGCAAATAGATTTGCCATATCAGGTCCGCAGCTAGATGATAATTCGATTAAGTGCATTTCTCTCGGTAGTCCAGGATATTGTTTCTTGGCGTTAGTGAAGTTCCAAAAACCCTTGATGTTATTGAGTAGGGATAATTCAGTATCATGCACAAAATCCGCACGACATGATCGGGCTAGTGTTTTACGCTGAGCTCTTAATAAGGAAAATGAATCATAATTATCAGGAGTGTTGGAAATTTTGTATTTTTTGTGAGCTGTGTTTTTCAATGAGACAAGGTGTCGTAATTCACGAGAGAACCAGCGAGGAAATTTAAAAGTTGATAGATTTTTTTGTGGTACAAACAAGTCTATGGCTGTGTAAAGAATGTCATAAAACTGCTAATCATAGTATCTAATGGTTGATCTTTAGGTCTAATCTAAAAAAGCTTTTGTTAAATAAATCTCTGTAATCTGTACTCCCTTCGGTAGTTCTTTGACTTAGATTTTGCTGAGGCAAATTAGTAAAGAATGGATGGATGAATGAATGGTGAAGGACTGTGCAGTAGAATGAATGAGTGAAAGACAGGCCATGGATATTTTATTTTACTTTGATTGTAACAATTTAAACTTGTGTGTCTGTTAGTTTTTTAGTGTTTAGTTTTATTTCATTTCTTTTTTTTTTTGCCATGACAAACCATATGTTATGTATATAACCAAATTGTGAATGAATAAATAAATAGATAAATAAATAAATAAATTTGCCCAGTTGAACCCCGGCTCTCCTTTCATTACTGTTTGCCAGAACACACATTTTGTAACTTTTCTACTCTCTAGGTACAGTCAAGAGAAGTTTCACTTCAAAAACTGAAATAGACCCTCTGTCAAATAAAACGCATTAATTTGCGCCAACTCTTTTATGACCTTTAATACATATTCGTAATATTCTCGAAGCCAAACCAAACTACTTTTATAAGTTCTAGTGGCTATGGCTCGACTTTAATCAAATAATTATCTAATTGTTAATTTGGTTTACTTCATTTTATCATTGAATTGGTGAGTGGAAAAAGGGAATAATTCCATTTAACCCTATTACGAGAAAAACGAAAAAAAACCTTCTAACTTCTCCAGTTTCCAAATTATGACAAAACTCACTACAGACAAATTTTATAGCGCAACATTAAGGATCTAGGAATCTTGCAAATTTCTTGTGTTTGACTGCTATTTATGAGATATTCAGGGTCAAAGTTCGTGGAATACTTTCCTTTTTCCACTCGATTTCCTTCAGTTTGTATAAAGTGATGATTTTTTAGACATCATTCTTTCCTTGTCCCTTGAGATGATTTAAATAGTGAAATTAGCTGCTAGTCAGACAATAAGGAACTAGAACATACGCAAACAAACAAAAAAATATTGTGTGTGCTTAAGACCACACGATAGAAGTTAAAACTTCAACAAGCGGGGTTATCGTTTGTCAGAATTTCGATCCGAGCATTCGTTGCAGAGATGCGGGCGGAAAACGGTTTCCCCCCCAAAATACCCCCTCAAATTAAAGCCCCGGTCCCCCCCGTATGGTCTAAGGTGGCCCCAATGGGACGCACCTACCATAAAATTTTCGACCCCGTACCTCCTCCCGTTCTCCCGAAATTAATTATTTAAGTTTTCCTTCTCCCCCCTCCCCTGGCCAAAGAGGGGGGGGTGTACGGGGTCCCGTTTTCGCCCAGGATCTTCTTTTTACCCCGGCTACATCCCCTGAAAATTTCGGCCCTCTACCTATGCGGGAACATGCCAGTAGAAAAAGCGTGACGCGTGACGTTACATCCGAGCGTGACGGGTCGGTCTCATTCAACCCCCATAAAAAAAAACGCAAAAGGCACCTAAGGAAGTTCCCACTTCAATAAAAAAAATTCGATTCATTGTTTTATTTGAAAAAAATCAGAAAAAAAAGGAAATACTTTTCATCACTCTGTATTTTGTCTTGAGTAGATGGCCATGTTAATATTTCCATAAAAAAATCTTTATGTTCATCAGGAATATAACGAATGATCTTTCGAAGGTCCGCGAGTTTCTCACCATTGATAGAGACGTGCCCATTGTAAGCCATGGTTGTCATAGGAAGTACTTCTTCATTATCCTTTACTAGTACTAGTTGTAAGTCCGTCAGTATATTCTGATACAGTCAGGTAACCCTGCAGTACAAAAGTACTGCTGAATTACCTTAAATCGACCGGTCATTGTGAAAGCCATTAATAATCTTACTGTATCGTTCCGATTTTATCCACCACAACCATCACTGAATATGTTTTATGTCAGCTTTAATATACTTTTCGATGTAATCGACTATAAAAGTGCATACTTCATTAGTGTAAAATACACTTGTATTATTTTTTATATTATTGATATGAAATATATTGAGCCAAAGCTCCCTTAAGTAAAACATTTCCTGCATTGGTGGTGTGGAAGCGATAAATTTTGAATATAGTCGCAGACAATGCCCATTACACCTTCTCATCCATAACAAATTTGCGTACCCTCTTGGAGTTTACAACTGTAGCAGTTTAAACATTCGCTTAGGTGGTGGACATATTGCAAGTGTAGTGCGTCGAGTGGAA
Source organism: Pissodes strobi (assembly GCA_016904865.1). Taxonomy (NCBI): domain Eukaryota; kingdom Metazoa; phylum Arthropoda; class Insecta; order Coleoptera; family Curculionidae; genus Pissodes; species Pissodes strobi. The sequence goes on along the minus strand of MU182614.1, from coordinate 9,845 downwards.
AAGAAAATTATTGCTGGAATAGTTCCCTTCTTCAGCTCAACTTTTCACACGGGGACCAAGAAATAGGTATAATGCAGCCAAATATTTTCTTTCTTTCACTCAACCTATGGGATGTAGTAATAGGGACAAAATGGCTATTTCAGGTTGATTTTCGACAAAAGTGGAATGATCCCCTTTTTCCACTCACCGATTCAATTAGGAACCTACCTATTTTCAAAAGAATTAATAATTTCTATTACCTTTCTTTTTCTTCTTTATAAGGATTAAACTACTAGGTATATGTGTGATTTTTATCTGCAACCTACTTAGGTATATAACAATTAGGTGCAATACACAATTACTGCCCCTATAATAGGTATCAAACTTTTGCAAATCCCAGGTATAAAAATATTCCCTAGGGGAAAGGGAGAACTAAACAACAATTATAAGTGAAGAGCAAGTAGCTGTGGTATGTTTGTCATCTGAATACATCAATGTTCCGATAGTGAATTGGGCAACTTATATATTAAATTCAAATTCAAATTCAAAAATAGCTTTATTTGTTATAAACTCAAAAGTTGTTAACAAAAGCTGAAAGGAAAACATAAGTATTAGTAACTTTAATAAACTATCCTTATAAATATATTATTTGTAAATAGAAATGTTCGGTAAACATGGTAACAGTACAATTGTGTGTCAAGGATACAAAAATCACAGTAGTAAAATTAAGATGTGGGAGAAAAACAAATATATAAAACAATGGCAATATCACTAAAAGTCGCGCTCATAGAATTCAGTTAAAGAATAGTAAGCTTTACTCTGCAACAACCCCTTCAGCTGTCTTCTAAATCTGATACCACACTCAATAGTTCGCAGATTTATAGGTAGGTGATTAAAAATCTTTCTTCCTCCATATACAAAAGATGCTCTTACCTTCTCGGTTTTAGGAATAGGAAGAGGCAGAGAGGAGCTATTGCGAAGGTTGTACTCGGATTGAGAGCCAAGCTCTTGTTTATATTTCTTGTGGACAATACAAGCTGTTTCCAGTACAAATAAGGAAGGCAAAGTCAAAATAGAGTATTTTAGAAATAAGTCACGGCAAGGAGTGCGAAATGGAACTCGACACATAAAACGAATTGCCTTCTTCTGCAAAATGAACATAGAATTAAACAAATACTGAGCACAGGATCCCCAGAAGACAATACCATACCTAAGATGAGACTCAATGAGGGCATGGTAAGCACTCTTAGCTACAACTGGGTCAAGTGAACTGGCAATTACTCTAATTGCAAAACAGTTGGATGAGATTTTTTTAACAAACAAGAAATGTGGTCATCAAATTTCAAGCCATTATCAATTGTCAAGCCCAAAAATTTGGTAAACTTAGAAGGACCGATCAAATCATCATCAAAATCAAGAGCCTGAAGATCACACCTGAAAGTAAGAATTTTGGTCTTAGAGACATTAAATACTAGCTTGTTGCTGTCACACCACTGCTTCATACAAGTCAAATCACTGTCAATAGTAGTTTTCATTCTACCAGGGTCAGTATCATGCCAAAGAATGGTTGTATCGTCGGCAAAGAGTGTAAATTCACCGGAAATAGGGATGAGAGGAAGATCATTAACGTAGAGCAAAAACAAAATGGGACCCAGTACTGAGCCCTGTGGTACACCGACGTCCATGGGTAGCCTACTAGATGTACTGTTTCCAAAAACCACACTCTGTGTTCTACCAGATAGGTAAGACCGAAACCAATCAAGGGCAACTCCCCTGAAACCATAAGCCTCCAGTTTCTGCAGCAGAATTCTGTGACTCACACAATCAAAGGCTTTGGATAAGTCACAAAAAACTGCCGCCGCACACTCTCCCGAGTTCAATTGCAAGTAGAGGGACTCCAGAAGGTTAAGAATTGCATCGCCAGTGCCAATCCCCTGCTGAAAGCCAAACTGGTGTATGTTAAGAAGATTATGCCTCTTAAGAAAGTCCATCACACGAGTTTTTACCAGTCTTTCTATCAGTTTGCCAAGGGTTGGAAGCAAGGCTATTGGCCTAAAATTAGAGGGGCTACCGGGGTCACCTCCTTTGTGCAGTGGGATTATTAAGGCATCCTTCAATGAACAAGGAAAAGTGCCAGAGGAAAAGGAAACATTGATCACATCACAAAGTGCAAGAAGCGTGGTTTGTGGCAAAGCTGCGATTACTCTCGCAGATACCTCATCCCACCCACTGGAATGTTTGTTCTTTATGCCACGCAGAGCTACCCCAATTTCACTAGGATCCGTAGGTCTGAGGAAGAATGTTTCAGCAACCTGAAGGTTAGTCAGATAGGAACACGGATCGACAGCTGGCTGAGGCAACTTCTGAGAGAGACAAAAAGAAATACCCTGGTAATAAGCATTAAGGGACTCAGCTGACAATGTTTCAGAGACAGGAACACCTCCAACACCGCCTCTCATGGCATTTACAATTTTCCAAGTTTCACTAGATTTATTAGATGATTGTTCAATTCTTTTGGTATAGTACAGGCTCTTTGCCAGCCTTATAGTTTCACGATATACTTCACGATACTTATTAAAGTAAGATAAAAAATGTGTATTATTATAAGCAAACTTTCTGATATAATGCAAGGATCTGAGATTTTTTCCTGAAATTAGAAGGCCTTTGGTGTACCAAGGTTTTCTCCCTCTCTTTCTGATTTTGACGATGGGAAAAGCCAGTCCAAAAATCTGCACCAACATGGAGTGAAACTCATGAAGTGGTTCCTCAACATTATCTAACATTAAAAGGTTCCAATCTGTTGCACTACAAAACTCTTTAAATTTATTAAAGTTTGTCTTATTATATAATCTTCCCATCCTTGCTGGGTTTACAAAACAATTAGTGCTCTGCAAGAAAGAACACAATACAGCATTGTGGTCAGACAACCCGGGATTCACCACATTACAAATAACTCTGGTTTTACAAAAAGTTGAGCAGACATAATCTAAAAGAGATTCAGACTGGGCTGTAACACGAGTAGGCTGATCAACATGCACAGTAAGATTGCGAGACTTCAATGCCCTTCCCAAAGCTAAGGTAGTTTGAGAATTCCAGTCTGTAAAGTCTATGTTTAGGTCACCAGCTAATATTATTGAAGCATTTACCGAAATCTCACTTAAGATACACTCTAATTTGTCAATAAAGATCTGAACATTTGCAGATGGAGACCTGTAAAAACTAAGGATATACAAATTAATTTTCCTACAATACACAATGCAAAACTCACAAATCTTTTCATCTAAAAGATTGTTGAACTTATCCACACTAATGAAACGGTAGTCACTATAAAAGTCCCTCCTTAACATTACAAGTGTTCCACCATGGCTGTACTCTATGCGAGAGAAAATGGATACCAAAATGTAGTTTTCCATAGAGAAAGGCTCATCCTGTTTAAGCCAATGCTCCGTCAAAACAACAATGTCAGGATTATTCTCTGCTGCCAAAAATAGACACAATTTGTCAACCTTATTTCTAACAGATTGTATGTTTAGAACGGCTAAAGTAAAGCATTTTCCCATGGAATTCTGTACAAAAAATTTTTCTTGGCTACTGTATCTTCTTTAGAGATGTGATTTAAAGATGGTAAAGTTTTTAAGACGATTTTAGAAGCTTGAAATGGTATACATAAGTACAGAGCCTTAATCTTGCTAATTTAAAAGCACTTTTAAACAAAAAATTGCAAATATTACTTATTATATCTAGATGTTACTTAGCAAGGTAGTGGTTTCAACATTACCTGCATGCCAGACTCTATATTTTCCATGATAAGAAGGTTTTCCTTAATATCATTTTGTGGAACAATAATTTCCTCTATATTCGCTATACAATCCTCTGACATTGCACCATTGTCTAACATAGCAAATGATTTATATATTACAGTCATGTGTTCCGGTTCTTCTTTAAGAACAAGGTCTCTGAGTTGTGATTCTGCATTCTGAACTTGTTTTCGGAAATTTAGGGCAATGTTTAAACTATTCAAGCATTCATTGCATATGCATATTGGTAGAGATGACGTTAAGGCGAGCTAGAATATTAAATATGTTTGTGATGTATATAGCATACTTCACTCTTTAATGATATACCTGTATATTAGTAACCTCACATACAGTCAAATTTAAATTATTTTCTAACAGTGACCTTAGTTCCTCAGGTAATTTTCGCTCTAAACAGGTTCTACATGTCCTTTCCAAATCTATTACTATTCTGGAATTCTCAGACATTTTACCTGGAAATTAAAAAAGATTGTTTTGCAGATTTCTTTTACAAATTTAGAACAGGAGAACTCATTTGTTGACATTTAAAAAGGATAAACAAACAATAAACATCGAATATTGACACTTGACAGACGTCGAATGTGTGGACCTGGAAACTATAAGGCACGTTCGGGATGCTCACGCCATTCACTCCGTGGCGTTATAAGATCCTTTACACAAATAGTGCACTATATAAAAATCGGCCTTTCCATTGGTCGATCCGCATGGCCCTCCGCTCTCTTCGCTCGCTACGGGGGCTCAGGAAAAGGAATCTAACCAAGTGCTAACCCAATCTAACCCAAGACATACCCAAAATCAAGAAAAAAAAGAAACATAATCTTTAAAAAAATAAAAAAAAGCAACGGGGTTCGAACCTGCGTTTTCCAGGTGAGACCCAACGATCTAAACCTCTACACCACAAGAGCTCTTGATAGAAATCGATTGCATCACGCAGACATATCGTACTAGAGGTGGGTAACTCGCGAGTGAGTTAACTCGAAGAGTCAACTCGTTTAAGGTAGTCACTTAGCTGCTCGACTCGTTACTATTTGCATGACTCTCGACTCTTTCGTATGTTCGCGTTTGGTTTGGTTCGACGGGTCGTAGAGATAGGCCGGGAGTCGACTCGGTGTTTTGACTCCCTTGTCTCGTTTTTATTTGCATGACTCTCGACTCTTTCGTGTGGTCGTATTTGGACCGATCGACGTAAAGGGATAGGCTGGTAGTCCACTTGGTGTTTTGGCTCCCAAATGTGATTTGGGTCATGGGATCATTAGATTTGAATCATTAAAATGAGCCCATCTGCCCACCATTGGATTAGTTTGGGTTAGTTACTTCAAATTTTATCGATTAGGAAAAATAGATGCATCAAAGTTAGTTTTTTATATTGGTATGAAGTATAGATATGAATATAAATAAAACATGCGATTTAATGCGACTTGATGTGAATAATGCTGGATTATATTAATCAATTGAGGCGAATATCTGCCAGAGAAACAACTTTATTTGTGATAAAAACAAACTAATACTTTCTCTTATAGAGAAAATAAGAATTAAACCAACAAAATATAAATAATATAAATTAAAACAGAACAGTTATAATCAAATAACTCATTAACAGAACGAATCAAATCAAATCGAATAGAAAATAACCAAATGATCTAAAAAATGAGAATTAATATTCTTTTATTCCAAATTCAAGTGAAAGAACACGCTTTCGCTGTAAAACTCATGAGTAAATCCATTATCTTAGCTTGACGAAAGACCTTTAAATTCTGAAATCATTCGACTCTTTTTGAGTCAACTCTCCGAGTTAACTCTATAATAAGAGTCTGAGTTAATGAGTTAACCCTTAACTACGGAGGTGCGATGTTCGGAGCATAAACTCGGACGTGCCGTCTGGCAGACTACTGCAGATATTGCGGCATAAAGCCCTAATAATTTTGTAACTGGTACTTCTAGATAATCTTTTAAGTTTTAGGAAGTACTAATAAATAGTTTCTTAGAACACGTATCAATTTTATAATCACAAAGCCAGTTCTTTTCGGTATGCTTCAACTCGAGGGCGGTTAAAATTAAAAAAGTGCACTGCTATAATTTGAATGTATTTATTACATAAAACACTTTTAAAAAAGTAGTGAAAACACTAGGAAGAAATAATGCACAACGAATACTTAAAACTAAAATATTTCAGCAGTGCAGTTCATGCCGTCCTGCCTCATACACTTTGAACATACCGACCAACGTTTTGCATTTGAAGAACAAATATCTTGTCACGCGGTTTTTCTTTCTTGGAGATAATAATTAACATAATTTTTTTTTCTAATATATCTCGATTTATTAGTGACTCGTCATCTTCACTTTCATCACTACAATCAGCGGACAGATTGCTCTAAGATGCTATAATCAGAATTCTCGCAATCCTGGTCAGGAACAATGCCAATATCACTAGCAGAATCACCGTCTGCTTCGTATATCACTTTCGAAGTGTTTCTTCATAGTTTACATCACTAGAGCGAACTGGTTTTGATGGTCAGGCCATATTTGTGGGAAAATTTTCCGACCGATTTTATTACGTATACCCGGACGTGCCGTCTATCAAACTGCTTCACGAGAAGATCTCTAGGGAACTGACCTGTTTCAAGTCTTAGATATCTGATATTTTTTGTACTGGTCAACCACCAAACCCGCCAGGAATACATGAGGTAACGGCCTTGTGAACGTTACCGTTTTTGACAAATGAAGGTATTTCGGTTTCACACCGCCTCTCAGACGGCACCTCCGTAGTTAAGGGTTAACTCACTGGATAGTCACATTGCCCAACCCTATATCGTACTACGAGATGGATCGACCAATAGGAGAGGTAGATTATTACATAGTGCACTATTTGTGTAAAGGATCTTTAAATGCCACTCCGTGCATACCTAAAATGCTCCAGCAGTTTGGGTAAAGCTTTTCGTGCAAATGTAGTAGCTCTTTCAGCGTTCGACTATTACGGAGTGAGGTAAAAAGAGTTTACTCCAAAAGTTCCACCTAGCAGAAGGAAGATTTTGGAGTGAGCCTGCGTAGTTTGAGAAACGAGCGAGAAGTGTCATTTTCGATTCTCATTTTGTGTCTTGTTTCTTGAGAATTTGAATTTTGTTTGGGTCGTATGTACAAATTGTGTTGCCATGTGTAGTACAAGATTATAAAAATACGGAAATAAGTAAATATCTTCATTGTTCTGTTGTAGACGAGGCAAGTAACCCCGTTCTTTTGATGGATCACAGGTACTCTGTAACAAAACATTAATAAAATTTGTAATTGAGCAAACATTGTGTCAGAATTCTCTTAAAAAAATCACTTTCCTAAAAATTTAAATTGAAAACAGAAAACAGTGGTTTTGAATCCGTCAGTAATCTGTCGTTCCCAGGTCGAACAACTCCGAATCGTTCGACTATACATTTTGACTGCATACGCTCCAAGATCACGTGCCCGAAAACCACTCGTATTCCGCTCCAACTCCATTTTAATACCCGAACCTAGCTATAATTGACCGTGTCGGGGGTAATGGGGATGTCAGAGTCGCTTTCCAGCTGAAGAAATGTTTGGGCTTTAAGCGAAGTGCTTGAAACACGAGCGCTTCTAGCACAACGGTGGAGCTGGAACTGGAACTACACGCGGCGCGCGCCGCATTTACTAGAGGCGTTTTTGTTATTGCTTATGTGCTCTTTATATATGCTGACGTCAGCGCGCACGTGCGTCGCCCGTGGCGGCGCATTGGCCTTCGGAACCGCTCCAGTGAGCGGCCAAGGCGTACTGTGTGTCACGTGCGGCTCGGGGTGATCCAGTAGGGGGCCGCGTAGACTCGGCTCGGCCGAGTGACGCTCTAGCTGCGCTATGTGAAGCCCCGCCTCGATTTGAGCTTCCCCATAATATTTATTAATTGTGAATTTGGAAACAGATTCCCTGTAATACCCAAAGGCCGCTTCCGGGTCTAATATAAATTCCTCAGGGTCCCCAATATACTCGCCAGAAGTCAGCGGGGGACTCTGGGTTAACGCTAGCTGTTCCTTTGATCTGTCTCTATTCAGTTCTAGCACCAAGAGCTCATCCACACTCGGGGGCATTTGGTGCGCGGTTGCCGTCGACTGAGGGGTTCGGAAAGTCATTTTTTTTTATAATACAATTATTTATGTCTATGTTTTTTCACGGGATGCCAAGTCGATATCGAGTCGACTACTCGCTATGTATAAGACTTCTCAGACAACGTACAACCCGTAAACTAATCTCACTGTCAGTCCGGGGGGAACGAAGGTGGGCCCACTAAAGCCTTCCCCGCTATCCAAGGGAAATTGTAGATAGCAGCCACCACCAGTGGCGTGCTGTGCCATTTAGGAGAGGGTAGGCAACATAATAGAAATTGATACAGAAGGAGTAAGCCGCTGCAGGCGCCGCCGTAGGTAGAATTTTTTTCAGGTGCCACGCCCAAAAACGTCCATTTTGAGACTCCAAAAAATATAGGCATAAAGCCATTTCAATTCGAGTTTCGCCAAATCTATGCAAAGAAAACGTGCTGTAAATGGTTAGTGGACTGGCCTTGTTTTTCTGAGGCATTTGACACATTATTTAAATCAATATACCCAGGTTTACTCCACACATTTCCTTCTTTACCAAAGAGTAAGCATGGCCAACAATATACATTTTATTTTTATGACGACACTTGCGAGCCACTAATAATTGTCATGGATTTTTTTATTAAAATATCGAGGTTTTCTTTCTAACCAACAAAACTAACACACAAAAGAAAACAACAACCCCTTGTATAGGTACTAAACTAACTAAACTTCCAAAACTATAACTAAAAGCGCAGGGCGTCAAATCCCGATCTCACACAAGAATAGGGCACATGGAAAAGGATACCTGAGATTATTCTTATTTGTGGCTGGCCAATGCCGGTGTTGTATTATCGGGTTTCAGTTTCTTGCAAAAAAAAATCATGGCGTTATTAATACCCAGATATCGAAATATTAATAAATTTAGGGATACCCCATGTACTGTAATTTTAAACATTATTAAATAATAAAGCTTTCTTAACCAAACCCAGTAATGATGTAATCGGTAATCGCTTTCAAACCAATTACTAAAGCGCAAAAAACCAATAACAATATGATCCGTGGTAAAAAAGAATGTTTATCAAAATATTAATTAAAGAGAGCACATTTTGGCAACAGCACTTATCGTTGCGTCGCGTCGGTCCGGACCATGGGTCCGGACCATCTTCGCATCCTTTGTCTCTTTTCTTTTTATGTAACGATTAATTTGGCTGTTTTTTTCAAGCACTGCTTTTCGCTTCCATAGTAAATCCAGTATTGACGGTATAAATGATGCCTTCGGTTTGTTATGGAATGCTTTTTAGCGGATTGCCGTCGAAGAATATTATTCCGTTTAATATAGGTAGCGTAATATGAGTGGTACACTGTGATGTTTTTCTATAATATAATTAAAATTTTAATTGGCACTTAAGATAAGCTTTTTAAATTTGGATTATACCTACTTATTAGTAAAATTATAATTTATATTATCGGGATTAAAATTAAATGGGAAAATATAAAAAAATGTCAAAGCATCAGGGTAGGCAATGCATTTGTGCTTTCATTGTGTGCACGCCACTGGCCACCACAGAACGTCTGTCAGCAGGAGGCTGAATTAAATACAACACAAGGTTAGTGGGCAATAAATCTGTCTTGGGCAAGAAATTTAGAACACCCTATAGACGTATAGGAGTTCCACTTGATCCTAAGAGTCACCCTGTAACCTGTGTTGGTTTTGTATGGTATACGAACTAGTGATAAATAGCCTTTGATTCTTCTTTTGAGATAGGTCCAGTCGCAACAGTATAACTTCGCTATCTGCCGAACGAACTTGGTTAACTTATCACTCTTTGAAGGCGCTCGAATTTTTTTAGGTGAAGCCTTATTTTCTTTTTTCGGCTCCTATGCCTTTTCACCCGTAGGCCGAGTAGGTAAAGTATGGGGGAGTCAGGGGGCTCTCCAGTTCTCGAAACCGAACTGGCCGTCGACGCGCTTTACT
>MU182613.1:298421-311082 GCA_016904865.1 Pissodes strobi | reverse complement strand
GCCAGCGCAACATGTGTGCTCCGACTTGCTCGTCGGCGTGGGAGTGGATCAATTACTTACTCTTGACCAGGGCGCCACCAGTTTGAAGTATCCAAACAGGAAGATCCTCGGTCTTAAGAATCCATAAGGGCTATCCAAAATCGACGATTATCCGCTACACAAGGGCGATTTAAAGTCCAGACGACTGATAAATACAATTGTTTGGTTGATGGATTTCAGAGCAAATAAAAAACGGTCGCGTTCGTGCAGGTTTTAAGTTTAATGGCGTTCGTTAGGTTTAACAGTAACGTGTCGTCATATTACTTCCAATAATCAAAATGATATAAATATATAACAAAAGGTAAAAGGTCTTAATTTGAAAGCGATTAATAACCTATATGCTCATAAATATATCGACAGTAATTTGAATTAAAATTGCGTTATACTAGAAGTGAATTAGATAGAGAATGATCGAACAATTATTAGGCACGCTTTAGCTCTCTATAAGATCAAACCAAGTCCAACAAATTAATCAATAATCACAGTTATCCGTCTAACAGTAGCTACTAAACTTTGGGCGCGTTTACCATGGTAGACGACTCGCAGTTGTATATGAATAAACCTTACTGATTCAGATTATAAAATACCGTTATGTAAAATTATTTAAACTGAATAGTCAATAAATCAGAACGACAATGTTGATCATTTAACGCAATATAAATCAAATTGTAGGATTAAAGAAAGGTAATACATAAAAACATGAGCATTAATAGAATCACACTAGTAGATTCAGCAGCTAATTAGATTTACATAGGTAAGCTACGCTTACACCCAAACAGTACCGAGTATAGTTATATCAGTACCACGCAGAAAACTAAACACGCGATATGATACAACGCCGGAAAAACTCTAAAACACGCAATCTAATATACGCTGGAAAATATCAATAACACGCTGAAAATACACGCGGGAAAATATCAGTGACACGCTACTAACATTATGCCGAAAAGATCACAAATATAACCTAAACTTATCTTAGCTGGGCTTCGCCGATATCACCTACGGCCTCCTGCACGCGGACTTCAGCTATGCACCTTGGGACCATAAACTCTCAGTGGTAACTGAGGTAATGCCATACCTCTACGGCTGCAGTTGGTACCAATAACACACCCAACTGTATTGACTGGCAACTACTTGGTTAGCTACTCAAATTATCTCCAAGCAAAGCTCGCTCCAACAACAATAGCTTGCTCCAGATACACCACTCCAAGCAAAACAGCTCCAGCCAAAAAATAATAGCTCCTGGTAAAATTGACTTCCAACAAAAATGACTCCCCGGAAAACTGGCTTCCGTACAAAAAAACCCTAACTACTTAGGGTTTTTCGATGGTAATGACGAATTGGGGAGCAAACGCTCTCTTCTACAGACATTCCTCGAAGAAGGAAACGGCGTACCTTGTTCCAGAATACACTACACGTGGCAAGTTACTAATCCAAAATCTTGACTTTAGGCAAAATCCAACCCATCCACAGTCAAGCCATAATCTGCAGCCACCTAGCAACTATGCCACTTTATACCCGAAATAAGTATATAATCCCCTATTTAGGGCGAATTACAAATTCTTAAACTTTTATCAGGCGAACGCACTACCTCCTTTGAGGGTTTTCTGAAGAAAGAGGAGGATATCGAGCCAAAAACCAGCAACTAGCTCGTGAAATTCTATGTTAAAAAGCTAGAAAAAAACTCGAACCATAAGCTCGTTCCACACTGTCCTGTAATCATACGCAAACTACAGCAGCCGATGTCGCCAAATTTACTAACATCTACAATATGCAATGAAACGTATCTAAGGCTGTATGATATTATACATTGCTGGCAGAGCAAAGAAAAAATCCAACGATAAATCCATCATAAACACTGACCAGACAACAGAAACCAATTCATTCCGAACGGCGACCATTTACAACTCTAACACCAAATCTGTTCGACGCATAAATTGGTGATCAATCGGATTCGGACTTAAGCTAGACCCGTTTTTACCTTGCCGAAAACCATATATTTAATACTGCGAATCAGTTCGAGCGACCTTGTCAAATTAGGGAACATACGCATTTAATAACATATCTTGACTGCGTATTTTTAACGCGAAAGCGAAAAACAATCGTTTAATCAAAACTGACGATAGCACATCAATTAATTATGTATTTTCCTGTTGGCCTAAATCCCAACCACGTAAAAATTACAGGGCGACCACTTTGCCAATTACATATCTGGCAACGTTCCAAGAATAACCTTTTCATTAAATATTTCGATATTACACTCGTCTGTAGGCAGCCAATAATACTTTTAAGGTATATTTACGCCGAAATAGGAAATTAGTCGCATGGTATTAAGGGTGGAATCATTGACTTTATTCGACTTCTATCTGTTACATATTCGTACTGAATTGTTATGTAACATATATAGTCTTTAGAAAAGTAAGCTCAAAATGGCGATATTTTCAGTAGTTCAAACGGGAAGAGCACATATCTGCAATGTGTTCTTTGCATGCATAATGTCTGCATTTCACGCAAGCTTTTCTCGTGGATTTGTTGCGATTTTGAGGACAAATATGACATCGTCTGACGTAATTTCCATGCCTTGGTGGAAGATGAGGAGGACGTACAATCGCTTCAAGTACAAGAAGAGCACGCACTCGCCTTCTTAAGTCAACCGGTAAGGAGGTAAAAGCAAATTTTTCAATGAAATCATTTCTAAAGATTTTCTCTTGTAGATGATTTGCCTTATAAACGCAAAGGGTGTGTATACCAAATATTTTCAAAACGTCCGTAAAAAAATAACCATTGGCCACTGACGCGTGTTCCTTGCGATATTGTAATTTTCGCATAACTGATGATCCACCAGGTCTACGCCAATTTCAGTTTGATTGTAACTAGTCACTATTACTGTTTTTTGCATCCCCTGTTTCCGGATCAATCGCATCGTCATGGTGCATTGAAGATACCAAAATAACAGACTTATTTTTTTTTCGGGCAATACGAAACCATTGTAATATCCTCCTGAAAACCAAAAAGTGAGGTTTTCTCTTCTCTTTTCTTATTAGGTAAGAACTCCAAGGGGATCTCACGTTTATTCTTACACATTGTACCAATATATGTAAAACTTTTTTTGTTGTAGCAATTTCTTTATCAACGGATAACTGGTGAACCAATTATCATCTGTAGTTGCAATTAACTCCCCCTTTCGGCTGAACTAATCGTAGCACAACGTCCTCAGCAGCACTGATCAACTTATAAGGGCGATCCGGCTGTGTTCCTACATATGTCTCGATATATACTGCTTGAATGAGTAGCGTCCTCTGGAAGCCAGTAACTGTTCGCCAATGTTGACGTATTCACTAGCAATGAAGCTATTCTGAAAATTAGCTAGGAAAATTTCGAAAACTTCCCTAATGGGTGCTAATTTATCTAATACTCTTCTTACATTTCTGGTTGTGACATCGTCGAATCTCAAACAACGGATAAGGAATCTAAATCGTTTGCGAGATAACAAGATTCGACTCCATTGCCCTTAGAATTATCCCACAATTTATGCGTGTTTTCCTTGCATTTCTCATTGTTCCAATCAAGAACAAAATTCTTATCAAAGCTCTAACTTCCGTTTCGTCTGTTAGTCTAGCATCTCGGCCGGCCCCTGGCAAATCGGTTTTTTAAGTTCTCATTATAGATATTTGTTGAAATAACTAGTATTTGAATAACAGCGTCACTCACAAAAAGTTGTATACAGTCAAGATATGGCATTGCGAGTCTCACATTTCGATCCACGAAAGTGTTTTATAAATGTTATGAGCTCGCAGTCGCACTTGTATATTTCGACAGTTTTTTTCTCCACCTTGATGTTTTGTCCTTCCCTATGTAAAATTTGCCACCATAAATTTGTTCACCGTCAATTTTCGTTTTCAACTAATTCGTAATCACTCCTTGACACTATATTTTGGTTTTTTTCTACGTCGTCATCTTATTCTTCATCTAATGGACTCTCCTCCCCACTTAATACGTCTTCAAACCATCTTAACCAGACATCTGGATTCTTACTTCCTTCTACACGTCTTTTTTCAGAGTCGGTCATATTTATCTCTGAAACAAACAAATACAAAACTATAAAATTGCGGTCAATATATTCATACTTCAATAGATTTTTTTTGAGTAAAAAATATCATGAACACCGTTAAACATATTAAAATGCACACATCACACGTGCTAAAATGCAAGAAAAATCATAACTTACCTAATTTATGACAAATTGTTATTAAAACAAAAACACTTCGTACTCCACCGAAAACGTAACACAGTTAGGCGCGCGGTCTACAACCGTAGACCAATCTTGTTTAGACATGCGTAACATTAGCTACAGCCTACTGCCCTGTCATTTGCAAACTGAACAACTGAACCTATAGACCCGGGTGTTTTCTTTGTATCATGCCCGGGTGGAATCAACAGATATTCAAAGGCGCGCGTGCGTATTTGACATTTTCTTGAAACTCTCGTCGTTCAAATAGGTGTGGTCTACAATCGTAAACCGCGCGCCTGACGTAGGATTAAACCATAGTATAAACAAACTAGTAGGTTCACTCAGCGGTCAATCTTTTGATGTAATTCAGTCACATTCTTTTATATCACGTGGTAACTGCGCGATACGCCGCGTATGTGTCCGATCGATTCGCCTGGCATCTTCTAGTCAAGCGTTTACCAGAGATGTATTCAGGAGATTGTATGTACTCGTACCGAAAGACCTACTGATTGCCGGCCGGGTAAAAAATCAAGTGAAACTGAGCAAAGTTGTAAAAATATTTTCATAGGATGAAATACACAAAAAAATTGCTATAAAGGGTGTCATTTTTAGGTGATACCACTGTTGCTATCGCAGAATCTAACAAGGATTTAACAACACTGCAAATCGATCTTGAAAAGGCATTAATAATGGCAACTTTTTTCTAGTTTAATCAACTTTGTAGCTTCGACCGTTTCAAAGATAGCAATAATAGTGGAATTACCTAAAACGTATTTAAAAATATATAATAATATAACATCATTTTTACTATACTTCTTTATTTTCATGAGAGTGATTTTCTGGCGTTACGGAATTTTCGTATCGTTGATTGGACGACTAACCCAAACTAAACAAATCTATCAAAATGGATTATACCGTGTCGGCACCGGCACCGGTTCAAATGACTACAATAAGTTGAGACTAAGTGAAACTAAACGAAAGTTGCTTCGACGACTAGCCCAAACTAAAGAAATCTATTAAAATTGATTATAACATATAGGAACCGCTTTAAATGACAAAAATAAGTTAAAACTAAGTGAAACTAACCGAAACTTAATTCGACGATTAACCAAAACTAACCAAATCTATTAAAATTGATTATAACGTACCGTAATAGGATCAAATGACTAAAATAAGTTAATACTAACTGAAACTAACCGAAAGTTGATTGGACGACTAACCCAAACTAACCAAATCGATTCAAATTGATTATAACGTATCGGAACCGAATCAAATGTTTAAAATGAGTTGAGACTAAGTGAAACTATCCGAAAGTTGAATCGACGACTAAACCAACTTAACCAAGTATTTTAAAATTGACTATAACGTATCGGAACCACTTCAAATGACTAAAATAAGATGAAACTAAGTGAAACTAACCGAAAGTTAAATGGACGACTAACCCAAACTAACCAAATCTATTAAAATTGATTGTAATGTAACGGAAGCGGTTGAAATAATTCAAATAAGTTGAGACTAAGTGAAACTAACCGAAAGTTGAATCGACGACCATCCCAAAATAACCAAATCTATTAATATTTATTATAGCGTATCGGAGCCGCCTTAAATGACTAAAATAAGTTGAGAATAAGTGAAACTAACCGAAAGTTGATTCGACGAGTAACCCAAACTAACCAAATCTATTAAAATTGATTATAATGTATCGGAACCGGTTCAAATGACTAAAATAAGTTGAAACAAAGTAAAACTAACCGAAAGTTGATTGGCCGACTAACCCAAACTAACCAAATCTATTACAATTGATTATAACGAAACGGAACCGGTTCACATGATTAAAATAAGTTGAGACTAAGTGAAACTACCCGAAAGTTGAATCGACGACTAATCCAAACTAACCAAATCTATTAAAATTGAATATAATATATCGGAACCGGTTCAAATGACTAAAATAAGTTGGGACTATGTGAAACTAACCGAAAGTTGAATCGACGACTAAATTTGCATAAACATAAATATTGACACATTGTCTTCACATTTTAGTGACATAACCATATTCTGCCTTTTACGCGACCTGGTATTAACAAGGAAAAGTGTAGATTTTGTCGTAATTTAAAAATCGGAAGTCGATAGAGCGATGACAACTGTATAAAAAATGACATACTTATTTTTGGGATTGTTTACAGTTAGTTTTGATGTATTTGTGACAAGTAAGGTCAGAATAAATTAAATCATTTTACTTAAAATTAGGCTATTGACGCTAAAATATACTGGATTAATTTTGTAGACTGCATCGCTGTATTATATTATTATTATACTTTATGCTTATTTTACAACTAAATAACTGTAAATTTGGCAAATTCATTTCGAGAAAAACGTTAAAAGATCAAACCTTTTTGTTGCCGTATAATTCCTTCATTATTTTTTTAAGCTCAACTATAAACAATACCGACAAATTTATATGGTATTGTATATACAGTTGTCATTACCCTATCGACGGTTTTTAATTTCGACAAAATCTACACATTTCTTTTTTATTTATACCAGGTTGCGTGAAAGACAGAATATGGTTATGCCACTAAAACGTGAAGACAATTTGTCAATATTTATGTTAAAATATGTCAACTTTATCCCCTATTAATATAGGATTCAGCGAGAATATTAATTATAGTTTTTGATACGATTATGATTTCATCAGTAAATTGGACGGTTCAAGCAATTGTCAAATCTGTCAGTGAAATAAATTCGTCATTATTTTCCTTATTATAACAGATACCGAAAAAGGTGTTTTAGCCCCACTACCTCAAATTATAATTATTAACCAGCCGCCGAAAATCGGCAGATTGTTTTCAGCATGTGGAGCGTTTTAATTTAATCAGTCGTTGGTCTATAGGCAGAGTGTTATATTAGTTAGGTATTTGAATCGATTCCGATACATTATAATAAATTTTAATAGATTTGGCTAGTTTGGGTTAGTCGTCGATTCAACCTTCGGTCAGTTTCACTTATTCTCAACTTATTTTAGTCATTTAAAGCGGTTCCAATACGTTACAATCAATTTTAATAGATTTTGTTAGTTTGGGTTAGTCGTCGATTCAACTTTCGGTTAGTTTCACTTAGTCTCAACTTGTTTTAATCATTTGAACCGGTTCCGATAGGTTATAATCAATTTTAATAGATTTGGTTACTTTGGGTTAGTCGCCCAATCAACTTTCGGTTAGTTTTACTTAGTCTCAGCTTATTTTAGTCATTTGAACCGGTTCCGATACGTTAAAATCAATTTTAAGAGATTTGGTTAGTTGGGGTTAGTCAGCGATTAATTTTTGGGTTAGTTTTACTTGGTCCCAACTTACTTTAATCATTTGAACCGGTTCCGACACGTTAAAATCAATTATAATAGTTTTGGTTCGTTTGGGTTAGTCGTCCAATCAACTTTCGGTTAGTTTCACTTAGTCTCAACTTATTTTAGTCATTTGAACCGGCTCCGATACGTAATAATCAATTTTAATAGATTTGGTTAGTTTGAGTCAGGCGCCGATTCAACTTTCGGATAGTTTCACTTAGTCTCAACTTGTTTTATTCATTTGAACAGGTTTCGATACGTTATAATCAATTTTAGTAGATTTGTTTAGTTTGGGTTAGTCGTCCAATCAACTTTCAGTTAGTTTCACTTAGTTTCAACTTATTTTATTCATTTGAACCGGTTCCGATACGTTCTAATCAATTTTAATAGATTTGGTTAGTTTGGGTTAGTCGTCGATTCAACTTTCGGTTAGTTTCACTTAGTCTCAACTTATTTTAATCATTTGAACCGGTTCCGAGACGTTATAATCAATTTTAATAAATTTGGTTAATTTGAGTTAGTCGTCCATTCAACTTTCGGTTAGTTTTACTTAGTTTCGACTTATTTTAGTAATTTGAATCGGTTCCGATACATTATAATCAATTTTAATAGATTTGGTTAGTTTAGGTTAGCGTCGATTCTACTTTCGGTTAGTTTCACTTATCTTCAACTTATTTTAGTCATTTAGAGCGGTTTCGAAAAGTTTTAATCAATTTTAATAGATTTGGTTAGTTTGGGTTAGTCATCACTTTCGATTAGTTTCACTTATTCTCAACTTATTTGAATCATTTGAACCGGTTCCGATACGTTATAATCAATTTTAATAGATTTGGTTAGTTTGGGTTAGTAGTCCAATCAACTCTCGGTTAGTTTTACTTATTCTCAACTTATTATAGCCATTTGAAGCGGTTCCGATACGTTACAATCAATTTTAATAGATTTGGTTAGTTTCAGTTAGTCAATCAACTTGGGTGATCCGGTTATAGATTTTACCTATTTGCCTTTGTATTTTACATTGCTTCGTATATATTTCCACCGAAGTCCAAATAAAATATTAAAATAGAAATAAAATTAAGGATTTTCACAAATCCAACTCTATTCTAAACACTCTGCCTACACAAGAACGACTGATTAATCTAAAACGCTACACATGCTGCCAGCAATCTGCGGATTTTCGGCGGCTGGCAGAACATATTTGGGGGAGTGGAGCTACTAGTTTATGTATACTTAAAACATAAACATTTTCCTACAGGCGCAGGAGATCATATTCGAGATAATTTATATTCGTCGAATTTATTACTACTTTTAGCATCTGAAATGACTTTTCATAAATAATATTAATATTACATCGAATCTTGTATGCCATAAGAAAAGTAGAAACCTAAAAGACATAAGGGGCTCAATTTCGCTCTCTAAACTTGTATTCGTTATGCTGTCCATTCTAATTTTCCATTTAAAAAAAAATAGCAAAATTGTATAAATAGGTATCCTTTAAAAAATAATAATAAAAAAGTCATTGCTTAAGATAGTAAGTATGCATAGTAAATGAAACAATCTTTGTATTCCAATTTTTGCATGGAACACAAAGATTGTTTCATTTACTATGTTTCGTACATGCACACAGCCTTTACTCTCCATTTAGTAAGTATACATGGCAAATTAAATATTCTTTGTCCCAAGTTAATTTTATTCTGAGTAGGTTATGACTGGATTGTTGACAACAGTATCCAACAATATAAACAAGTATCAATCATGGCCTTCTCAGGATAAAATAAAATTGGAACTTAGTATTATTGAGTGAAATTTCCCTCGATCTCAGTGTAAAACGTGAAATATGCGATTATAAAGAATTGTCCTCTAATTTCCATTGCTGCATCAATAAGTATATTGCCTTGGCGAGGTTTAACAACATTCCTATTTTTATATCATTTTGCTTTTTGGTTCTTGCAACCAGAAATCTTTGATTAAAATTTTAACATAAACTGACAACTTACCCAGATATTCAGCTGAAACACATTTATGTAGATATAATAAAAACCCACAAAATTTTCGGCTTTTTGGCATTCACCGCCGCCTGCAGCGAGTCTTTTCCAGCGGAGGCAGAAAGTGCTTTTCACCCTGTGCACTCCCACTTTATAAACTCAACTCGCCATTGCATTAAACAGACTAAGTGAAAATTTGTATTTTATTTTCCTTTAGGTTTTAATGACTGATTGCCGGTTTGAAGTTTAAAGTTTTAGAGATTCAGGAAAAAAAATAGATGACAGCGGAATACATATTAATAATGCTTGCTAATTAGTTTCTTCTTATTATGTCACATCCTATTATCAGGTGAATTTTTAAATAACTAGATCATAACAAAATCTACCCGAATATATTGGGGTCAACCACTGATTTAATATAAAAAAAGTCCCTTTAAATAGTGTGCTCCCTTAAATTCGAAATCTCAATTGGTACTTTAAAACGGAAAGTGGTTT
Organism: Pissodes strobi; assembly: GCA_016904865.1. NCBI lineage: Eukaryota > Metazoa > Arthropoda > Insecta > Coleoptera > Curculionidae > Pissodes > Pissodes strobi. The sequence goes on along the minus strand of MU182613.1, from coordinate 300,995 downwards.
GGCCTACGCTCATTTCATTATAACTATTGTAACGGCAAAGTGAAATCAAATAGCAGCGGTCGTATTCTATTGCTAGATTTATTCACACTGACTAATATGTTTACACGCAGTGATACGAATCGCCTATGCCTTCCAAAGAAATTATTAGTTTTTATGTAGACTAAACAAACCAAAATATTATATACTGAGTGTTATAGCTACATTATGTGGACAACAATTTAGAAAATAATAGAAATAATGTTATAACAATATACCTAATACCATTGTATAAAAAGAAATAGTAGGATATTTCCTGTGCTGAGTTTTCTCCCACAGTTACCATCGAGACACGGACGTCCCCATCTATATTACAAGACGGAAACTAATTTAGGCGAGACATAAGAAGATTGTGGACATAATGGTGAATGAGTTTTCATTGTTATTCAGCGGGTAGATTTGATTGCCAATAGAGGACTCTGACTCCGAACTGAAACTTAATTCGGGGTTGCCAATGTGCCGACTTTTTAGATGGAGTTGTCGAAGAACGATAAATAATGTTCTTGGGGGTTTCCCGTAGAAATGGGAGTAGGTTAGGTATTTGTTTTTGTTTTCTTTCTCATTCGTTCCGCGCCTTGTATCTTTTCCACGAGTGTGTGTTGCGGTTGTGTTACTGTGTTAATAATTATTTCATGTGATTTTTCACACTGTTTTTAATTAATTTAGTACAAAATGTCTGTGTGTGTTTACACAAACTTCAAAAACTCAAAGTGGCGTAACCCATCGGTCACTTACCACCGGTTTCCGTCCATAAATCGCGTTGGGGAGGAACATTTTAATAAGTGGGTGATTAATTGCGGTAAGTACATACTTAAATTGGTCATATTGCTTTTTATCCATTAGGTAAATAGGTAGCAACAACAGGCACGCCCCGTGAGTATTTTCACAGGTGGGGCAAAACTTGTGGGCAACTAATAATGTCATCGTAACAAGCAAAATACCTTTTTTAAAACTAAGGAAAACCAAATTTTAATTATATGTTGAATCTAGAGTCTATTAAATCTACACGTGTGGGGTGCGGGCGTAATTAAATGTAAACAGAAACAGAAGTTTATGAAAATACAATGTGTATATTTCAGCATTGTATAAAAAATACAATCATTTCAACCAATTAGTATATGCCTAACCCAAATGTTTTGCAATAGTACCCATATTTTCACCTAGCGGTTCGAGGGGTCAATCGGTGACGTCGCCCCGCACGTGATATATGAGAACGGCCGTCGACATAATATATTATATTTGCCTCTTTTTATAATAGCACAGGGCGTATGTTTGTTTCTGTCTATTTCAGTGCATTTTTATTGGCATATAAACTTTTGAGGTGAAATACGGCCGTGCTGATTGATGTTATCCTTGTATTCTTATTATATAACAATGATGATACGTACAGGGTGCGCAAAAACTTAGACATTTTCAAAAAAATCTTCTTTTAAAACCGATGTAATTGTTCAAAAAGAGTCCAAACAACAAACAATGCATTTTTATTATGTTTTTGGTTAATCTAGTTTTTTAGTTATGCCCCTAGTTTCTACCTACAAAAAAGTTATAAATATTATTTTGTTTTTAAAAAAATCTCAACAATCTCTAAGTTTATTGAGACTTTACGCTCTAAATTTTGTTATGCCAAATAAGTCTTTCGCAAAAATAATTTAAAAAATTATAGGTACAGGGTGATCCCTTATAATGTCGCCCCGCCCCCCTTTAACTTTTTAATTTTAAGTGTCCCAAAAAAATTAAAAGTATGGTTATGTCGGTACTCAAAATAGTTATTTTAGTTACAAGTACCTAAAATGGAGTTTTTCAGGACGAATCATTGCTGTTTCCGGATGAGGCGTTAGCCGAGTCCGGAATAGCAGATGAGTCCTGAAAAACTTCATTTAGGTACGTGTGACAAACACTATTTTTTGTCATACGCTCGGTCATACGCTCCCAAAATTTAATTTTTATTTATTCGCTTTTTGCAATTCTTCAGAACGCCTAAATTTGCAAATTTACCATAATTTTTGAAATCATAATGTACGACAAAGTTAGCTTAGAATTTGATATCGTAGCAACTATTTGACAATTTTGTCATGTCATTCGAAATTTGACATTTAGACATATTCAGGAATTTTGGAATAGTCCGTAAAAGTTGCCATGACGACTTTTAGCGACTAGGCCTAAAAAGAAGCATTTTACGGACTCAAATGAGTCCGTAAAATAGCAATTAAAAAAGAATTTTTTTTCAATGGAACACCCCATATTGTATTTATTTTTCGATTCCTCGTAAAATTCTAAGCATATTTTATGTATGATGTTATACCTCTAGAGTTAGCAGTTTCACAGCTATAAACAGTTTAAAATCGGTACTATGGTTACTTTTCACCTTGGTAGCAAGAAGATCATTAGAAATGACAAATTTAAATTGCCATTAAAATTGATATTAAAATTTTCCCTTAAATTCAAAAATGCTAGGAACACGAATGTATATGGCATTTAAAATGTCAGGTTTAAAACTGACGTATCTAATAATGTATTTTTTTTTTAATTTCAGTTTTG
>MU182613.1:267234-291985 GCA_016904865.1 Pissodes strobi | reverse complement strand
ATTTCTCAAAGCAATTGCTAGCTATCGGTAATGGTCGTGTTCCTATCCACGAATCGAGCGGATTGATTTCATTGGCTCCGAATTTTTGTAATTTCGTCTCATCGAAAGACGAGCTCATCAACAAAGTATTTCCGAATATCATTGCTAACCTCAAAAATAGCAAATGGTTGAGTGAGCGAGCAATTTTGGCGGCTAAGAACAAAGATGGTGATGACATAAACTTCGTAATTCAGAATCAAATCGTTGGTACTCTGCATTAATTCAAATCTATTGACTGTGTAACAAACGAAGACGAAGCCACCAACTATCCAACTGAATTTTTTCCTTGGATGTACCCGGCTTACCATCGCACAATTTACAACTGAAGGTTGGCTCGGTAGTCATCATGCTTCGAAATCTAAACCAACCAAAACTATGCAATGGAACGCGTTTGGTAATAAGAAAACTGATGATCAATGTGATTCAAGTGACGATACTCAAAAGGAAAATTCAAAGATGAGGAAGTTCTCATTCCGAGGATTCCGATGATCCGAACCGATATTCCCTTCGAGTTTAAACGAATTCAATTTCCGTTTTGTCTTGAATTCGCCATGCCGATTAACAAATCACAATGCCAATCCTTGAGTGTTTGTGGTCTGAATCTAGAAAATGCATGTTTTTCTCATGGTCAATTGTACGTGGCATGTTCACGTGTCGGCAAACAATCCGCTTAATTTGTTCTTGCGCCTGAGAATAAAGCGAAAATGTCGCTTTATGCAATGTGCTTCAGTGAAGAGAATAAATCTGAGTCTACCAATGCAGCAATATACATAGCTGCAATAAAGCAAATGTCTTGCTGACATGCCATTGAAAACTTGATATTTGAACGTTTATTGAATTTTTGTTTTCTTTAAATATATTATCCTAATAAACCACTGAAGATAATAAATGTTTTGTATTATTTTTTTTTTTACGTTAATAAAGTAATACATTATGATTAGCTAAAAGTTAACACGACATCCATTGGCTCTCAGGCGTTACGAAGTTCGCCGGGTCAGCTAGTACTATATATTTATTAAACTAATAAATGAGCAAATAATTAATTAAGCAATTAGAATGTCGAATCTATCGAAATCCAAAACGATCGGTCGCTTCTATATGAATAACTGCCCCTTTTCTCTTTTTGCCACCAGAGTCGACTCATCGATAAGGCTGGTTTGCTTATCCAGTCTAGTGACATTTTAATTTGGTAATAGCCTTGGGTCAGATCAAGACTCGTAAAATATTGTTTTCCTCTTAAACAATTTATTTGGTTTTCTAAATTATTTAATAGTTTGCAAATTTAATTTGCGATAATCGACACATAGGCTAGCAAAAGCAGAATTTGAAGTTCTTATTACATTATTATCCAAAAGATCTTGAACTTTTGACTCTATGACGGCTTTCTCAGATTCTGAATACCGATTTGGGCGATAAAACATCGGTTCAGGTTTTCGTAAATTTATTTCAAATTCAGTTAAACCTGTAAAGCCTAATTCAGACGTGTTTTAAGTGAAACAGAGCTCGAGGAACTGAGATTGTTCTGTTTCACTTAACACTGTGTTATTAAATTTTACTTCTGCAATATTTAAATTGATTTGTAATATGTCGGAGTAATTTTTAGGTTTGAAAAACACACCCTAGAATTCTGCCTCGTGGCATGCATATTTGTTGTGAATTATTACTAATTACTACCACGGTATTTTGATTTCTATCAACTATACAACTAGGAATGGAATATTTTTCGTTTTTATTGCCCTGTGTGGTAGCAGAAAATAATAACATACCAGTCGTGTCCATTGTACGTGCACAGATAAACCTGAATGTGGTTGGATTTGTACATCACTTTCTAACATCATAGGAATTTTAATTTTCGGTGCGTACTTTTGTATTTTAAAGGAATTGGCTTGTATTGTAAATAAAACATTCGTGTAATTAATGGTATGTTGCCCCACTATTATCTCTATGGTGCCCAGATCAAAATGTACTTGGGACTGTATTGAAAAATCGTTAAAAGTAACTTATAAGTCGGCTTCCCTTTTTAGAAATAAAAATTCGCCCCCGAAACCCTAAACTACAAAAACTGAAGTTTTCAGAACGATATTCCGAAATTTATTTAAAAGTGAAAACCGTGTCACATTCAGTTCACTGATTCACTGCCTGTGTCCAAATAGGCTCGACATGGTACGTTATTAATTAAAATTAAAAATTAATTTTGTACTGACCTTTTTAATAAATGTACCTTTGCACAATTTCTGATAAGCATGCATTTGGATAATAGTAATGAAGTATACTTTCCTTTGCTATCTTCTTTCTATGGAGCGTTTTCTTTAAATTGTTGATGCATTTAGAACAGCCTCTTTCTATTCTTCCCAGGTTTTTTGTATTCCGACCACAGTTTGGCAATTCTTGCTAATTTAGTTTGCAAAAAGTACGATTTATTTAGATACGTCCAGATTTGTGGTCAGATTCATTATTATCACTCATTTTTAACACGTAAGTTATCTCACACTTCTGAAATGTAACGGCAAAGTGAAATCAAACAACAGCGGTCGTATTCTATTGCTATATAGATTTATTCACACTGACTAATACCTTTTTATATCCCGGCTCGGGTTAAATAAGCTAAAAGTAACGTTTATTGCCTCTATTAGTTTACGACGGTTCGTAGAAGCAAACTGTTTCTTTGAGCTAGAGAAACTCGTGATACTTGAACAGCGATTTATTCTAAGTACAGCTGGCAACCTAACTGTTTATAATTCTAAACGTGTAAATATTTATAGTAAATGATAAATGATAAAATACGGCAGAAATATATCATTAGCACATTAATGAGATAATATTCGGTATAAAAGATAAAACATTAAATTAATTACGAATAGACGAAAGATTATATCTTCCCTAATAGATAACTTCTGATATAAATCATAATAAGCGAAATATAATATGATATGGTACGAGAAAAAATCATACGAAGACATTCATCGAGATTTATCTAATTTACCTACACAAAGGTTTCTCATATTACCGCGCACATTACGCTGTGAGACAATATTAATAATTATGATTATCCCTATACGGCACTAGTACGTAGTACAGGCGTAACTCCTCCCACCTAAAATGGAAGCCTATGGTTGGTCGGATAAGCTAGGCTGACTGTTGGCTTCTGATGTTGCTGATTTTCTTTTCTTCAGGAGATACGGTATCCATGGATATGGATAACATGAACGGTAGTAACAAGTGACAGCTACGAAACATATGCAGCAAAGAAAGCCACAAATAAGGAGTGACAACCACAAAGGTATTGAGTAGCTTTCCTTGGGACCATTTGATAGGATTAATTCATGCTGGGAATTAATCTTTTGCATGAGGGACGAGATAGTATCCAAATTGATATTCTTTAACTTCATTTTAGTTAGGTACTGCGGTATATTTGACAGTTGTATTGCAGGTAATTGAACCACCGTTGCAGCAGGAAGTATAGAATTTTCATGTATAAATACTTCATGATTCACTTGTAGAGTGCATTTATCAGATAAGGTAATCAGATAACTGCCAGGCGATATCTGTTGACGTCGTTCTACATCACAGTTTTCTGTGATAATTGTGTCTCGTGGGGTGCTCAGCAGGATATGATCTGGAGTAATTTGATTGGCGACCACTTCCTCTAGATGAACGTCTAAGGCGGTACAGTTGGTAGGTTGATTGGATCGTATTACGTTGATTATGTAGTCTCCTTGGGCTTGAAGGTGATTCTTGCAATAGTAAGTTCTTTCAACTTCCTCGCAAAGTTCAGACCCGTATTGAAATAAACCATTTTTCTCATTTAGGTAAAGGTAAGGATTTATAGAGAGAATGATTTTATTGTGGATTAAGACAGGATATAAAAAATAAGTTGCAAAATTTTCTGGTCTTAAGACTGGAAAGTGAATAAAAAATATTATTTTTACACTTTGGTATATTAACTGAATTCCTAAAAATCGATAATAACTGTGTTGATTAGAAAAGTCAACTAATTGATCTTTTGAATATAATGAATGCATTTTTTCAATTATGGTTTGTAAATTTTCTAACGAAAGGAAAAGTGGATGTAGGTATTTCATTTAGATTAGCGAAAGTAATGGCATTAACGATTTGATTTAATTTAATATTAAGACTATTCAGTGAGTTAATAATTAAAGTTAAAACGTTTATTTCATTTATGCTCTCTTCTAACATTGCGATTAGATGCGCACTGGTCATTATATTATTTTTAAATTGTGAAAAACTGCTGTTTAAACTTACTGTTATTTCTTTAGCAATATGGAGTTCATCATTAACTTTGTCTTGAAGAAGATTTTCATTCTTGCTAAGAAATTCCAAGACTTTGTTAATTTTGTCGCCATCCTCAGCGTCTAGTGTACCGATAAGCCATTTAGAAACCTTTCCTCCTAAATTAATTAATCCTCGTTTTTGACGAGTTGAGGGAATTATGGTTTTTAACAACTGTTCATTGTTGTTTAATAATGAATAGGCTTGTTCAATTAAGTTATGAGCCTGATCAGTACGGTTTTTATGTGATGCAAGGTATTTGAATTGCTGTGTAAGGTAAAAGTGCATGTCTTGAAAATTTTGTGTAGTCCAAATATGTTACAAAAGTATGTTTGCTAGAGATAATTTTTGTATTTTGAAGCTTAATTGGAAGGATAGGGTTATACAATTTTTGAATGGATGCAATACTAAAGGCAAAGAATAAAAAATGGAAGAGAAAAACGGTCTGATGCATCTGAAAAGGAAGAGGAAATGCAATTAATATTTCTTCCTTTTTTTAATATTGTGTTTGGAATATTTTGTTGTTTCTGTCTTAATTTTATTATGTGTTTGTGCTATTGGTACTACTTTATCAAATTTGTTAGTTTATTTCGGGTATGCTGTTTGTGATAAATATGATAATTTTTTGATATGGTAAAAGGTTCAGTTCTATTAGAATTAATTTTTTTTAAATGTTCATCTTTTTTGTTCAGTATTTGTGTATGTATTTGTTTATATGTCTCCGTCATTTTGTTTCTATGATCATCAACATATTTTGAAATTACATCGCTTTCTTCGATATCAAAAGGATTTTTACAGTTAAAATGTCCCGATACTATTTCAAAAGGTGTGTAGTTTGTGCTTGAATGCGTAGAATTATTATAATGTAAAAGCGAATACTTCATTAGCGTGTTTAAAGAGTCCTCTGGATGTTGCTGACTTTGACTACGAATGTACTCTAATATTGTAGAATGGAATCTTTCTACATAGCTATTCGAATTAGGGTTTCTTGGTGTTGTATAGTGAATATTTATTTTGTGCAATTTGCAGAAATTTTGGAACGCTAGATTTTGAAATTCTGTTCCATTGTCACAAACTATTGTATTTGGTATTCCATAATGAGTTATAAAAATCAAAAAAGCATCTAAGATATTGGTGGCGTTTGCGCCATTTATTGGATAAGCTTGAGCAAATTTTGAGAAGGTGTCAATTATGGTTAAAAATTTTTCTTTTGAAACTGAAAAACTATCTAGGTGAATCCGTTCAAAAGGTTTGGATCCTATTGGTATTGGTTGAAATTCAAATTTATTTGGAGTTCTTTCGTACTTAGATTTTTGACATATTATACAATTGTTAATGTAATTAGTAACGTCTTTGATTAAATCAGGCCAATAGTAATTCTTTTTTATTGACTCAATTGTAGTTGCGATTACACGATGTCCTGTTTTATAAACATGGTGGTAGCTTATTTTGTCTAGCCGGTCTTTTTCAATTGTAACATCAGTTAGCTTTGTTGGACAAATTATTAGTTTAGATTTTAAATTTTCAATTTTGTTTTGCATTGTTCTAATAAAGTACTGTTCGTGTGTTTTATTAGGAAAATGTATATAATATGTTACATTGTTTACTAGATTAGCCATAAATTCCTGTAGATCCTTTTCTATATGTTTTTTCCTTAGATTTACAAAATATCTGTTGTTATTGAATACTTTTTCTTTTATGTGGAGTGGTACTGGAGATGATTCGGATACTTTTATTATCATTTGATTCTTATGCTGGTTTAAAGGAGTTTCTGAGTATGGAAATCCTAGTAAGGGTGCTTCTTGAGATGAGTGTACTGTAGTCAAGAGGTTTTGTTTATTTTCAACATATTGTTGGATTACGTCATCTGCATCTCCTATTTCATTTATTACAGAACAATTATCTATTGAGTATGATACTGTAGGGTTTCTTGACAGGGCATCAGCTACGAAATTTTCTTTTCCTTTTATGTAATCTATTTCATAATCGTATTCACTTAATTGTAACTTCCATCGTATTAATTTTGAATTTGGTTCCTTGAGATTGTCAAGCCATTTTAATGGTTTATGATCTGATTTTATCTTAAAGTGCCGTCCAAATAAATATGGTCTAAAATACTTTACGGACCATACAATGGATAATAATTCCTTCTCTATTACTGACAAATTAACTTCACTTGGGTTGAGTGTTCGACTTGCATAACATATAGCCTTTCCATCTTGACTTAAAACTGATCCTATTGCAAACTTACTTGCATCCGTGGTAAGAGTAAATGGTTTTGTAAAATTAGGGTGACTCAGAATTGGATCATTACAAAGTAAAGTTTTACATGTCTGAAAAGCTTCCAAAAATTCTTTACTATGTTCAACCCTTTTCCCTTTTTTAAGGCAATTTGTTAGTGGTTTTATAACTTTGGATAAATTGTCAATAAATTTTCTGTAATAGCCAATCATTCCTAAGAATGACTTAATTTGCTTATGTGTCGTAGGAATTGGATAATTATTGATAGCTTCTATTTTACGAGGATTTGGTTTGATACCGTTTGGGGTCACTACATGTCCTAAGAATTCCACTTCTCTTTTCATGAATTCACACTTATCCAGTTGCACTTTTAAATTATGTTGTTGCAATTTTGTGAATACTTGTTTTAGATTATGAATGTGTTCATCTAGTGTACTTGAAAATATGATAACGTCATCCATATATACGACACAAATCCGGTTTATCAGTTCTTTCAAAACTTCATTTATCATTCTTTGAAAGGTAGCGGGTGCATTCTTGAGCCCAAAAGGCATTCTTAGAAACTCAAAATGCCCGTCATTAGTTGAAAATGCCGTCTTCTCGATACTATTTGGATGCATTTTAATCTGGTGAACACCACTCGCGAGATCTAATTTTGTAAAATATTGCGATTTTTCCAGTTTATCTAGAAGGTCATCTACGTTAGGGATAGGGAATCTATCCTGGATAGTCTTATTATTCAGTTTTCTATAATCCACAACTATTCTCCATTTCTTTAAACCACTAGCATGAGGTTTTTTTGGGACAATCCATATTGGACTGGACCAAGGACTCGAACTATTCCTGATGATTCCATCTTCCAACATTTGTGAAATTTGATTTTATACTTCCTCCTTATGTATTTCAGGAAATCTGTAAGATTTTACATATACTGGTTCATCATCGGTTGTTCTTATAGCATGAGTGGTAACTGTCGTTGAAGATAAGGGTTCTGTTGAATTATGAAAAACTGTATAAAATTGCTTACAAACTTTAATTAATTTATTCTTTTCTTCTGTATTCAAATGGTTTAATCTTAATGAGTCTTCAATTTCTCCTTGATTTAAATAAGGCTCATAGTTGACAATTTTGCCCTTGAATATTTCAAAGTTGTTAATTGGTTCTACTTGAAGCGGAAATTTTAAATTTACGTAAGTATCGTTGCTGTGTACATTATATATTTCGACATCAGCTTGCCCATTTTGTACAGTTGTTATGGATTCAGGTATAAAGCAATGGTTGTTTATTTCTTGCTTAGGAATGTAACATTCACCATCTGTCATTGCATTTGTGGGAAGTTTTGTCTTCAAAATTTCGTTTTCATTTAAAGTTATATTGAAGAGACTGTAATTACTTGGTGAACATTGAAATACTGGTACTTTGACTTTTTTTCTTTCTAGAAATCCTTCTTGTAAGTTCCAGTTAAATCCCATATTTCTGAGATCTCTGAAACTAATTAACCCATCAAAGTACGGATGGAAATCAAAAAGCGTAAAAATAATTATTTCATCAGTTTCAAGTTCTTTGAATGCTGGTATATGTGCTTCATATTTAGCTAACTGTTGACCACACGAAGTTTTAATAGTAACTGGGTTGGTTATTATATGTTTGGAAAAATATTCCCTGGCTAAATGAGGATTAATAAGAGATATATGACTTCCAGAATCTAACAAAAGTTTTAATGGTTTATCAAACCCATTAATGACGATATATGGTAATCGTCGTTGGTCCGTACTGTTTAGCTCTAGGTGATCTTGTTTCCAGAGGCTGGTAGAGTAAAATTTTCTTCTTGATCAGCATCTATTTCTTCTGATTGTTGACACTGTTCTGAAATATCTTCTTATATCAATTGTCTCTGGTGGAAATAGAAAATCATCATTTTCAATCAAGTGTTGATCATTTTCTTCAGATTGACCATATTCTGTCCCGTTAGTAAAATGTAATTCTTCAGAATAAAAAGTTGGTTTGGATTGGCTTTGGAACACATTTGGGGAAGAAGATTGTAAGTATACCGGTCTTTGTTGATAATATCGATGATTATTTCTTGACATTGAGCTTTGAGGTGTTATGTTATCACTTTGTTGGGCTGATGTTTGTCTTGTGACTATTGACATGGGAGTTTGGGTCTCCTTTGGAACTTCTCCACGTGGTTTCCAAACATTTACTTTGGCTTTTCCAAATACTTGTTGGTTTGTTAAATATTTTCTCTCCGGTATGTGTCTTGGTTGAATGTTTATTGGTTGACTTGGAAAATTCGGTCTATAACTTGGCATTGGTTCACTGGAAAATTGTGGATTTCCTCTAAGAGTGTAATTATGTTGGTTAGTTTGAGACATTGGAGCTCTTAAAGTAGGATTGGGTATCTGTTGCAGTGTTCTTCTATTTTCATTACACATAGACATAAAATTTTCCTCTTCTATCACATATCTCATAGCTTCCTCCAAGCATGAAGGATTCTTCAATGTGACACCGGTTTGAATTTGTCCAGGTAAATATTTTAAAAATGTAACCAAAATTAATTTTTCAATATTTTCTATTTGCGCACATTTAGCTTCAATTGTCATAGAAATGTCACTATTGATTGAATTAAAAATTAAACTTCGAAAATATTGACAACGAATACCGAAATTATAATTTGTTTCCTTTGGGGTAGGTTTTAAATAATGTAACTTATGGAGTAGACAAGTAAATGTTCTTTGATCTGAAAAGCTGATTTTCAATAGGTCTTTAACTCTATCCCAAGAATCTAACTCGATTCTACTAGAAATTAAAGTTAAGGCTTTACCCTGAAGTTTACCAATAATCGCTCTAAAAATGAAGCGTTTTATAATTTCTGAACTAGCCTGATATTGTGTCATAACTTCATCGCAAGTAGAAATAAAATTATTCAACTCACAAGGCTCACCATTAAATTTAGGAATAATGTCTAAAAATAATCTAATTTCTTGATAATTTACTTCAGTCATATTTACTGGGTTACTATCAAGAGAAAAATTTGGAAAATCTTGATCTGTAACTAAATTATCTAGTTCTATATCAGTACGTGGACTCGAGGTCTCTAAATTCTTATACTGATTATCAAGAAGGGATTCTTCTTCAGACAAATCACTAACGTATGGTTTAAATCTAAATTGTTCTATATACTCTTTATTTTTCTTAATTGTATTTTTTAACTTATACATTAAAAGTAACTAATTTAAAAATATATAATTGTTAAAAGAGCATAAATGCATAAACAAAAATTTAATATTCGATAAGAAAAAAAAAGTTATACGGTTAATATGATAAAGGAAGGAAAACGGGATAATACAAGAGAAAATTGGTCTTACCTTAAAATATCAAAAATATCTCAAAGCGCGTAGCTTACTAATGCAACTGGATCCTCCTTTGGTCCTTAAAGAATGATATTCGGTCATTCAGAATGGCACCAGTGTGTGGAAGGACTTCTCAGTTGTCGAGGATATCTAGTCCTCTGAGATCTTCAGTTTTCAGGATGAAACACTATCCAAATGGCACTATGTTTTCCTTGAAGATCTTGTAGATTTTACCGAAAAACTAAATCCTACCGACTGCGCCAGTAACGTTTATAGCCTCTATTAGTTTACGACGGTTCGTAGAAGCAAACTGTTTCTTTGAGCTAGAGAAACTCGTGATACTTGAACAGCGATTTCTTCTAAGTACAGCTGGCAACCTAACTGTTTCTAATTCTAAACGTGTAAATATTTGTAGTAAATAATGATAAATGATAAAATACGGCAGAAATATATCATTAGCACATTAATGAGATAATATTCGGTATAAAAGATAAAACATTAAATTAATTACGAATAGACGAAAGATTATATCTTCCCTAATAGATAACTTCTGATATAAATCATAATAGGCGAAATATAATATGATATGGTACGAGAAAAAATTATCTTATTTACCTACACAAAGGTTTCTCATATTACCGCGCACATTACACTGTAATAAGACAATATTAATAATTATGATTATCCCTATACGGCACTAGTTATGATTATCCCTATACGGCACTAGTACGTAGTACAGGCGTAACTTAAACACGCAGTGATACGAATCGCCTAAAAGAAATTATTAGTTTTTATGTAGACTAAACAAACCAAAATATTATATACTGAGTGTTATAACTATATGTGGACAACAATTTAGAAAATAATAGAAATAATGTTATAATAATATACCAAATACAAATTGTAACTTATATTCTATAAATGAAATTAACACAATGACATAATATATACGAAAACTACGTATGTATATATATAAAGTAATATTTAAGTATAGAAAAGGTGGAATGAAGCTACCGAGTACTGACTAGGTGGAGAAAAAGGGGTCTAGGCAAGTTATTTTCATAAAAATAGGATGTACTAGTACCTACTGCGAATCCGGTTTACAAAAAATGAACAGAAGTTGAAGAAAAGGCCGAAAACACAGTAAGTACATAAAAGGGTGTAATCGGCGTTCATTTCAGTATAACGAAATTACGTCAATTTTGGCATAATATATAACCATAAAATAAATACATAATCATTATGTTTTTTGCGAAAGAATTTTGAAAATTAGGAATTTTTATAGTGTTAGTGTTTAGTGGGAAAAGGGCCAAAAATTAGTTGTTTAAACAGTTCAACACTGATGACCATTATATGAACATTGATTGTGTAATACAAGAACTGCCTTTATACTATACCACACCGTTAAAAAGTTAAACAAAGCCAACTTTTTCGTATATTGACTGCGCGACACCGATAAATTATTTAAAGTAGTCTCTAGCCAATGCGAATTTAAGTATATGAACGACGCCTAATAACGCTCGGAGGGAACTCGCTCTCAATATTCACCGATGAATGCACCGATATGAACATGGACGGACTGGCTTCAAAATTAACCGTTTGAATGTTTCTTTGATTACTTTATTGTTATATTTTATCAATTCTGATGTGGTGAAGATTTTTTAATTCCATTATGTATTCGTATGACTAATTTTTAAAAGGATGAGTTTATGCAATGTTCACAAATAGTTTTAGATAAATATTCATACAAATACATAATAAAATTTTAAAAATCTTCACCTCATCAAAAGGGACAGATCATCAAAATCGCTGATACCTATAAGAAAATTGCAGTTGATCGAAACAGTATTCTAATAATCAACAACAGACAAAAGACAAGTCATATATGTATGCATGAAACGCATAAATGTTTAATAAAAAGTATATTCATTAATACAAATAATAAGTCACTTGAAAGTAATAGTCAGAGTGTAATACAAACAATAAGTGAATTCAAGATATGCCTACCATATGTACTTAAAATTCAAAATCAATAATCATTAAAAAAAATTCAAATAATTGTCACAGTTCATTATACAAATACAAAATTATATTTAATGTCTTATGACGCACAGACTTTTACAACATAAGGGACGAAGCAAAATAGTGCATTTTCAACTTCATTTTCTCGATCTTAATCGACAAACAATGCAAGGAGCCCCAGCAGCCATGATACTGTTTGTTTTGTCTCCATTACGTAGTCCACTGATCCACTCCACTCGAAACGGAAAGAAACGCGAAACAATAACAAAAACGTAGTGCTATTTGGTTGCATTACACAGTCATTTCGGAAGGAAAGGCTAAATGCAATGTAATAATTTATATATATTTTTGTCTTATTATGGAGTTCCTTTTTAATTGTTTTTTGTAGGCAATAAAATAATCGAACATAAAAACATTCAGCATTTATTTTACCGACTACAAGAATGTACACTGATAAATCAGTTTTTTCATATTCTTTTACACAATACACATCACATCACATACACAACATTCACGAAAATAATTTGAAAGTGGGATCGATCCAAATCGAAAGCAACAGAATCGACTCGCGATTATATCGGATATAGTAATATCGATCTTTAAGAGAATCGATCTTTATAATAAGAATACTTAAGAATTTGCGATGCAGTAATATTAATGATTAGGTACAACGTATTACGCCACATCAGGTACAATTCTATTAAAAATATAATTAAAAGTACTTAAAACAAACTTACCTATACTAAAATACTTCTGCACTATTCTGCACTGCAGCTTACAAAGCGAGCAATAACTGGACAAACTGGACTATTGTTTCAAATCTTACTTACATCGATCAGTGCAAATAGCAACCATAAATAGAGAAATAACAGTCTTTATCAATTTAACGACGAAGAAAAATTCAAAAAATAGGCACACTGACACACCCTCAATTGAATATTGAAACGCAATTATAAAAGAAAAAATTATGCTAGGCTAGGTTATTAAATACGTCATACGCACGCGGCACGATAAACGATAACGCGCGGCGGGGATTCCCGGAATAATATGATGACGAATTTGCAATTACGATGTTGCCGATTGCTTGTCTGTATCGCATATTATTCGCATTCAATAATTTATTAATTTTGAAGAGGCCGAAACCCGAAAATATCAGTATCAGTCATAAACATAACATTGTAAATATCGATTCTAAAATCGCTTTTAAAAAGATCGATCTTCGATTAAATCGACCCAAAGAGAATCTATTCAAAAGATCGATTTTTTAACTTAAAGAAATCGATCTTCCAAAAGATCGATCCTAGATCGGCAACCCTACTGGGATAATTACGAAAGATACTTGGTACTGCACGGAAGTATTGAAAATACTTACTTACAATTGTATTTGTATTCCATAATGGGTTCTAGTCCTTTCAATTTTATTGTGCCTAAAGTGGCGTTTACCGAGGGGTTAACCGCTGACTAGAATTTGTACACTAAAATACCATATTTGACCAATAATACCAGAAAATACCAATATTATATAAAAAAATACCAAATATCGTATCGGATTGCCAAATAATACCAAAAAATACCAAATAATACCAAATAATACCAAAAAATACCAAATAATACCAAATAATACCAAATAATACCTAATAATACCATATAATACCAAATATTACGTAATAATACCTAAATAATTGAATTACGCGGGCGTGCATCTGGGCGCAATTCTTTCACCAACTCTGTTCTTCATACAGTTTTGCAGATGACAGAACCCTTGTCTCCCAATTTAGATCAGAAAAACCTTTACCAGCGACTGAGACTTAGCACCACATACAGGAGCAGATTACAGCAATTAATCAAGACCTGGAGAAAGTTCAAATTTGGGGTGACATAAATTTGGTCCAGTTCAATGCAGCAAAGACCCCAAGCATCCACGTTTACCAAGAGGGCCAATACGGCGGACCCTGACATCATTATGGCATCAGGATCGACCATTCCTTCATCCTCGTCAATCGGACTGCTGGGTGTCTCGGTCAACAGCAATATGCCCTGGCATGGCCACGTTGCTAACATCGTAAAATCAGTCTCCCAGAAGCTTGTTGTCCTATTTCGCAACAAAAAACTGTATACACCGCAGCAATTGCTCTTGCTCTACAAAGCGCAAATAATACCGTGCTTAGAATATTGCTCACACATTTGGGGTGCCGCACCAAAGCACACCCTAAAGCTGCTGGATTCCATTCAGAAGAAAGCTGTGCGTCTTGTCAGCGACTCGGAGTTGACCCGGAATCTGGATAGTCTGGAACACCGCAGACTTGTGGCCAAGATGTCCCTGTTTTACAGATACTTTCACGGCAGATATTCACAGGATGTGGCCCGCCCCTGGCAACGCCTGTCAGACAGTCACGACAGACGGCAAGAGCGCACCAGTACGGCGTACAACTGGAAATACCTAGAACATCGCTTTACAAGAACTCCTTTGTCTGACGCACTGCATCACTGTGGAACTCACTCCCAGGACATCTGTTTCCCCCTAATTACAACCTACAACGATTCAAGAACCGTGTCAATCAACACCTTCGCAAACACACTGCTCGTCGAGCGCCATAGGATCTCCCTTTAGTGTGTGTGTCACTACCTCGGTCACTACCATAAAAAAAAATTACAAATTCAGCTTAATAATCGAAAGTGGATAAAATTTATATTATTTATTGTCCTGTTATTTTTGTAACGGTAAACAAAACATGTAAACATTAATATAAACAAATACGTACACGTTAGTTATTATTAGATTTCCTAAACAGATACTACGAGAGATACCTAAACTATTAATCCCTAATTCTTTTATTTTTGCATGCACCATGCACTAACTGCTACCTACTTTTATAAAATATTGACTTTTGGTAGTAGTTCCTTCTGCGCTTCTCCCAATGACGTCACATGCTGTTACCAGAATGTACGCGGCCTCCGTAGCAAAGCAAACGATTTTTATAGTGCCGTTGCTGCTTGTACCTACAATATCGTTGCTGTTACAGAATCAGGGCTCCAACCCGATATTTTGAACTCTGAACTCTTCCCCGAATGATATGTGGTCTACCGTTCTCCGACAAATTTGCTTCCGAACAGCTGGATCTTTCGAATGTTTGCGAAGGAGCACGACTCAGTGACATTTTAGATTGTAAGCTAACTATTTATTATTTTACATATCTCCTTCTATTAACGATATCTAGGTAGACATTTTCCTGGAGGCTCTTTCGTCAATAGATATAATGTTGAGCAAAAATGTAATAATTCTGGGATACTCCAATATTCCTTCTTACACTACAAACCTTCCTCCCAATGCTAAACACAGACTTTTGACAGGATTCAGTGAAATACTTAACCTTCGCCAATATAATAAAATAATACACCTAACATTAGCCACCGCCACAAACAATATAGCTACGCAATCGCTGTTGGGATCTAGTTTTTCCCAAGTTTAAAACTTTCCTGCAAAAAAAACGACGTACCACGTGTTAATGAAGATCCGTATCATCCATCCTTACTGATCAATTTTCAAGCAGCCCTCCCTCACATAGGCAACTTTCCTGTAAACAATGATGATCTACACCTTAATAATTTCAGAAAAGTCAATTTCATAGCTGTTATGAGCTAATGTCGAACACTGACTGGTCGCCTGTTCTCAATGGCACAGATGTCGGTAACTCATGTCAGAGTTTTTATGAGATTCTAAATATCATATTCGCTACCTGTGCACTTCCGTGGCGTAGGCGCTTGCCTCCATGGTTTCCCCAGGAACTCATTGACAATGTATTCAAAAAAGAAAAGGCCTATCGTGACTTTAAAACTTATAAACCTACATTTTACCTCTCCAGATACAAATCTTTGCGCAGCTTAATTAAATCGAGCTCCGACAAGATACAGGGAATATATCCGGCATGCCGAAACAAGCATAACTTCTGATCCATCAAACTTCTGGTCTTTTATTCAAAGCAAGATAGCTCAATCCCGCATTCCGGCCACTATGAAAGATACTAATCACTCTTACCACGGACCCCAATGTGTCGTTTCGGCTTTTTCCAACTATTTTCAAAGTGTGTACAAAGATTCCCACCAGCCTGCAAATATTGATCCGTTAATGCAGTATTCCGATATCATCGACGTTCCGCCAATAACTACTGATGATATAGTTGTAGCAAGCAAATAACTTTAAAACAAGATCACCCTGACCCAGACGGCATCCCACTTCATTGTTAGAGACTGTTCCATCGTTTTGTGCGAGCCCCTGTGTCATATCTTCAATCTGATCCTGGAACTGGGCATGTTTCCCCAAACCTGGAAGGTTGCAATAGTCTGTCCCATGCATAAGAAGGGCGATCCAATAGTTATTGAGAATTATCGTCCTATATCCATGTAACTTCTCCAAAATATTCGAGATTATCCTGCAGAAATTTTACCAACATCTTTGTTATTAAACTGCTTTATTACTCTTTCGTCAGACCAAGGGTGGATTATGGGTCACTTGTACGGTGTCCATGGTATGATTGCCACATTGATTCGTTAGAGGCTGTGCAGAGGCGATTTCTCACGTATCTTATGTTCAGAGAGGACGATATTTACCCAGTTTGATCGTAACCTTTTGTTGTCTAGATTCAGGAAACTGTCGCTGTCTGCGCGCAGATACTCACAATCGCTGATATTCCTTTATAAGTTTCTCCATGATGTGACCGATTGTCCCTTTCTTTTGGAAAGTATAACATTTCATGTACAGCGTTTAGGAGCTAGACAGCAACCCGCGTTCAGTCTGAGATTGGCGAGATCTAATGTTCTATACCTGTGCCCCATTCACAACATGTGCAAAAATTTCAATCTTGTATCAAACGCCTCTCATATGCATACCAGCAGCCTGTCTAACGTTCTGAAACATCTGCGTGAGGCGTCTGGTTTCTCCTCGGGTTTCCCACCTTAACTGTATCTCCGCATTCTTCATCTTCATTTTTCATCTGTATTTCCCTTGTTTTCATTTCTTTCTTCTTTGTCACTTCTTATTTTGGATTATTTTGTTTTTTTTTTAGTTTCCCTAACTTTCTTTGCGTTATTCGTAAAGTTCCTGATCCGTTTCGTTCCTCTTAAGGTTCCTCTACATTCCTTATATTTAGGCTTAGTTTAATTTGCTAGTTTATTTTAATTATAACTCTTATTTATTTTATATTTTATTATTTTTCTTTGTATAACAATATTTTTGTGAATTACTTACTCTTAATTTGTATATGAATTTCCTGTAATTGGGCGTTTGCCTGTTGGAAATAATGAGCTTATTATTATTATTATTATTATTATTATTATTATTATTATTATTACCATTGGCATTTTTTCCGAATATAGCTTGTATATATTACTTTTTTAAAAAATTATGGTAGCTTAGCCTTGGATAGTTGGCAGTTATCGATTATCAGGATCAAGCAAAAATAATGGTAGATTCCGATAATTATCGGGCATTTGGCAACACTGTTTAGGACATCGAACAGGTAGTTGTGACGTTGCGACATGTGCCTTGTGAATTATGCATAGTTATTGCGCATGCTCATATTAGATAATTGTACAAGAAATACCATAAAATACCAATCACAATACCAATAATACCAGACAAAATACCATATAATACCAAATATTACCAGATAATACCAAATATTACCATATAATACCAAATATTACAAGATAATACCAAATATTACCAGATAATACCAAATATTACCAAAAAATACCGAAATAATTCCAAAAACACCAAGTTAGTGTACACCAAAATACCATCAGCGGTTGGCCCCTCGGGCGTTTACACACCTAAAATATATATTTACCTTAATTGCCTGCGTTAGACCTAGACCTCGGTCAAGATAGTCATCGAATGCGATACAACCACCCTAAGCCTAGGGGTAAAGTCCGGTAAAGTTAGTAGGTATTGCAAAGTATTTTTTAGGTAAAAAAAAAATAGAAAAATCACATAACTAATTAATATCATATGCTGTGCACGTAATGTTAGGCATAGCCTCTAAAAATACTGTGTGTATGACTAATCAGTGTATATGAAAATAGAAAAACAAAACTATTCTTGCTTGGAACAAATGATTCCTTTCTCTGAATTGAATTTAATTTACTCAATGCTGCCACTTTTGTAAATGAAAAAAAAAATACCACTTTTCTGCATTTGGGAATAAAACAGGGTAAGGCCATGTTTTCAATTCACGCAACGCTATTATATTATACCTACACGATTATTTAAAAGTCAATGTTCTCAACTAAGCGACTGGACTTAAACGAAAGCTTAAACACACTTTAATTATTACAACACGTACGTAAAACCACCCTTAATCAATATTCAATAATGCTACAAATAAAAAGTGTTTAGGTATCCTAAATAAAACTGAGGTAAATCAAACCTCTGATGTCCGGCTGTAGCCTAAAAAATATGTGAATCAAACGGCAGTCAAGGACAATTAGGCATTATTATTATAAAGCCACAGAATAAAAACCTTGTTTGTTTACTTCAGAGACAGATTGTGAATATTAAAATTTCAGTTATTTTAGATATTACTAGGTATTATCAGCTCTGAAATATTAATAGATATTTGTGATAACACACCTTGTACCAAAGCAATCAGTCTCTAGCTATAAACTATAAGTACGAGTATTTAATTTAATTGTATAATGTAGAATAATTAGCAAATATAGTGTAGTGTAGTAGAGTTGGTTAAGAGTTTATTTTCACGAACACAAGGCAATGCCCTTGCCATTAACACAATAAAATACCTGCTTCATGCAAATTGTTCACTGCAATGCACAAATTTCACAATTTTAAACATATTTTATATTAATGACTCGAAATATATCCTTTACATCATTTAGTATCGGTCCCTACTGAGGTGGCCATATTGGCTACTGCTTTTCTTAGTTGCACGGCCTCTGGGCACTTGTCTTCGAGTCGGTAGTGCTCTGGGCATAGAAATAGGACTCCTAGAAGGCTAATATATAAGGGTATATAAGCAAATCTGCTCACGAAGTAAGAGAGACAAAATATCCATGTGTAAGACAGAAACGCTGAGTTTCGTAGCTTTTGCGCGTGCCTGTCTGTATAAGGGCATGTTGAGTATTAAATTGAAGGCATTTTTCACAAATAACACCGAAAACGAATTATAGTACTATCAAACACACGGCAATAATAAAAAACACAAGAACTCTTTACAAAACTGAACAACGAAAGTCGAAAAGCAAAGAAAACAAGAATTCATGATGGCGTCCGATCGGGTCCACGTCCTTGCAATCTCGCAACGTTGCCAAGTATAAGATATGTAAAGTACTAGGTTTTAACGTAACACAAAAATTATTAACATAATCAAAAATCTTAGCAACATATACTTCGAAAATATTAGGGTAAATTTATAATATGAAACAGATTTAAAAAAATTCCGTTTCGGGGTTTACTTCCTACGTTTTTCAGTAGTCATCTAATTAAAATACACATAAAACGGTAAATTTCTCCTAGTTTGGCAACGGTACATGCCCGCGCAAGCGTATTATCACCCAACCCCTATTGTTTTCTCCCTTTCTCCGTGAGGGACTTCTCACTCTATCAGCCTTCTAGGAGTCCTATTTCTATGGCTCTGGGTCAATAATATGTCAAAATCAAAATGATATTGACGATTGACGTGACGTATTGATTGACCCAGCATTATAATATTATATTAATTGAATAATAACAATAACAACAATAATAATAAATAAAGAAAACTGAGACAACACAAAACACAACCTGACAAGAGGACCAACAAAGTAATCTTACAAATCTGCCAAGCAAAGGTAATTTGAATCAAATAATTAATAGATAAGCAATTTAATACAAAATATATAATTAGTGCTGTAATGTTACAAAAATATTGTGTAGATGTGTTAGTAGTGGGAAAAACTGTACCTATAATTTAGTAAACAACTATTATTGCCTGACAATTATACTATCTGTCTGAATTTGGTTAATAATATACTATTATTGCCAACGTTATTAGGAAATAATGATTGTCTTCATAAGTAATCAATTTTAAAACTCCTCTAAAAATTAACTAAAGGAATGTTAGATAGGTATACTCTAAAAGTACCAAAAATAGAACATACGGAGCAAAAAAAAATCTGAAAAACGATAAATATGGTAGGTAAATTTGACAAAAGATCTTAAAATGTATCGAAGATAAAGGGTAATTTCAATAAAATAAATAGATTGTCAGATCGTTTTGATATAAATTTGAAGTTATATTAAAAAACACACTTTTTATATGAAGATAAGCATGTTTATGTTCAATTTTTGATTTAAACTGGATTTATAGATTGACAGCATAAGCATTAAGAAGTTGAACAGTCAAGTTTAAGGCAGGCAATTTAAAGATTGATATAACAAAAGCTTGACATAAGAAATTCACCAATAACTTTATGCTATGTGCTTATGTTCGACCAATAAAAACACGGAATTACAATTTCCAAAAAATCGTCAGGCATTTTACCCACCCAATTGCATTGTGTGAGACAAGACAACAAGAATATTGATGTTACTGTATCATTTGGACTTTGCAAAAAAAATGCAAAAATGTTTGTAGTTAGTTAAAGCTTCATTAAAAGTGAAGAAACCAGCACCTAGCCCACCGTGTACTTATGTAAGAATTGAACTTTCTGCCAACAAAAAAATCATCGCCAAATCCTTCATTTATAATAATTCAAAATATTTAATTGAACCAAAGAATGGAGTCAAACCGGCTATTTCTAGTATTTTAATTTTTCGTTTTGCATCTGTAACATTAATATCTGAATAAAATTCAATACTCGGGCCTGTGTCGATTAAAAATAACAAATTGCTTGCCAGGGTTCGAGGTCGGGTCAGCAAAATAAAATCGTCGGTTCTCTCCTTGATTAAGAAGTTGAACCATCACCCTGTACTCCGATTATCCTATTAAAATCGTTATTTTGCTAGCATAGGCAAAAAAAATTGTTGATTAGGTGCACCCAGAGATTAAGAGCGTGCCACATGATATGCATAATGCGAGGGGGAAACCACCTTAAAATTTTGGTGTACAAGCTAATGGAATTCTTAGAATTTTTTAGAATTTAGTTAGAATTTTTACCTATTGCGCATGGTCAAACGCACGCGCAGCGAACCTGCCACAAGGCACCACCGGCCGGCGCACTTGCGCAAAAGCCTGAACAACCGGCACCCTCTAGTTCCGAGGGTACCGGAACAACCATTTGTCATTTGTGCACTTGTGGAGTAGCTAGCGAAACGAACGTTGCGAATACGATTGCAGTTTTACGGATGCTAATAAACTGAATGGTCTCTGGCTTTTATGGATGTAAGTAATCTGGGAATGACTGTTGAAAAAATGATGCATTTAAATTACTTTTGAATATTGAAGATTCGATTGAAGAAAGCCTCGAAAAAACCCAAGAAGGAAACCTCGAAGAAAACCGTGACTTACATACTAATGACAATGAAAATCTGTCGGAAAATCTTGGCAAAAGTTTTTTTTGCGATATTGGGGTGCCTAACGAAGGAAGTACAGACGTTGAAAGAAATGTGCTTGCAAATGATTTAATACTTGTTCAAGATGAAAATCTTTTAGAGGACAACATCGACTTAAGAGATTATTCAGATCAGCAAATTGATATAGTTAACTGAGGACAGCCCTTATCTAAGAGTAACTTCATCCAGTAATAAAGTATTAGTCATTAAAAAATCATCATAGGTTTGGCTACTCGATGAGGGAAATAGTAGGGTAAGCACGGATCGACTAAAAAGATTTGTGTCAAATAAGAAACGTAAAAATGATATAGATGTCGGACCATCTACCTCACAATCAAGAAAAAAAAAGCCAAAAACCAAAATATATAAAACGAATTATTTACCTACGCTTTGTCAACAAAATTTATGATTTTAGACTAATAAAGCACTTTTTGAATTGAATTGAATTGAATTGAAAAGTGAATCAGAATCAAGATCAGAATATAAAGAGAAAAAATAATGATTCTGACACAGATCTTTCTTCCGATGAAGATGTTACTTTTATGGAATCTGATGATTCTCCCTATTTTGAAAAGTCCCTCCGAAAATATTAGGGAAATAAAAAGTATTGCGGAGGTTAAACAAGGAGACTTTGTACTAGTCTCGTTTATAGGAGGGAAATGAAACACACAAAAGTTCAATTATATATGTATTGTGCAAGATATTATTGAAGATGATGTCAAAGTTATGGCACTTAACAATGCAGACTCTACAAAAAAAAACATACATCGCGAATGAAAAAGATGTTTCGTTTGTAAAATTTGGTCAGATAATTGGATTACTAAATACACCTGATATTGTTCCTACTGGAGAGAGAGTTAGGTATGTGTTTAGAGGCAGCATAGAAGAAGTATCCGAAATGTAGTTGTTTCCCATGTCAGCCGACTTAACAAAATAACTAGGTATATTTTAATCCGGTGTCTACTTTGTTGGAGCTGTGACGTTGGTAATTTTGCCAACACACCAATTCAATATTTTTAGTTTGTTACACCTGATGTTATACATGATATGTTTTTAAGACATTGTAAATATTTTGCAGCCATAATAAAATCTCTAGTAAAATATTTTTGTTTTATTTTTCCAATAAAAACACTACTACTATACTCCATCTTGTCTAAGATTAAGCTTACCAAGTAAAGTATGACTCCTTAAAATATCATTACTTAATTGATTACTCTATGAGGGTCAAGGAAGGGTAAATACAGATCGGATAAATATATTTTCGGCAAATTTTAAATGTAAAAAAAGATAGAAATGCAAATAACGAATTAAGTGTTTAAGAAAGTCCAAAAAATAATCACAATTTTTTTATAAACTTTTAGAATTATTTAAAAAAAATTTGAATTTTTTTGAATTTTTTAGAATTTTTTAGAATTTTGTACAATTTTCTAGAATTTCTTAGAATTTTTTGAAACAATTACATTGAAAATTAGCATTTTTTAGAATTTTTGGTGTACAAAATTGGATAGGTGGTATCCCCCTCGGCATAATGCTTTGAATTTTAGGGAAACTGGATGTGCAAACAGTTTATATTTCAAGTCAATTCACTTAAAAAATCGTTTATTGTCCATTTTACAATATTTGCATTAGACACGTCACTAAAAATATAAATCAAAATCAGGTACAGTAAAATTGTCAGAGATAAAATTACAAGTTCAAGAATCAAATCACATTACAAATACAATTATATATCAGTTACATAAATAACAACAGCAATAAACAAATGCATCTACATTACATAAGCATATGGCTGAATAATAGCAATTAAACACACTCAAGCTAGAAAATATACATCATAGAGAGATTATTTATAAGCATCCCTTTAATTTTTCTTTTAAGCAGATTAATGCTATTTATAGCCATTTTTAGTTCCACAGGAAGCAGGTTGTATAGTTTTATTCCCTGATAGAATGGACTTTTCAGAAATGAACTGCTATGTGGAAAATCTGGTCTGAGTAAATATTTACGGATATTATATTCCTGGTTAGTAGAAGTAGATGGATAATGTTTTCCACACTTATGAGTGTTCAATAGAATTTTGTAAATGCAACACACTGGCAAGGTCATAATTTTGCTATCCCTAAAACAATATCTGCATGATGCCCGCGGGGCAATCCTGTGGATTATTCGGATACATCTTTTTTGAGCCCTAAATATCCGAATGCTTAAGCCTTGACCACCCCAGAACTGTACAGCATAGGTCATTATGGAATGGAAGTAGCCATAATACACACACTTTAGATTTTTTATGGAAATTATTTCTCTCAAACATTTAATAGTGTAACATATAGAATTTACTTTTAGGTTAAGGTTTCTTAAATGAGTGCTGAAAGTCAATTTAGAGTCTACAATGAGACTCAATATTTTAGTTTCACAAATTGTATCTAAAGGATATTGAAAAGGCATAGTACTCACAGAAACATATTTACTTTCAAACAGGACAATGTTGGATTTACCCACGTTCAACATTAAACTACTTGCCTTCGACCACTTCTTCATTTCATTCACAGCAATCTCCATCTTAATACTAAGTCCTTGCACATTGCACAGTCCTATCACTAAGTATACACGTAGTATCATGAGCATACATGATTATTTTTCCCGAAACATATTTTGGCAAGTCATTCATAAATATTAGAAAAAGCGGAGGCCTAAAAACTGACCCTTGAGATACCCCAGACACAACGGTACGAAGTGAAGAATCCGATGTATTCTCCCCATCAGAAATACTGACATACTGCTGCCGTCCCGAAAGATAGGACCTGAACAGGTCCACTACCACAACCCTTACACCATATCCTTCCAACTTAGCCAGAAGTATGTTATGGTCACAAGCATATCAAAGGCCTTGGAAAGGTCACTTACAGCACATTTTCGGCCCCATTTCTGCTTGCATACATCTCTCTTAACGTGTCATGTATTGTACTTTCAGTTGAGTGATCTCTAGTGAAACCATGCTGAGATGCAATTAGCAAATTGTTAGTCGTTAGGAAGTTGAGCAATCTGCAATAAATAGCCCTCTCAATTATTTTGTTTATAATTGACGATACGGAGATGGGACGATAATCAGAAAATTGAGTTGGGATGTCTTTTTAAATACAGGAATTATCTTAGTTATTTTAAATTCTTGCAAGTAGAAATCCATTCTTGAAGTGGAGTTGCTATTATAGTGGGTTAGAAGAAGGGGGAAGACTTTTCTCCACAAATGAAAATGCCAATCTTT
>MU182613.1:224258-237234 GCA_016904865.1 Pissodes strobi | reverse complement strand
ATCACTAGACATAAAAGTGACTGCAGATTAAATAAAAAAACTAGCGCCTTGTCGGAACATGTAATAGAAACTAAGCACAATATAGACTATGCAAATGTAGAAGTAATTAGCACCGAGAATAACTCAACAAAAAGACGATTCTTAAAAATGGTGGAAATCCACTTACAGCATTAATAAGAGAAAAGATTTAGATAATCTCAGTGTGATTTACTCCTACATACTATCATGCTTAAACAAAAATCAAAGTGCTGAGAACAGTGAGCCAAATGTTTCAAACAACTTGTCTTTCATGTAAGCATCTGGCAAACAACCCGGACACACGCCTTAAATTATCACACTTCTCTGCATTAGATTGTTTAATTGAAAATAATAAGTAGGTTTATATATGAAAATTAGGTACCACTCCACACAATATCAATCTACGTGTAAGCAGTGGGATTTAAATCTACCGCCAAATTAAGAATAGATGGCGCGACATACAAGGAGGCAAACACCTTTAAATTAAACAAAAAAAACATGAATGCTTCTTTGTTCGTATCTATTTCGTAGTCGAAAAATTGCAATCATGTGCAGGCAAATTAACTGCTCTTCCTGATAGTTTAAAATCAAAAATGTAAGACAATATTATGTTCCTGTGTGCACGCACTATTTTTCATGCAATTAAACGAACCGCAGTAAACTCACTTGGCACGCAAGTATCATAATGATACATTTGTAATCAAATAAAAAAAAAACTAGTTACATTACTATAACTTCTTGAGTATATTTTCTTATTCATTACCAAATACGCACTGTGAATAAAAATCTTTTAATGATGCATTTTGCCCTTTACCTGTGTAAATGTATTAAACGTATGTTTTTTGTTTTTAGATTCGGCTTTATTTGTAGCAAGTTAGCTGTTTTTCTTTTATAAAATCGCACAGTAAAACTGAGAAAATGGAACTAAATACTTTGAGTATATTTTCATATTCATTACCAAATACGCACTGTGATTAAAACTTTTAATGACGCATTTTGCCCTTTACATGTGCGAGTTAAATCACACAAAATATTTTTTTAATTATTGGTTTTTAAAAAGTCATATTCAGTACTGGGTAAAAACTCATAAAAGCCAAAATAGTGGTGGCTACGAAAATATCATTTGATGCTAAACCAACAATCAATTAATATATAAAACAACAACTTCATCATTAGGCTTTAAGGAGCTATATTTAGATAATTGTTTGTACTTTTGCCATTATCGGCGTTATTAGGCGATGGAGCTATGTTTAACCTCGAGGAGAGGTATTGCAGGTATCTTTTGAGTGGTAAACACATTTTATTAATTAATAAAACAATAACTTTGTCAGTTTAAAAACGCATATGATACTGGCTTAACTTGGTTGGAATGACGATCTTTATACAGGATGAGTCTGTTGTTTATTTTATTATTAACATTTAGAGGTTTAAAAAAGTTCTTTGGTAAAGCTATAAAGTTATTAAAAACCTATAATTTAAAGATCCTTTTAATGTTTGAATAGGACACCCTGCATATGATTACATTTTTGAAATCTCCATGAAGTTCTAAATTTTTTTATGTTTGGAAATTGTAATTTTGGGCACTTTGCGAATTGTATAGGTAATCCAAATGACTGTTGATTTAGGAAAGCGGTTTGCATTTTCCTATCTTCTTTTTTCATAAGGTGTGTATTAAGGCTAGTTTAAATCCCAAGCAGAGATGTTATATATTTTTAGAATTTCCTCCGGCATATTACAAAATTAAGATTCCCAGTTAAATCTGGAGTCAGGAAAGTGCAAACCGTTTTGATTAAACGGCCTGTTAAGGAATCAAAAATATCAATTTTGAGACGTCAATATCTCAAAAACAAGTGCGAGGAATCAAAAAATTCAGTATGTCAATTAAGATTTGATATTATACAAAATATCCCAATAAAAAATTACACATTTCAATATAATGTAGATATGTTCTATTTTGTTGTGGAGGATTCATGTTTACCTTATAAATTTTTGCGTTTTTCTTCACTTCAATGTACCCTTTTTGGAAAATAGAGCTGCTTCGGCTCTGGCCCCTGGGTGTAAACTAGCACGTATTAATTAAACAATAAATAACTAGTAAAATACATAAACTTTATTGAATTTTTTTGTGACTTACCTGACATTTTTAGTGAATTTATTTTAGTGATAGAGTAAAAATACATAACAACTTTAGTTTTTCGATTTTTGTTCGTAATTTTACTTGAAGGTCCAGTGAAATTTACGTATGTACTTAATCCAGTTTGTTTTCCGCAGGAATGCTAAAATTTAGATGTAATTTTTAGACTGTGAGTAGTTTTTCGGCAACTTCGTGTAAAAATAAAATTGGCGAAGTAAAATTGCGTGAAATCACGGTTGTAACAATTAAATTGTAAATTAACGTAAAATTACTAATTCGTTATAACAGTGTAGTTTGCCCTTCAATTTGTTCTAGGGTGTAGCTCAACGTACTTCTAATTATGGTCTATTCGCCCCCAAATGCTATTCCATAGCATATAATAGACTCTAGGTACTTTAGCATCTGCACTAACACAACTTCACAAATCCTCCGTATAAATGCAGAAAAACTACGTACTAATAAAGAATATCTTCTTATAGAACTACTATAATGGAAGAACAGCATCACCTATTGCAACGCAATGTAAGTAATGTGAAAGTATTCTTAAGGGTGCGACCATTCAACGGACGTGAAATTAAAGAAGGCAGTAAAGGAATTCTGATATGTGATTATCGAGATAATATTGTGATGCTAGAAAAGCCGAAAGAAAAATGCACTGGAAAAGACATTGATAGAAAATATTTTCAGCTTGATTATATATTTTCTCCATCAGCCACTCAGGTAGGTATACTTAATACATGAATGCAACATAAACAGGTTCGTTTATCAAAATAGTAGTATATATTTTATGCCAATTAAAATAACTAATGTTTACACGTCAATTTAATACTCCTACTTAATGTTAAAAACAACTTCATTATCTATGTTGGGGTTTGGAACCTTCGGCAACATGCACTAAAACAGAGTTTTGTCCACAATACCGAAACAGAATTTTTGCAATCGACGCTCGTTTCGCTAACCATATTAGGTTTCGGTATTGTGGATAAAACTGTTTTAGCAATTCAATTTCATTATGAGATAGTTAAACAAAATATTTTTTATTTATACCTATTTCACAGAAAAGCGTAAATATTTCAAATGAAGGCAGATTTGCATTCGAAACAAAGTCTTGTTTTTAGGTGTTACAAAGCAGTGGCGCCTAGTGGGTTTATAACGTGGGAGGGCGCAGGGGGAGAAGGAATTTTTATGGCGCAGATGTTTATCTAAAACCGAATCACTCTTCATTATGTCCGCGAAGACGAAAGTTACGTGTTCCACATAATGTTAATGTGTATAATTTTTGAAGCAACAGTTTCGTTATGAATATTTACTTGTTCTGCATAAGCCTTACTTCATCAAGACGCAATATTTACATTTCCTAACCCAAACTAAAACCTCACCAGATTGTGTTTATGGTTTGGAGAACTTTCGTATTTTTTAAATTTAGAGGTCTGTTTTTTACAATATAAGCCACTGAATTCATTTTAACAAAGTAATTTGCCCTAAATTTCTATTAAACACTAAACAAATTTAAAATGGTTCAAAGTATTCGGAATTACCTACTTAGTTTATCATAGAACACATTTATTTATCCGTAAAGTTCTCGATAAAACTAAGGCTTAACTAAGTTTAATTATAAGAAACGCTCCACCATTGTCACTATATTATTTCTCTAATAGCAAAACTTCAATCGGGCCCTGTTATACAAAAAGCGCGGTCTGCATCTGCCATCCAAGTGGGATGTTAGCTTTGCAAAACGGGGACATTCTAAATCATTATTCCTTGGATAAAACACTAATTCCTTGACACCCATATGGGTAAACATCCATTTTTATTGTACCAAAAATAATTGATAAGTGAGTGAGTGATAAGTATGTTTCACGGGCGAACAACATTAAGAATAATGTTCAATTATGGAAAACCTGGAACTATATCAAAAATCGTAAGTACATAATAATTATACTCATTACATTTTTAAACTAGATTTACCTGGGATATTATTTAAATAAAATTTAAGTCTGATCCTTAGGGTAGAGATGCAACTAGTTAAATTCTTATAAAAGATACATTGTGGGTTCGATTGTGGGGTACCTATAGATATATTGTAGGTTGGTAGGTTTTTACAGATTGACAAATCAGGTCTAGACAGGCAAGCCTTAAATGCAAAGGAGTTGGCAGGTTTTAAGTGCATTTTGGCCCTCTGTAGAATTCGCTGAATTTTTTATATATTGTAGCTGATGTCAAGATAAGACTTTCTTACCATTGCGCCAAAGTCCTAACTATACTGGGTGTATGAGAAAAATGGGTCCGAAAGTTACAATATGTATGTTTTAATAATATAATTTTCATAACTAATACATGTTTCAGGCAAATTGAAATAAAGTCCATTCAATGCTATTGGGCTGTTACGTCAAAAGAAAAGACCGTATGTCTTAGTTAGACTCGTACGTTATTTTTTACACTATCCAAAAGATATTTCTGTAACTGTTTTCTAATCTTACTTATGGCAGCTTCGGAGTGGATTAATTCTATGCACAAATTCGACACGAAAATATAATGCCATCAGGAATAACATCAACATATATACAACCGCTTATTTATCTAGTAATCGTGCGCCGTTTCCTTCCAACTTTTTCAAATTTTAGAAGAGGGCTATGACAATATTGTTTTAAGCGTCTGGACATCTGAATAATACTTTTGACAGTTCGTTCCATTTAAAATAATAATATGCTTTTCATTGTCTAAAGTCCGTTTAAAAACGATTTTAAATGGCAAAATTGTATAAAAAATCGAAAATTCGGACTTTTTTAGGCCGATAGCCATGGCTTCGGACGAATTTGTCGTGGAAAAATAAGCTGTGCTATGGATCCAAATACACTGCGAATATAATAATTAAAAAATAATACTTTTGACGGTTCGTTTAATTTAAAATATGCTTTTTTATCGTCTAAAATCCATTTAAAACGATTTTAAATGGCAAAATTGTATATAATACCGCCCTAGCGGCTAGAATTGGTTTCCGCATTTCCGTCTCATTTGCCGAGATTTGTCCTCATATCACCGCGTAAGATGTTGACACATCAAAATAGTTATTTATTATATGTACAAGGGAAAAAAGTATTAGATTTTAGCCCGAGGTCGTGTTGCCTCCCGACGCGAAGCGGAAGGAGACAAAACCGAGAGCTAAAATCTAATATTTTTCCCGTGTATAATACAAAATGAGTTAATATTGAAAAAACATATTACTACAATATATTAAAGTCAGAAAAATATCGATGTGAAATTTTAATTTTTGAACTGGTAGGCTGTTGTACTTATAGTGACAATAGACCTGCGTTGCTAGAGAAACCTTTAAAGGAATGAAAAATATCTGTCAATTTAATTCTGTGGTTTGATTTATGTGCATATATGTATGTATATCCGGGAAAAAAGTAGTAACTTTTTTCCGGGGGAAAAAAGTAGTTTCATAAAAAGGGATATTTTGTTACCTGCCAACAAAGATAAAATGTCAAAGATTTTTCCCCTCACAGAAAAAAAATATATATTACTTACATTGTGCACAGCTTTCCAGGGTAAAAGTGGCCTACCAGCATCTTTTTCACGTGTGAATAATGCACTAATTTTAAAATTAAAGCTTGCTCTTTATCATTGAACCAGTGGGGCATCTCAAAA
Organism: Pissodes strobi; assembly: GCA_016904865.1. Taxonomy (NCBI): domain Eukaryota; kingdom Metazoa; phylum Arthropoda; class Insecta; order Coleoptera; family Curculionidae; genus Pissodes; species Pissodes strobi. The sequence continues at coordinate 231,431 of MU182613.1, read as the reverse complement.
CGATTTTTATTAGCAATTATTAGCGTAAAACACAACCCAACTACCAACAAATCAATAAATGAATTAAATCTGTTATTTTCGTTATAATATTTTGACATTGACGCCAATCGATGTCAAAGATTCCAATTTGACGGACCAATTTAGTACATACATTCATTGCATAAAGAAAGATGGAATGATATGACGTAACAGCGCAATAGACTTGAACGGACTTTACTAATATAACCATGTAAAATTAGTTTTATCAATAAATTGAATCAGTTTCTTATAACTAAGTATATTATATACAGTGTACAACAAGTAGAAGTGAGAACAAAATACAACCATCAAGTTTCAAGTTTTGCTGTTGCAAGTAAAAGTAGGTATTAGACTACATCCAAGAGTTTCCTTCCTAGTTCTAAAAATAACAAAAATTATGTGGGTACACATAGCCGTTTTTTATTTTTCTCTAGTGGGTACCTCCCTAGGTACTTTCAGAAGAACTAACTATTTTTATTCATTCTTTGTAAAAACTTTAGGTATTTATACTTCCTATCAAATATATTTTGAGATTGATTATATTTGATTTTTAGCCGAAGCAATGCGGTCTTGCCGCTCTTTAGCATTTTAGTTTAATTATAATTTGTGCATCTATTTAAATACGATATGTTTACTCATTTCCAACGAATTTTCATTAATGATATTTTCAAAAATAATCGGCTATAGTGTCTTGCCGATTTGATTCGACAAAGTGATACTTTTACTGCTAATATTTGATTGAGTGTGATTAATTAATATGGTTAAATATTATACCATTTGAACTAGAACGACGGTGCCTTGCTCGGAAAATATATGTATGCAGATAACGTGATAATATAATTGTCATACTTAAAGAACTACCCCGATATATACTTATATAAGGAAAATATACGGTAAAACTAACTTAGCACATTTTAACCTTAATCTTATAGCCTATAAATACCTGTGTATACTTCTATTTTACTTTCATCATGATTATTGTTTTTCACCTTCACTTTTCTACTTTTCTAATGTTCAATTCCATTTCTATTTACACTTATTTCTTCCTGTACTAAAAACCTAAAAGAGAAATGTCTTCCTTTTTCTTCTTCGCCATACAGCCATTTTGCATCTGTGTTATTCTTAATTAAATCCAATCACGTTACATTACCAAATATCACCCTAATATGGTCAGCGTGTTTTGTTATCTGTGAAACAGTATGCAGTTTATAAAATTTGTTATAATAATATTTAATAGTTACAATATCTCATCGATATACAGGGTATATACTTATCCATTACTGCTTATCATTGGGAAACAATTTCTTTCAATGTGGGTATCAGTTCTTATAACAATTAAGATTATTTTAATGAATAAATCTTTTATTTTTATAACTACTTGTGCTTTTAATACAATAAGTACTGTAAATTATCAGTATATATGAACATATATATGACATATTTGAATTAAAGTTTCTATCTTTCGAATGAAAAATTGTAATACAAATTGAACTATATATCTCTTGACTGTATACTAACCGTTTGTTCTCACTAGCGCACATATCTAAATAAAAAGTTAACACAAATAACACCTGCAACTGTTTGTCTTTTAGTTTTGATATACTTAACCCGTGGACTAATAATGGACATTTTGACGATTGAAAATATGTTTTTTGTTTAGTTTTTATGTAGTGGTATATTAACATTAATAAAAAAAAATCAGTTCACACTTAACCCACATTACCTTAGTGTATATATTAGACATATCTATTTTTTAATTATCTGTATAATTCTTCTAGCTGTGACATGTGATATGCTATTATCAAAATTTCTATATAATAGGTAAAAACCAAGGTACTTTATGATTTAATATATAACGTACTAGAGATTTTTATTAGGATTTAATTATATATTTGTATGGTATTTAAAACCGTTAAGAGTCCAAGTAGACTAATCACGAATCCTGACAGGAGACGTCACGGTCGAATCCCTGAGAATGGTCATCAGTATTTGAAATCTGGCCTAAATCCATGAGGAGATCCTACATTAACCGAAATCATATAGCATAAGTGGCTGAATCTTGACGGGTGACGTTAAGGCCAAAAATTTATTGCGGTACAAAATTCATGATTAAATATCAGGGGGAATGTGCAACCGTCTTAATAATGACAGCACAAGTGCCGAAAACCGGATTATACGCAATAAGCCTCTATCCAGAGTGGAGGACCACGAACCGGCCATATATTTACTAACTTATTTTAATTGAATAAAATGTGAGGAGCAGATGCTAAGTATATATTGAAACCACCCTTGAACTATTTTCTGGTAATCATTTATACAATTAATTTGGTAATTGCATAGGAGAGATCTATTGCCTTTATAGTAGAATGTTTTAAAGAAGTGAGATATAAACCCTTCAGACCATTTGCATTTATTACTTAAGAAGTATTAAGCTATAAATGCAATGAATTAACTATTGATTATTTTCAGGATGAAAATTAGTCCTTCCTACGAGTTTATTAATGTGAACATAAAATCAAATTTATTTTCTTTCACTCAAACTAAATTATATTTAATTCTTTACATCAGAATATCCTCATAATCTAATTAAAAGAAATACACTTGGCTTCCATCTTTTAATAACTATTTATATATCAAAATCAATAAAAGTTAATTCATGCATAATCCAACAAAATTAAATATATTGAGGACCATTTACTCTAGTACACAAATAACATTTTTCCTGACTAGAGGTTCATCCCAATGTGTCTCTATCGGTTATATTATATTCATATACGGAAGCTGGATTTCTAGTTAAAAATTTGTTTTATGGCCCACTGTAATTTACTCTAAATGTTCAAAAGTTCGAATCATTTTTTACAAAATTCTTCAATGACAGCATGGTTAATTATTCGCTTATAAAATTCGTTAGCACCTTTTCCCCATTGATATGAGCTAACATAACATTTACAGAACGACAGCAGTTAATTTCTGATATTAGTAACGATTCACTGTTCCTCACAACTGTAATCGATGAATGTTGTTGGTGGCTTTTGTTGGACAAGGATAGCAGATTCTTCTTCAGTCCATATTTTATGGAATCTTCTCTTTTGGTCACGAAACTTTCTTACCACTTTTCGTTAATTTCGGTGATGGTTTTCTTAGAATAATTTTTTTAAACGTATTTTTCTGGGTTATGCTCTGAACACAAATACCTTAGTACTGATTGAATCAATAAGTATCTCTTATTCATTTGAATGGAAGTAGTACTAGTTGTAGGGATGGTCGGGCATCTAAATTGTTCCATTGGTGGGTCAGTGGGCGGCAGTGGCGGCTCGCGGCTTTGAAAAGTGGGGAAGAGCTACCGATATCGACAGAAGGAACAGCAGGCGAAAAATTTTTGGGGTCCACGCCCAAACTGCCAAAATTATTTAATAATTATTACCGGTATTTTTTAGGTAAAGCATCAAAAAATAAAATATATTCATATTGTATTAGCAACAAAATGATTTGTTGCTAATACAAGTCACATGTCTACGAAAAACACACTAAAACTAGAATATATAGAAAATATCTCTTGTATAATACTATAATGGATCAACCGTGGATTTGTAAATAAAAAATAATTCCAAGAATTCACGGCGGAATGTCCCCTAATAAACTCGCATTAAACGAAACAACGTGCTTTCGCGTTGGACGCGTTGATCTGAGAATGGAAGTGCTACACGCCAGCTCTTCCAATCATTGCAATCCAAACAGATGTATGACCATTACGACGTCATCGTTGTCATGGCAACCAACTAGTTGCGCTTATATATTATTTGATGACTCGACGGCTCTCGAGCGATGCCTCTTCCTTAAAGGTCTACACAAATGATAATGAGATTGTCACTGCTATCGGCGCGTACGCAAAAAGAAATAAACATTTTCATGTGGGTTTACCTCTGTTCTATTCGATAGTGAGTTAACGGGCAATGTGCAGGTGGCGAGATTCTTGTTCTTGTTTCATGAAGCTTTGATTTTAATATTTGAATTATTAGTTATTAGGCAGTGGCGTAGCGTGAGGAAAACATTAAGGGATGCAATGAGCAAAAAGTGGCAAATGCGTCGCAGACGAAAAAATGAGCGGTTAAGGATCGCGGGCAACATTAACGCTGATTGGCTAAATTTTCGCGCCATGTTGGAACATTAAATTTTCTCATTGTTGGTGATGAAACTAAATAAAATATTACTAACTTTTATTCAAATTATTACAACCATTACTAATCCAAAGTAACCCAAACAAAATCTAAATAATTTCAGCCAAAATACACACAAAATTCCGAATTCGTATTCTACTAAACGCGGAAATCAACAATAATTATTATCTACCCTATTTTATTTCAAATAAGGCGGGAATTTTCAACTAATAGACCGTCGATGTTGACCGCGATCCTTAGACTCGCATGACGAAAAATTGTCTGAGACCGCATTTAAACTTTGCCAATATTTTTTAATACTTTGTTTCTATTAAAATTGATTATAACATACTAGAACCCACTCAAATGACTAAACATATTTTATTAGCAACAAACCATTCATTTGTGTGCTTAGTCACTATTAAATAACAAAAACGGAGACAAAATAATAATTTAATAATTTGTAATTTGTCACTAAGGTAAATTACTGAAAGAAATACGTAATAGTTTTTCTATAATACAGTACCATTTCTCACCAGAAAACGCCCAGGATAGAACAGCCGAAAATGCGACGAGATGTGTTTATTGAATCGCATCACCAAGAACTTAAAATTTGCTACAGTTTAGCCGTTCTCCTAGCAAAGGTTCATTGACTACTCGGGAACAACACAATGTTATTTCCCGGCCGATTGATGTGAGGTACACCGACGTATCCTTGCATCGCATTTTTCGTTTGCTTCCGGTTTCGTTGGAACGGGGTGGTCGCGGTCGATCAGTTTAATCGTTGCGTGAATAACAAACAACAGTTTAATTAGTTAATATTTTTTCTGGTTAGGTATTAGTTGTGTACTATGCAGAAGAATTCCAGAACAAGTATGATGGATGGAAATTTATTGCATAGAAATAAAGATAAAATAAAACACAACTGAATATTGAGGTACTTGAGATTTTCCAAAGGGATGCGACGCATCACTCGCATCCATGCACGCTACGCCACTGTTATTAGGGGGGTAACGGGAAACAGATTATTCCTAAACTAAGAAAATTTTATCATTGGATCTTAAAATATATTATTCTACTGATGAATGAATTAATTGTATTTTTTTAAATTACATTATCTTGAGGAAGTGGTCCCTACTTCCGCTGAATAGCCGCCACTGGTAGGCGGGGTTAGTGATGGGGATAGAGGTGAAGGAATGAAAGTAGTGTCACTAGGGTCATCTGCTGTTGGGTAGGTAGACTACTATAAATGTGATGGAGGACAGTAGGTGCAACGTTAGCTAAGGGGTAGATTTATCGATATGTAAGGATTCCGGGTTTCGTGTACTTCCCGTTAAACCGGAAGTTGATGGTACATGATAGATTATGAAAACCTAATATATAAAGTGCAAACCGTTTTGCTCTAAGCCGTTCAGATTCTGCAGCTGGTCAAGGTTGCAAAAATTTGAGTTTTTTACTGTCAATGTTTCAAAAACAGTTAGATCGGCATTGGACGTTACACATAAAATATTTCTAGAATTATCCGTAGAATTTAAAATGTAAAGTAGAGCATATTTCACTTGAAAAGACAAAACATATGTCAAAATTTGACTTTTACGTTGCTCATTTGTTTTCGCGATATTTTTAGAAGATAATACGTGGAAAACCTAGCATATTTTGCATTTAACATTTTTTGTAGCAGCTATAATTATCTCTCCAGGTCCATTTCGTGTTTTGATATCATTTCCATAACCGCAGCTGCAATGCAAATCCAAAACAATCTTAATGATTCAGGAGGCAATACAAAAAACTAAAATTCATGGAATTTTGCACTTTTCAATGTTGGGTGCATTTACGGTGCTTCATTAAAACCTCTTTAGAATTGCCGTCGGAATAAATATGACAATTCTCTGTCACTAAATTATAGCAAAGGAATGATCCGTTCCCTAAAGTTAAAAAGAATCGGAGCCAATTTGATCGAGTATTGAGCAATTTTTTTATCTGTGCATCACTTTAGATATGAGTTTTTATATCAGTTTAGCTCTGCATTCATTACTCTATTCATGTTTGATGGTAGTGCCTTGAATTAATTTATATCTATTCAATCATCTGCTTCATTCTACTTCCATTTATGTTCTAAATAAACTATTATCGGGTGGTAGATATTGTTAGATAGATGTTGAAGAAAATATATATCGCATTATTATATTTGTCTTGGTGCAGGATCTGTAAATATGGATTACCTAATTACATAATTGTTGACTAATTAAAGTTTTAGATTGATGTGTACCGCCTCGCTGCTGCACCGCTAGTTGAACAGGCATTTGATGGATATAATGGCACAATTTTTGCATATGGGCAAACTGGAACAGGTAAAACATATACCATGACTGGTAACTACGAGGTTCCCGAATCGAGAGGAATTATTCCTAATACCTTCACACATATATTCACACAAATAGCTAATTCCAGTGAAGACAGATCGTTTATTGTCAAGGTAATGTACTTAGAAATTTACAATGAGGAGGTGCGTGACCTTTTGGGTGCTGATCCCAATAAGAAACTTCAGATTAAGGAAAGAACAGATATTGGCATATATGTAAAAGACCTGACTGGATTCACTGTAGATTCTGTTGAATCTATTTCCCAGCTTATGGAACGTGGTAACAAAAATAGAATTACCAGATCAACATTGATGAATAATGTTAGCTCAAGGTCCCATGCAGTATTTACCATTGTTGTAGAGGCAAGACATAGTGACAAAAATCAAACTACAGTAGGAAAACTGAATTTAGTAGATCTCGCAGTGAGTTTTATTATTTTCCATTCTAGATTTTTGCAGTATTGTGTTTCTTAATGTTAATCTGTATAAACATGCGTCCGCGAAGCCTCCGTTTTCGATATACAGGGTGTTAAAATTTTATTTAATTTTCTTTTTTCTAACTAAAACCTATGAAAATGTAAATGTGTCAGGAGGTTTTTTGGTATGACGAATTCGAATCTAATCTTAGTATAGCTC
>MU182613.1:203702-218246 GCA_016904865.1 Pissodes strobi | reverse complement strand
ATATATATATATGCACATTATAGCTAGTAACATATTACCTAAAACTTACTGGTTTCGAGTTAGAAGTTAACATCCTTTGCTTGTTTTTAAATAGCGGCACTTCAAAGAGTGTGAAGTTGAAAGGCGGCATCTGAAGAGATTTTTGTGCCTTGCCGCCTTTTAACTTCTCTACTTACACCATTACGAAAAATGCAACAATAAAGAATTAACCACTATTTTTTAGTGAAACTTAAAATATTGTCTAAAATGGCATATAGAGAATTAAATATAGTATTTTACGTGATACTGAACAGAAAAAAATAATCGCATATATCTAGATTAGAGCAGGAGTTTTGCCTCTTTTCTCGTGACTATGGTTTTGTCACTTACCGCCTTTTAACTACCGGCGCGCGGCGTGGCGGTAGAATTAGGCTTTGCTGATAGTAATAAATCGCAACGACTTTAATTAGGAGCCTTGCAAAAATTTCCATTTTTTATTATTTTATTTTTAGCTTAGGTATAGTTTATAAACCGAGCGTTGATCGTTACGTCATATCAATTTTGAAGCATGTCCTGAATTGATTCACAAGATTCTTGGGAGGAGCATAACTTACGCTTCGCGCATGATCCATTTCGTGTCAGTAAAATAGACGGCTATTATCGATCTCGAATGTGAGGTTAGATAGGACGCTGAATTCAAAACTAAAACAATAACAAACAACATGTCATGCTCATGAACTCGTGATTCATAGATTTAATTTAAAGACACTAACCGATAAACAAGTCTTTTTTCACTCTCGTAAGATAATATTTGGATCTCCAATATGAATATTTTAATTTTATGCAATCTACTTTGTTTTAGGTGAAGAAAACAAGTCTTGTGAGGTTTGCAATAGGAACTTAAATTAACAACACAATACAAACAGAAATATTCTAGTGTTCTAGTAAAATTCCAGTAGAAATTCTTAGATATACAGGGGTCTTGTTATCTTGTGTGAAGGAAAACATATCTAAAATCTGCGAAATTTCGAATAATAAGTGGAATCTTTGCTACGAGAAAAGTTATGTAATTACGTGATATGTGGTTAATTGAAGAAACATTCAACTCAATTCAAAAGCAATGTACTGTGAAACAAACTTGGCCGTGACATTGTCTTTATAAGGAATAGTCGTTCAACGGGGTCTGTGGAGAGGTGCTGCCCCCAGTGGCGGGCACCAAAAACAGTATTACTGAATGAAAACCATATATTTAATACTACTATATCGTGTGTCAAGCTTGTTTACTATGGAAATGCAGTTCGCCGAGGATGTACTTGTCGCACTCATTGCACTTGCTTGATGTGTACTTTGGTTAATTTGCGCATGAGCTAGCGAAGCAAATAGTATAGTATATTTCACATATTGAAATCATAAATATGTTATGTATGTTTTGAAATCCAAGTCAGTGTGAAATGCCCTCAACATAAATTAGTATTTATGTTAACAATATAATTTAGGAAATTTATTTGTCGTATAACTTTAATGGTATTCCAAAAATGAATAGATGTTTGTGGTGGATAAAAATAATTGAAAAACAACATATGATTACAAAACAATATGAACCTTAGTTTTCAAACGGGATGTAACTGCGATATTCATTTATATATTTTTGGGTTAAGAGGTAAATAAAACATGATATTTTCACACTTCAAATTTTATTGCCCCTTAAATAAAATAGTGTATTTTTGTCTTATATTACAGGTATTCTTCTTTAGACGACATTTGTTTGGCTTCAGGGAAAAATCTCACATTTCTGTACAAATCCATAATTAGTTTACATAATTGTATTCTATGATTGGCATCTTCACTACAAGTTCACACCGACAAATTGTCCAAGTTTGAAATAACAATAAACAAAGTAAGTATAGGCATTTGAGTAAAGTACAAAACAAACAGTAAACACCAAAAGGAACGACAGTAAACGGCAACAAACAACAAAAACTTCGAAATAACAATAAACAAAGTAAGTATAGCGATTTGAGTAAAGTACAAAGCAAACAGTAAACATCAAAATGGACGACTCACAATGACTTTAATACTGTAAACGGCATATATTTATTAAATATATGGTAAACGGCAATAAACAACAAAACGGCAAACGAGCTGACAATTCGGCGCTCTATACGACCACGCACACGTGGAGGCGATCGATAATCGAAGGGGCAACGTTTATTGGTTGAAATAATTGACTTGCGCTCAACGCTGAAAGTACACATCGATCATTCTATCTCGTTTTGATTTCGGACAAATTTTGGCTCGACTCACGATATAGTAGTATTAAATATATGATGAAAACACATGTAATGTTTACCCTACATTAGTGATGGGCATAACCGAATTATTTTGATAACCGAATTATTTGTATTCAAATAATATTAATAACCGAATGATTATTTGAATAATCATTCGAATACATTCAGGTTAGCGATCGCAGCCGGTTGAGAAGGAGGTTCAGCGTCATCGGTATCTTATTCGTAACTCGCAGCTGCTGTAATTGTCTTATTAAGCATGGCTTAATAATTAAGTAAATAACAAGAGAATACGAGTAAATATTTGATTACGCAATATTATTGAACAAAATATAATAACCAGCATTTTATGTTTTTCAATCAAAAATACTTAAATTCCAAAATATTATTCTTGGATGTTTTGATTACATGTAATGAACATAATTATTAAAAATCTACTTCGCAAAAAAGTATTTCTCTCTGGCGATGTATTTATAGTACTATAATAATATTAATAACTAATAGTACATATTATATTGTTATAGTTATTTTACGACTTATGTATGCTCCTACATTCTAAATTCCAATATATAACCTTAAAACTAAACAAACATTAGGTGATAATTGGTGTTATCTATTGGAAAGCAGGCTGTATTCATTACGAAGAAGTGTATGAAAGAAATAAGAAATATGTGGGCTGGGGGTGGGGCTGCTTGTTAATCACAATAAAAATCGGCCGGCCGGATCGAAAGCGACCGCCTTTTATCTTGATTCTTTGAAGATGTCAACAAATTGCTGTATTTGCACTTTTTTATGTTAGTTAGGCAATAAAAGTAAATTATGTAATCTTAACTTAATATTCGCTAATTTTCAACTCCCAAGTTCGGCTTCCACATTCCACAATTCCACATCCTACCGGTACATTTGAAATTTTAAAACTCATCTTTTATTCGAGCTAAAACATCGAAACTTGCTTCATAACTCATAACTAAATTAAAACCGCTCCTTGCTCGTCTCGTTGCTCGTTGATCATTCGACGGATCGTGTTCGCATTTGAATTCGTACGACGTATCAGGTTATTTTTCATTCGAATACTTGTGGAATGAAAACCGAATAATACAGGTTATTTTAATAACCGGATAACAGGTTATTTTTCATTCGAATAAGCCCATCACTACCCTACATACGAAAAGGAAGGGGTAGAAAGGGGATTACAAAATTATATTCGCGGAGCCGTAGATTTCCAAGAAATGAACTTGAGCCAAGGTTAAGTGGCAAGAACCGGTTTTATCAGTTTAATTTTTATATAGAATTAAATTTCCAATGCGTGCTTCCCCAATCTTGACTTTTCATATGAATTTATTTTATTGTTTGGTAAAATGGTTTTTAGCATTTATTACACATTGATTTTTGTGATCAATTTCTTTACTAGTTTCTATTATTCATATAACTGAATTAATGCAGTAATAGAAGAAAATAATAAACAATAATAAAATCCTATTTGCTAAATGTAAAACGTTTTGAATTGATATAAGTAAAATTTTACAATATAAATTGGATATTTTTAACGCATTCAAAATTAGGAACACTAAAAACATATTATTAAACTATAAAAAAAAATTATATTTATAAAAATTGATTATTTGCTTCCTATTAGTCAAACAGTAAGGTATTACAATTTTTAAACTTACAATGTTTATAGAGAAATATAGATAAAAATTAAGTTTAGTTCCAATAGTAGGTAGGTATAGTTATTTTATGTATTTTTTCTTTTTATAGAAAGAAGACAATTAAACATTTTCTGCAATTTTATGCTTTAATGCACCAGGAACATGTATATATCAAATTATTGATTAAAAATTCCCGTTATTTGGAGATTAATAATAAAATTAACTATTTTCATTTTATTAAATTTCATTATTTTTGCAAAAGAGGGGGAGTTAAGAAATAAGGTGTTTAAAAGCTGAAATCAAAACTCTTACCACTTTATTTAATATGAGTTCGGCATAATACTAATTTATGTATGGGTACATATAATATCGCTCCAGGTTTACAGCCAATGTTCAAAACTTTCAATCGCTTGTAGCCATTATTGTCATTATTACTATTACATAATTGACAATCAAATTAAAATAATATAAATGTACTCTTCAAAATATATACTGTAGGTTATTCGCTATAATCAAGTAGATAATTTTGGAAAAAATTCGGATTTAGGATAGTGAAACAAACGAAATCCGAGTAAAACTATATTTACTCGAAAATAAAACAATTCAATTAATAAAACACATCAACCTATATAACCTTTAAAACTAAAGAACAATTATATAAGATAAAAATAAGCATCGAGAGTAGTGTGCTGTTTCGGGCAACTTCTGGTTTGATCCACCTCTTATTTTCAACTGGTCATTTTATGTTCACTTGTATTATTTCCATTTGAAATGATTCATTTATTTTATCTTAGATGCCAAATTTTTTCATATTAAAGTTTTGTGTTATTGCCTATCAAATTTGTAAAGTTACATGGTCTTAAAATAACTTTCTTGTATATTATAAGTTACAATTAATCACCAGTTTAGGGAATTTGAAACCATAATTAATTTTGTCGTTTTTCAATCAGAAACAGTATTGTTGCTGATATAGCTATTGTGATAAACACTGATGTATCAAGAGATTAGATCGACTACAATTCCATAAATAAGTACTTTAAATATTACTTAAATATCGAAAAGGAATTGGACTACATTAACGTAGATACAACCTAAAAGCATCACCATTTAATAAGGATCAACTAATAAATTAATTGAAATCCGTCGATTAATGTTTTATCTTTATTTAAATATAAGATGATTCACAGATCTCATTTATTAGTATTTAAAAAATTATATATAAAAAGTGCCAAATCATATTCAAAATCAAAATCATGTTTCCTGCCAAACAATTTTTGGTCCATAAAAGTTACTTCTTCAATAAAAATATTTTTTAATTTAAAAAATTCAAACTCGATAGAAAAATATTACTTTTTTACATTTAAAGTTTCATGTTCCAGTTAAAAAAAAAACTGCAAACAACTTTTTCAAATACGAAGTAACTAAAAATAACTCTTGGAGTAATATTAAAATGTTTTTTTTACTCCGTGAATAAAAGTGAATAGTGAATAAAAAAATTACAACGCCAATTCGCATTTTGAATATGATTTACATTGTTTATATATTAAAGTCCATAATAAAACATTCATTATGAATTCCTAGTGGGATAAACATGAATCGCCTTCAAACCAGCTTATTCGGGCAATAATTGATTTTTTGTTTTAAAAATAAATAGTACATTGGACATCTCTACGCTTTGCTGTATTGAAAGCCATCCAAGTGTCTTTAGTATTAAATTAATGTGAGTATAACATGTATAGAACAATATAGTGCGCATAGCTTTATTTTGTAGCAACTGGACTAACTGGAGTCTTTGTATATCAGCCTTTTTACATGATATCAACAATGAAAAACAGTAATTGAAATGCAGATATATAATGGTATTATATATAAGAAGATGACTCCAGTAACTAAGATTCTCAGCTATTCTCCTAAAAAAATCTATCTTTTTTTAATTTTTTTTTCTAATATGATCTACATGTAACGAAAAATTAAGCTGAGAATCCAAGACTACCCCTAAATATTTCATACTATATGCATTTTGAATTGGGCTATTATCTATCTTAATCCTATAATTATTTACAATTCTGCTTAGAGTCAAAAACAATGTACTTTGTCTTTTTTACATTTAACCTGCGCCTATTTACACACAACCAGTTATACAGGATGTCAAGTTTTGAGTTCATAGTATCTACTACCTGATTAAAATCCTTCCCGCAAACACAGATCAACATATCGTCCGCAAACAAACTCAGAAATGTATCATTTAAAATCGGTCTAGGTCATTGACATATAGCACAAACAAAATGGGGCTCAGAACACTGCCCTGCGGCACCTCTATTACACTATTACCCGGATTTGAGAACATATTATTCACTCTAGTCACATGGGAGCGATCTTCCAGATGATCTTCTCCTATCGATAGTTCCAAACGCACGCTGAAGGTGAATGAAAATGCTCAGGACATTTCCATCACGAACATATGAACGCCATTTCGAACACACATACTGTAATGCTGACTCGCACGAATGTTTTTCCCAAAAACCCAACTGACCTTTAAATAAAAATTTGTTTACCTCTAGAAATTGTCGCAGTTGTGCATACCACAATTTCCAGAATTTTGTCCATTACCGATAATAAATTAATGGGTCGATATTCTTCTGGTTTATTTGGTCTAGGCACTTTTGGGATACGCACAATGACACTGGTTTTAATTTCCTTTGGAACTCTTCCTGTTGTAAGAGACGTATTTACCAGGTGAGGTAAAGGGTACCCAAGTACACAAAAAGCAGTCTTTAAAAATTTAACTGCTCAGATTTCTTGAACCACATTTAATGGGAAAATATTTTGCACCACTGAGGAAGACATACTTTGTAGGCACAGCGATCAAAGAAAGTTTCTCGCCCAGGGGATGTTTCTTTTCAAATTGAAGCTCTCAAAATAGACCTTATCTGAAGCAAATTAAAATCTAATGTAATTTTGACTTAGTTTGTAAAGACTTTGTCAAAAACTGAAACAATTAAAAAAATACAAATGTGGAACAACCCAAAAAAGTTAATTTAAAGAAAACTAAACGCGCGCGCTTTAAAGGCCCTCTTGTACACTTATATCATAATATGCTATTAATTAAATTTAATATTATTTCCATACATTTTGTCATCCTTCCATATACATGCCTATCAATCAATCAATTAAGTATTCAAAACTGTTCAGACACCTAGATGTACAACATCTGTGTATATGAATGTAGGTACTTATGTACCTACAAAATAAACGTTAATATTATGATAAAGCATACTGATGGATATAAAAAGTAGATTTGTAAAGATTTGCCCTATCCCTTATACATATATGTGATTCTTATAAAAATGTTCATCGTATTTAATTAAACCTGTTCGAAACTGCTATTGCAATTTGCAATATTCTGTTTTCCGACAAAAACTACAAAACAAAAGAAGTAGGTACTTTTGTACTTACGTAGAAAAAACGTAGATAGATAATCGGAATTTACTGAGCCCAAAACAAAGAGCACAAAATTAATCATTACAACCCAAACACAAACATTTTACAAAGTAAAGCTTCTTCAAGTTGAACAATGTCGGAAAAATATAAAAATAAACAACGAGATATTCGGAATTAGAAACACTCGTCCACGCGGCTCCACGTCGCGCCACCAGGTAACAGCCCTTGGCAATGCACCAATAGAAATGTAGGAACTCCCTCCTTGCAACGTCTCTCGTAGGACGCGTAGTAATTTCTTGAAATTAGTCAATGGGCACGTTTCAGGCCGGACGCCATCTAACGGTGAGGCCCTTTTTCGGTTCGAGGTTGAACAACTATTCCCTGTATATATACAATGGCCGTGAGAATAGTGTATAAAAAATCACAAAGACATTTGTAATATCAGATATGCAACTGAAACATGATTTGGACCTTTTCTTTACCAATTAATTTTTATTTGTCATACGATTGTGAACTTGTAAAGTGCAGTAAACAAATTAATAAAAAGACAAATTTACCATTGCAGTAAACTTTGGCATATATTTAAACTTGACTGTAAATGCAATTTTATCCTTCGGTTAGCTACGGTTTTTGCTGTCTTATCATTTAATTAATCACTTCACATTATAGCAGTGTTCTGTATAAAACTGAAAGACCTCAAACATGTAGCTTTTCTTTAGTTTTATTTATGTTCAAATGCTTAGATTCGTAAAAGTTTATTTCATTTTTGTACAAGTTATGCTTATTATGTAGCTGTAAATATCGCCATTACGGCCTTAGTTCAAACTTTTAATAATATTTGTTATTTTTAACATAGGACATCTCATATAAAATATATTAAATGGGAGACGGTATAGCATAATATTGTATTTGAGTCAGTTCCACTTCAGTTATAATCAAAACCAACTAAAGTAATTTAAACAAAGTAGAGTAGATTGACACCATAAAATAAAACTCAAGTATGAGAGAAAACGAAAACAATGCAAATTTATTTCCAAAAAATTCCCAAATGTTTATGGAATGGAAAACAAAACATTTTATATAACCTAAAGTGTGCTATAACATGATTCATATACAACAACAGTAAAGGTCTAGCATATCTGTGTTAACTTTAACAATTTAAAATCTTATTTTTCTTTATACAAACTTGCAATAAACAGCAATGAGAAACAAATTGGAAAAACACCTTACATAACACAGAGAGTTACTTAAAACCGAGTACTATAATACAATATTAAAATACTATTGGCATGTATCGATCAGCCAGCCACAAAACTCATCGGGAAACACAAATGACAGACAAGACAAAAGATAATAAAACTATAATTCAACATCATAAAAAGCAATAATTCACTCATTATAAAAACCATACCACAAAATGGATGGAATGATGTTCTAATTTAAGGCTCTTGTATCATGTTTTACGAAAGTGGTCACAGTATCTTCTGTACTTATGAGCACAGTGTTTCCTGCTCATCTCTAAAATAATACTCATCATCATCATCCGAGTGACAAGAATTGATATCGATAATGACTGGTAATATATCCAAAGCATCTCTCCTTTTTCCAGTCCTCGCTAATTGTATTATAGCATTTGTGTGATATTGTGATGAACATAATTTCTCCATTTTTCTCGTGTAATCTTATAAAATAGCAATATCTAAAAGTTGGACCAGTCTTACCTTTTGAAGTGCTTCATTCCACAAATTTAAAACAGCTTCGCTTGTGACAGGATGTATCGAACTGATGCAAGCCTCGTAGTAATGCTTACATTCTGACCATACCATCTCAATAGGATTATATTAGCAGATCAGTAGATATCTGCACTCTGTCAATATTCATCAGATTCGTTTGCAATGAACGCAGTGTGACATGTTCGCCTACAATAAAACCGAATGAACGCGTAATGAATAAATTATTTAAAATAATGAAAAATTAAATGCAGATTACCTTTCTCATACATGCCATACATACTCTCCTTATACTATGTCCATGAACTTTGTGAAGAGGCTCTCCATGATATGAAATAATAGCAACATTTACCTTGGTTTTAAAGTCAACAAGTTTCTAGGCTGCCTTTCAATGCATTCTTTGCACAGTGGCTGACGATATTCCTAAAGCATCAGTAACTCTGCAACAAATAATCCTACTCTTTATATATTAAAACTGCATTTTTGTATCAACTTACATTAGGTATATACTGCACTGACGGGTAAAAGCGTTTTTCCTACTGCTTTTTCGCGATTAAAATACTCTATTAGTTTTAAAATGAGGACTTGCTCATTTTAAGTGTACCGATGTCCATGCATTTTCAACTGCGATAACAATCACAAATAAAAACAGAAAAATACGTTGGACGAACTTCAAATGAAAAAAATAAATATATATTTGACAATTTGACAGATGAGGAATTTCATTGATTTCATCTGATATCCTAGCATGCGCAGCTCAACGTACGTCCGTGACGTCAAATTTCTGTCACCCCCGATTGACAGTGGTATGAGAGAGAAAGACAAGGTATCACGTAACGATCAACGCTCGGTTTACAAACTATACCTATCGTTTGAAGCTTTATTAAGAACGTGAAAAAATCGAGGCAAAATTACGTTTTAACATATTGTTTCAAATTGCAATTTAGAAAAAAAAAGCACTCGAAATCTAGCTTCTTGAATATTGTCGGATATGATAACCTCCACCTTCAATAAATTTTTGTAATTTTTTCTTCATTGATTAATGACATTATCAATTATTGACTGTTCGAAATTTTGCCAATAACGTACAATTTTGCTTTTTGAAATTCTACACACTGTTCAAATTTTGATCTTTATACACAGCAGCTTATTATTATTCGAGATGTTATAAGACACTGAAATCAGGTCCCGGCTGTTATACTTGAATTTATGTATTAAAACAGTATTTTAGCATAAAAAAAGTAGATATATTCTTTAATCAAATAAGGGTGTCTTTTTGCCGGTCATATGGCACTCTACGAGCGCATATTAAAACAATGCGGTTTTTTGGTACTTCTCCGATCCTTGAACTTAAATAGTCAAGGTAGACGTGTTTCTGCAATGGTTTTGTATCACTTTGATTTTGTTTTATCGTAATTATTTGAATGCACATTAAGTTGCCCGTAAGTATCTCACACTTTTTCTTATCTGGGTAATTTATTGTGCTCTTGTCAAACCATGACTATATTATTGCTGACGTACCTGCTTTAAATGTTTAATTTCTTTTTTTTATTAACGACAGTAATGAGGAAGTTTCATCAAATTTGTTTATTGTTTATTTCGATGGCCATGAGAAATAAGTGGACACGTGTTTTTTTTCATAAGTCGAAAAATGAGGCAGATACAACGCCTTGAAATGTGCTTATGACGTCACAATACACATGAATTGTTACGTCGCACCATGCTTAGTATACCTATATATACAAAACTAAAAGCTGGCATAGCTCTCGTAATAATCATGTTTAAACGAAATAAAAAAATACGTACCGATTTTTTTCACTATTCTATAGTTTGCAATGAAAAATAGTCAGTTTAATTTTCAGGAAACTTTCTTATTATTAGGTATGAAAAATATGTTGTATGTTCAATTATTAATCTGCTTGAGTGGTTTGTAGGGTTCCGAAAGAGTTAATAAAACTGGGGTATCGGGCATTGGATTAAGAGAATCTGGAAGCATTAATCAATCCCTGCTAACATTGGGAAACGTGATTCAAGCTCTTGTTGAGAAAAAGAATTTTATACCTTATAGAAATTCTAAGCTAACGCGCCTGCTCCAAGACTCTCTTGGAGGAAATTCGAAAACAACTATGGTAAGATTTTAATTTGATACTCTTTTTTCGTCTACTCACATATACTGACTCTGTTGATGCCAGGTAGGTACCGCATTAAAGTATTTATGGTCTTATTGTTACGTCATGCTTTTATTAAGATTTTTCTAATAACATAAAATAAACCATTGCCATATAATTCTGACTTTCGTTTAACTTTTTATATTGAGGGTTATGAGGGATTATAACAGTTCAAAACGTCTGAAATTCTAGTTTACAATGGATTGGGGATTTTTAAAATGTAACAAAATATCAGTCTTTTACAATAAAAATTAGTGAAATAAATCTTAAAACTAAGCAAAACACAGAATTATCAATATAATAAAGACATAATTTAGACAAGGTCCTATGTATCATTATATAAATAAACAAGATGTATTTAATAATACTAGTATGTATTTGCTTTGTCGATCAAAATTGTAGTAATTGTAACCCATAGGTCACTGGTATATCTATATTTTCTTAATATAACTGTGATAGCTGTTTTCGTTCTGATTAACTAAGATAATGAGGAGCTAGTATTGTATAAGTAATGGTTGCTGACTTAACTGATAAACAATTGTGTCTTATTTTTTTCATAATATTATCAATATTGCATTTAAAATTTAATTTATAATCAATTAAAAATACCGCGATATTTACATTTTGTTACCCGATCAATCTATTAATTAGGTACACACTTCAAATCCTATCCAAAATGTTTTAAATTTACATAATAATTACTATAGTATTTGAATCAAGTATGATAACATTGGATTTTAAAAGTGGCAATAAACGCTTTGTTTTTCGAGAATCACTTTTCTACTTTTGAAAATATATTAATTTTCTTCTATTACCGGGTCAACTTTTCATCATTTATCCTAATATGAGTATCCTCAAAAAAAAACAAATGTTAATTATATTCTATCTACATCTTAATAAGTGTTTAAACTTCTTATTAGATATCAATGGTCGGGCCAGCAGAGTCGGATTATGAAGAAACTTACAGTACGTTGCGTTATGCCCATAAAGCGAAGTATATTCGCAACTTCGCTAAAGTTAATGTAGAAGAAGGTGGTTTGATTGAACGATTCGAAAACGAAATTGCTGAGCTTCAACAAAAATTATCCTTGTTAAGTATGGTCTCGGACCAGGCCAGGCCGGTAAGAATGTGATGTTACAAAACTAGAATTTTAAACATTATATAAACTGTTCTATTTCAGCATAAGAAGAAAGCTAAATCAGAAGTTGATATTGAAAAAATAAAAAAGGCGGAAGCCGAAATAGAAAGTATTGAGTAAGTTTATCGTCAGCAATGATTATACTTCAATTTAATATTTTCTATTATAGCGAGGAAAAACGAGAACTGGAGGAGCGAATGGCAATAATCCAAAAGAAGATTATATGTGGAGGGGAGAACCTTCTTGAGAAAGCTCAACAACAAGAGTTTCTCCTGATGACTTCAGGCGAAGAGTTAGCGAATCTAGATAGGAGTCACCAGGCTCTTGAAGAGCAATTCATCCGAATGGCAGAAGAGAAAATCGACATCGAAGGAAAGTATTCTTCTTTGCAGGAGGAGGATTTGGACCTCTCCCGTAAAATAACCATGGTACAGCAAAGAATTAAAGATGCAAAAGATGAATATGCCGATAAAGAACACGAATATCAGCGAGAGATGGAAGCTCTCAATGATAACAATCGACTTTTAGTTAGAGAAATGCAATTATCCAGCCTTATGATTGATTACTATATTCCCCAGGAATACAAGGTTTGTAATACAAAATAAATGCGTGTAAATATCTCGTATATCTGAATAATCTTAAATTCAGGATAAGACTTGGTTCTGAGTAGTAAGCCACGACTATTACAGCAAATGACCCCAATAAAATTACGCTTTATTTAAAACAGCTTATCCTGGCGAGTAAAGACGAATAAAAATTATACGTATATCGGGCATTTTATCTGACATATAGGATTGATTAAATTTAAAATATGCAGAGGCCCCAATAATATTGCATTTTTTGAACTAAGTGATTTTAGGAATGTCTTAATCTCATTGGTTAATATGCACGAATGCAAAAAAGGCCTTTCGCCGCCTTTCAAATTATGAGATCAGATCGCTCTACGCTAGGAGAAAATTTTATTCACGTTATAAAATAGTAAGTAGTATTGCTAAATAAGTGGAACTCGCAGTCAGAACGTTTGGAATTATTTGTTAAAAACAAAATAAATAAACAAATTCATTATATTTTTAGGGTTTATTTTCGGTTCATTTTGTCTGTTCCCGAATTCACAAAATTAGCTTCGCATATCCAAATGCAAAAAGATTTTTAAAATATAATAGTAGTTTGACCTTGTCCATCATTTCTTTGGCAACTTTCTTTCCACACAACCTGGCTTAAAGAAGAATAATTAGAACCTTGATAATAAAACAGAAAAGAAACTTGCAGCATATAAACGTAACAAAGCTGTCTCGGTGATGGTAACAGACGGACAGGTGATTGTCTTTAATATAATTTGCTAATCCAGAAAAATAAACTGACTTTTCTGTTGTAATATCTTGTATGTATTACTAAAAATTTAAAAAGTAGGAAATACATACTTATTCTTTATACTCTCGCCCCATCTTTTTTAATAAAAACTTAAAACAAAAGAAGATGAAGTGAACGATTTTTCTATGAAACTGGCAATCTATTTGTACAGGGTTCTTCCTTACTTTTCAACTCGTTTTGGAGACTGCCTATTATGAAAGGTAAAAAGGTTTTTCATAATTTGTAAGATTTATTGCAACTTTTAAAAAAGGTTCTTTATTAAAAAAATACATGCGCATGGGAAATTCTATTTTTTAAGTGGGTTTCCTTTTTCAAACACATTACAATTAATTATTAGTAATTATGTACAGCTTCATTTTTCCTTTTCAAAAATATATATAACAGCTTCAGCCGTTTTTGCTATAATGGACTTTTTAAATATTCAGAAATTATGCCTTACGTCGTGTATATAATCATGGCTGTATGTTTGAATGTAAAAATAATTCACGGGTCTTCAGCCAATAAGGTTTATTAAAAGTTGATTTGTTTTGCTTCCAAGCTTTCGGTCATTATATCGTGACCTTCGTCAGGGCTAAAAATTATTTTATATACTAATGTACAATATATAACAATTTTCTGGCAACTTACAATCAAAACTAGTTTAACTCAATTTTGGCAATTATAAAATTTTAAAAAATATTGTAAAAAATTGATAAAATATTAGAATAACATATAGAACTACATAAAATGTCAAAGTCAATCTACTTTGTTTCAAAATAAATAATTTACGAGGTATTAAA
>MU182613.1:132432-163702 GCA_016904865.1 Pissodes strobi | reverse complement strand
TAGAAACTTATAGGTTGAAGCGGACCATTCTAGGGGAGTTGGATGAACATGAGAAAAAAAAATAGTGGACACCGAAGTGCATATAGCTCTGTTGCAAACAGAGCTGGCAGTGCAAAGGAAGAGAGCTGAGGATTGTAGGATCCAGTTGAACCATTTTTCGATTTTTTAGATGCAGGTTTAGTTTTAGTTATTTAGTTTATTGCATATGTATGTATTTAATTGTAAAACAATCAATAAAATAATAAATAAATAACAGGTGTAAATAAATGTTGCAATGCTATGAAAAAATATATAAAAATGAGACGAAACTGTATGAATATAAGTATGAAAGAAAGAAATTTTTAATAACACAAGTTTTGTTTTGTTATGTAATATACAGAATATATTATTCGCTACATCAACACGGACCGTTTTTCGAATTTTTAGATATAGATTTAGTTATATCAATGTTTAATTATATAAGTTGTAAAAAATATGTAAAAATTAAACCAAAATGTAAGAATATAAGTATGAAGGAAATAAATTTTTAATAACACAAGGTTTGTTTTATTATGAGATATACATAACTTTAAAAAAATATTATTATTCCCTACACCAACACGGGCTATTTTTCGAATTTTTAGATATAGGTTTAGTTTTAATTAGTTGTTCAGTTTATTGCATATGTAAGTATTTTATTGTAAAACAATCAATAAAATAAGAAATAAATAACCAGTGTAAATCAATGATACAGTTCATTGCCAACTTCCACCTGATTTGATGGCAAAGGTGCGGCTTCCTGCATTGGTTGCCTCGCAATCGCCCCCATAGTCATGGCTACCCCTCTCCGGGCAACCTGAGAGCTATGTACATGTATGTGTAAATTGATCTGTGGGTCTCGAACTCCAACCCAATCATCATCTTCAGCAGTCAAGTCGGTGGTGACCGGCTCTCGCACACACGACTTACACCACCCATTCAAATTAATCGTGTGTGTATGCTACGAACATTTAGCGCAAAACACCTGTCCATTTACACTGAATGCTTTAACCACACAGGTTGGCTGCGTAGTATTCATTGCTGTCAAAGTTGCAATAATAATGAAGCTGTCTGGGAGCTGCTCGCTGATATAGACAAATCGGAGGAGTGGG
Source organism: Pissodes strobi (assembly GCA_016904865.1). NCBI lineage: Eukaryota > Metazoa > Arthropoda > Insecta > Coleoptera > Curculionidae > Pissodes > Pissodes strobi. The sequence goes on along the minus strand of MU182613.1, from coordinate 162,572 downwards.
GAGTGCGCACAGTAAAAAATATAAACCTGGTAAAAATCATTTCAGGTGTGGTAAAAAAAAGTAGTGTTAATGTTAGCACTCGGATCAATATAATTTACCACTTTTTTACACTCATATAGGACCAAAGTTTTTGCATCAAATTGTCTATTAATTCAACTCTCTAAAGAGTTAATTTTGTTGAATGGGGTGTTCTTATTTTTAGTAGTTTCTTTACACGATCGAGTGCAAAAATAACCTAAACACGTGTTACCGAAAAGGTAGGCCGTAACCATTTCATTTCGTGGGACGCTACTTGCACATGCAAATTGAAGTACCTCTTTTCTTGCGGATAAAATATAACAATAATGTCGGTTATATTTAAATTAGAATACAAAAATAAATCGAAATGTTGTAAGGCACATATTATACTCGTAAAATTTCAAAGACACGGACTTTTAAACAAATAGAATAGGTCATAGGTAAAATCAGAGTATAACGTAAAAAATAGAAAATTTTTGGCGGGGTAATGAGTGCTTTATTTTTGATCTAACTTAAACTTTTCAATTATTTTGTAAATGTCAAATTTCGATAGATGGCCCATTTTTGCAACAATAATGTCGGTTATACTTAAATTAGAATATAAAGATAAATCGAAGTTTTGTAAGGTACAAATTTAACTTGTAAAATTTCATAGACACAGACTTTTAAATAAATAGATAAAATCAGAGTATAACACAAAATATAGAAAATTTTTGGTCTGATAAAAGCAATAATACCACAGTTTATTTAAATACTATACATTCCTATATAATGCCGTGCGTATAATTATGTCTATGAAAAAGAAGTTCCATGATCTGATAAGATTCTATAAGCACGAGAAATTTTGATTTATGCAATAAGTAGTTTTTATAAAAGACATATTTCCCTCATTATTGTAACTATATTTATGGAGTGTCAAAGAAATGTATGGAAATAGGGCATATTTCGGTTAAGAGTGAAATGATAAGAATATCTTTATATCCTATTTTTGAAAAAAAAATGTTGTCACGCATCAGCGTCGCACAGTGTTTTATGTTATATGGGAACGCGGAAATAATTCAATAACTTCAAAATTACACATAATATAATGCGTGGTCCTTATCATTGTTCAATCCAATTGATTTTTTGCTCAAAATCCCCAAGAAATGCGATAAAAAACTAAGAAATAAAGAATGCGTCAATTGAAACGATACACATAGGAATCACTCACTTTAAAATACTGTAACTCAACCAAATGCATACTTTATAATTATTTATTACATTATTATTATTACTTTTAATAAGACAAAATAAAAATTATTCATTATAATAATAATAAATTCATTAATGTGTTTCAACGATTTTTTAGACCCCAAATTTTTAAATACTATTGACTTTGGTTCCATTTAATTAAATTACTATTTACGGTAATTGGAAAAAATAACTTTACGGGAATAAATAGAACAGCATTTGGAAACATTTATTATATCAGGCTTAGGACACAAAAATTAACCGCAAAATTCAAAAATTTCACATTTTATGATTCGCACGATTGTTTATAACTTCTGTCACAGACATACGATCCGTAAAATATTTCACAATTTTGATCTTATGGGGTAATACAAATAAAATATTAAAAATTGCTGCACAAAAAGTCGTGCATTTTGAATAAAATTTCACTAGCTTCCCATTTTGTAAGAAGACCAAGGTAGCAACTTGGTTGACAAAATTCAAAGCGCTCTTACCGCTAAGGTTGCGCAAAGATGCAACTAAAATTAATACATATAATAGAGTAAATTATGAATACTGTTCAGTGATAAACTCAACCACATGATAACACCACGCTACTTCCTACAAAGGATATGTTCCGAGCGGGTGGCAGTTTTGTTATTGTCAATAATTAAGACATTTTTTGTCATATAGACAGATTCTATTTATTATTCAACATTGTAACTTTTTACATTAATAGAGTTCAATTTAGTATAAAAGAAGTGTATTATTCAAGCAGAATCTATATACAGTCCATTGAAGCCAACATTTTGGTCCAATCGAGCCAAATAAGCCATAAATCGGTCACGCTGTATCAGTTCCAGTCGGGATTACAGTTGGGTTTACTGGTGAAAGAACCAAGAACTTCAGCAATTTTCCATTGGGCAAATCATATGAGCTGGGGGTTGCGTAAGTCCGTTCCTTATCATTATTAACAGTCAAATTATTTGTTTTATGACAGTGTGATTTCTGTAAGTTTGTCTAGTGCAAATTTTTGTATGCTTGTTTTCACGTGTTTTTGATTCGTTTTTGTAAAAATGTCCGACTTAAATAAACTAAAATTAAAACGAGGCAGTATCAAAGGTCAGCTTACAAGAATCAAAAATTATTATGATTCGGTTGATAAAAATAACCTCACAAATTTGGAGTTCGGTCAACTAAGAATAAGGCTAGATAAGGCTGAACCCGAGGCTGAACCTCTTTTATCACAGTTTGAAGATGGTCAGTCTGAGATTGATATTTTAATAAGTGAAGCCCAGAATATGGGAGAAAATCTTTTAGAGCTTGAAAAGTTAAGGTTACTTCTAAATACGGATGATTGTGATAGCTCAGGCACAAGCTCTAAATGTACCTCGAAAGTTTCTAAGTAAGTTTGATTTGGTTACTCGTAGAGAATGGGAGTCTTACTCTATAAAGGTAGGGGAGTTATCTAAACTAAATGACATCAATGCTTTTTTAAAATCTAAATGTGAGTTATTAGAGAAGTTAGAAATGACAAAAAGGGACTCATGTATAAAACCTGAAGGTAAAGGTAAGATAGTAAAGGGTTTTCACGCGTTGCCTACTAAAAAAGGGTTTGCTTGCTACTATTGCAAAAGGAATCATGGTATTTATAAGTGCTTCGCGTTTAAAAATTTGACCGTGATAGCTAGAATCGCGGCGGTAAATAAATTAAATCTTTGTACAAACTGTTTCAATCCTGATCATTTAAAAAATTGTCCAAATATGTCATCTTGTCGCATTTGTGCAGGAAGACATAATTCTCTTCTACATTTAGACGACGACGTGGTCGAGAGTAATCATACTAAGCCTTCGCCAGATCTAGCCGAACGTGAGTCAAGTTTGTTGCCACAAACAAACTCAACTGCGGGTCATGCTCTGAGCGATTCAGCTACGTTGTCGGTTTTAGCAACTGCAAATATCAAAGTCATTGATGATCGCGGAACGGTCCACGTTGTTAGAGCGCTACTGGATCCTGGGTGGCAGAGTAACTTTATTTCGGAGGGCTTGGTAAATAAGCTTGGTTTACAAAGGTTTTCTGTTAATTTTCAAATAATGGGCGTCGGTGAAGCTATATCGACCACTGCGAATTCAAGAGTGAATGTGAAAATAATGTCAAATATTAACGATTACAGTGAAGTTATTTCATGTTTAGTCATAACAAAAATAACTCAGTGTGTTCCAACAGTGTCATTTGATGTTTCCCATTAAAATATTCCTCAAAACTTACGTCTAGCTGATGAGTCTTTTAATATTCGAGGTGATATCGATATTTTATTAGGCGTTGATGTATTTTATAGAATATTACTTATGAAACAAATTCGTGCTCCAGGAATGCCTACCCTACAAAAAACGATATTGGGTTGGATTCTCGGGGGATATTTTGATTCGTCCTCTAATGTCTCAAATAATACTGTGGTAACATGTCTTTCATTAGATCAGACGATTGATAACAAACTTACACGTTTTTGGGAATTGGAGGAATGTTATAGTGAACAACCTGTTTTGTCAAAGTCTGAACAATTTTGCGAGGAGCATATTGTACAAAATTACTCTCGAGACTCTTGTGGACGATTTGTGGTAAAATTCCCTTTTAAGGATAATGTCGTTAATTTAGGTCTGCCTAAGGATATGGCACTTAAACATCTTTCAAGAAGTGTTAACCGTTTAGGTTAACACTTCTTGAAAGACGTTTAAATAAAAATGAAGGCTTAAAAAAATAATATGTTGAATTTCTTGAGGAATACAAAGATATGGGTCACATGACAAAGGGACCTTCTCTCTATACTTTTGTGTTTCAGGATCTACCCATACGTGCTCAATGCAGACGTATCCAAGATGTACAGACAGGTCCTTATAGACCCTAGCGAACGTTGCTTTCAAAGAATTTTATGGAAATCTCCGGATGATCCTCAAGCAGAGATTCAATGTTATGAATTAAATACTGTAACATACGGTTGTGCGTCATCGCCGTTTTTGGCAGTAAGATCATTAAATCAACTAGCTTTGGATTTTCAGGCGAAATATCCTGAAGCTAGTGAAGCCATATTAAATTGTTTCTATTTAGATGACGTTTTGACAGGTGCCTTCTCTAGTTCTAAGTTCTTAAAAATTCAAAGGGAAATATCGGCCATTTTAGCTAGTGGGGGCTTCCAACTTAGAAAATGGTTGTCTAATAAATCCGAACTATTAAGTCAGTTTCAGGTTCACAATGATTTGTCATCAAGTATATTACATTTAGGAGACTATGACCAAAATAAAACCCAGGGTGTTTTTGGAATGCGTGTAGCGATACCATTCATTATTCAATAAAACATTTGAATTTTAATAACAAGGTTTCCAAGAGGACGGTTCTCTCAGTTACAAGTCAGATATTTGACCCTTTGGGATTGTTAGGGCCAGTTGTTGTTGCCAAGCTTATTTTGCAACTTCTTTGGCAAGAACACTTATCCTGGGATGAACCACTTCCTTCTTATCTCCACAATAAATGGTCAGAATTCTCCAAGGAACTCCAGGTCTTAAATCAAGTCAGCATCCCTCGACATGTTTTAAGTGATAATTGGACATTTGTACACATCCATGGTTTTGCAGACGCTTCAGAAAGGGCCTATGGCGGATGTGTTTATATAGTCAGTTTAACACTCGTTCTGGAGAATATATTTCTTCTTGCCTTCTTTTATCCAAATCTCGTGTAGCTCCTATAAAAAAGGTCAGTTTACCACGCCTGGAACTATGCGCAGCCGTGCTTACCTGTAAACTTGTTGAGAGGGTAAATCAGTCTATAAAGATAAAACCAGGCAGGATTTTTTATTGGACAGATTCGGCAATTACTCTTTGTTGGATTAAGGGATGCTCAAGTCGCTGGAAAACCTTTGTAGCAAACAGGGTGACTCAGGTTCAGAATTTGTCAAAGCCTTGTGACTGGTTTCATGTTAAATCAGATGAGAATCCAGCGGATTGTCTCTCTAGAGGCATCTCTACCGAATCGTTGCTCTATTTTAATTTATGGTGGAAGGGTCCCACCAGACTTTTTTCTAATTCTGATATCGATAATCCAAGGGTAATTGAGGTGCCTCAAGACTTACCTGAACAAAGGGTAATAAGCCATTCCGCATGCGTTCTAGAAGTCCCTGAATTTGACTTTAACAAATATTCGTCTATAATAAAATTGCAAAGAGTTATAGCCTATTGTGCGAGATTTATTCAACGACTAAGGAATAAAAAAATGTCTGTTGGACCTTTGACCTCTGAAGAACTTAATGAATTCAGAATGCAAATTTATCTGATGAGCAGAAACATCCTGCTTTATTACGTAGTAAGCTGAGAAAACAATTATGGTAATTTTAAACCATCAGAAGTGGAGTGTGAAGTGCCTAGTAACGGACACACTGGAAAGGTGTCCATATTCAGGTTTCGCGTCTCAAAAACCTCAGTGCTCCATGGTCTCGGTGACCCCTTAAGGGTATGTTTTGCTGACCATGAAGTATAATTGTCTTTAAAATAGGAATTAACCGAGAACGATTTTCCAAAACTTGCTTTTTTCTTTCTTCGGAAATCATATTTCTTAGGTCTAGCTCAGGGTTGTTATATGTGGCAATAAAAGATCGTCCTGAAATTAACACAGAATTTTACCGGGTATTAGCAGGGCCACGGAAAATTTCGCCTGTAGCACCACAACTTTTCAGTTTTTTTGGAATAAAAAAAAATCTAGGCAAAAATTAAAAAATTTAAAACCAGCGATCGACTAGCTTTGGTAAAGTAAAGTATTGATACATACTTCCAAAGGTACGTAACTCAAAAAGTGCCTTACGGTTTTTATTGGCATTCCAAAATATTTTAAGTAAATTACACTATTTTATACTTTTTAGTGTGTTAAAAGCGTGTTTTTCTAGTAAGTACCAAGTACCTACCTTTTGAAACAGCCTCAGAATGATAACTAGTCATTTGATGTTGCTGGAAAACGCCGTCGGCTCCCGTTAACTTTGCAAAATTTACTACAGGCTCTGACACGAGTTTTCTCCGTTTTACAGTTTTCTGTCCACCAACTAAAGATTGTGAGGTAAAAATAGAACAATATTTGCAAAAAAGTCCTTGCTTTTCTCTGGAAAATACGAGCCATTCGTATTTTTGTAAGTGACCGTGGTTCGGCCTACGTTTTTCTTCGCGTCCTCTTTTCGTATGACTCGAGTATGGAAATATGTAATCACTGTCTGGTGACCAATGATTTGTAAGGAGTTGAAAACGGGTAAATTCATCTATTACATTTATTCTGTCCACAATTTTACCGATGTCATTTTGCAAAATATCTTCGTTTTGGTCTCCATTTAATTGCTCCGATATTGCACAATTTGTGGTTTCATGCACTTGAGATTTAGCAACGACAACGACAGATGAAGGATTCGACTGCTCAGATGTCCTACTGGTACTGGCAGTACTGGTGCTGGCAATTTGAAGGGTTATTTGGTCTGATTGTGATTCTACTGGTACTGGCTCTTCGTTTTGATTTTTAGTTTTCAGTTTTTTGAAATAACTTAGTAAAGTATTTCCTGCTACCCCAGCTCTTTGTCTTTTCTCCGATCCTTGAGACATATTATAATATTAGACAACGCAACACAGGTAATAAAAACAGGTAAAATTTAGCGCGGAGCGCAGCTCTCTTTTTTGCTCTGTAGCACGGAACGTAGCACGCGCATTAACGTTATCTTTAGAAAGCAAAAACAAACTAAAGCTAATAGACTAGACCGCAGGCGAAATGAAGGTCGCGGAAACGGGAAAACGCGTTGCCATATTAATGCAATGATGCCGGCTTGTACTTAAAATCTTAAAATTCAGGGAATTGAAATAATTTGTATCTGTAGTTAGTTATTGCGAATGTGAATGAAGTAAACATTCTGATGTTTATACATAAAATTATGGCTGAGGGGGGGGGCGCCCCCCCTGGGTCCGCCACTGAGTAAGCATCGTTTAACTATCCTAATTATGAAACATTTACATGTAAAGCTTATGCATTGCGGGCCTCAGCAACTTTTATATGCAACTGGCGAAAGATTTTGGCCTATGTCAGGGCGTAGAATAGCTAGGACCATAGTAAAGGGTTGCGTTATCTGTTTTAAATCAGATGCAACTACCGTTAGTTATTCGATGGGTAATCTTCCCGACCACCGTGTCTCTAGTTATCAACCAGTTTTTTCTCATACTGGTGTTGACTACGCGGGTCCTATCTCTCTTAGCGATAGAAAAACCAGAAATCCTAAAATCTTAAAGGGGTATATAGGTATTTTTGTATGTATGAATACTAAATGGGTTCATTTAGAGGTTGTCAGTGATTTGACCAGTCAAGCCTTTCTTGCGGTTCTTAAAAGGTTTGTTGTTAGAAGAGGCAAGCCCTTACATTTTTACTCTGATAACGGGACTAATTTTGTGGGAGCTAACTCAATCATCCAGACAATTTTACGTTCCAACTTTGATGGGATAGCTTCAGAATTATCAGCCGAAGGAATTTCCTGGCATTTCATGCGACCTCGAGCTCTGAATTTTGGGGGTGGCTGGCGTTAAAAGTATTCAATTTCACCTTAAACGTGTTGTCGGTGGCGCTAGCCTTACTTACGAGATCTTAGCACGGTTATAACTCAAATAGAAGGAGTGCTAAACTCTCGACCGTTATCTCCGTTGTCAGCGGATCCGCAATATACGACCCCCCTCTCTGCAGCTCATTTTCTGATTGGAAAATCACCCACATCTATTCCTGAAGAAGATTATAACAATATTCCCGAAACCCGCCTTCGCAACTTCCAACATTTACAGCAGATGGTTCAGCAGTTCTGGAAAAGATGGAATCAGGAGTACATCTTAGAATTACAGCTGCGAGTAAAATGGAGTAAGGAGTTTCCAAATTTGCTAAAGGTTGGCAGTTTTGTCACTATTAAAGAGGACAAGGTACCGGTCTGCAAATGGAAGATTGGACGTGTGATTGAACTGCATACTGGCTCAGACAATATTACACGCGTTGTTACAGTCCAGTGTAGTGATCGTTCGATTTGCAAACGTGCGGTAACCCAATTGGGCGTATTGCCCATAGAAGCAAGTTGTTAAACATTAAAATTAGACTTTATTGATTTTGATATTGTTAGTTGAAATAAATATTTCAAGGTGGGCGGTATGTTCGGTGATAAACTCAACCACATGATAACACCACGCTACTTCCTACAAAGGATATGTTCCGAGCGGTTGGCAGTTTTGTTATTGTCAATAATTAAGACATTTTTTGTCATATAGGCAGATTCTATTTATTATTCAAAATTGTAACTTTTACATTAATAGAGTTCAATTTAGTGTGAAAGAAGTGTATTATTCAAGCAGAATCTATATACAGTCCATTGAAGCCAACAAATACTATTATGATATAAATTAGAACGCGTCGGCAAAGGTAGCTGCTAAAGTTGTAGCTCTAAAGACCCCAATTTGCGATGTATAAATTTGCTTATTATGAAAGTGTCATTTTAAACATATTAAATTAAATAAATCGTTCAATTTTTGTATGACAAAAAGAGCGAAACATTGCTGTTAAAAGGCAAAAATAACATCAGGATGGAAAATTATATTTATATTCCTGTCGGAGAAGTCAATCATTTTGGTTGCAAATAAATTTGGCTACTTTTAATGACTCTATTAAAATATGATTGGAGAAAATTTTAAAAATCAATTTAATTTTGTGGACATTAATTAAAATGTTTCTGGGGAAAAGTTTCATATTTTTAAGGAAAATAATGTCCGGTTTTTGTGCAGGATATAGAGTTATAAAAAGAAGCATAAAACTAAATAAATTAAATAAATTTTACTTCACCTAAGCTCACACTTTTGTTCTTTACGTATCTGAATATAAATTAAAATTATCAGTTTCCGATACATAAAAAATAAATATAATTTTATAAATAATTATACAAGTTTCCGACAGTGTTCGTAAAGTGGCGGATAAATTCGATAAAAATTCACCTATGATTTTATAAAAAAAAAGCTGAGACATCAATTAGTATTTTTGATTTTGCACAAAGCAAATAATCTGTAGTAGTAAAATAATAGTATTAATCAATGAACGTTTGTGCAACTGATATCAAATAAAATCCATGTAAACACAAATAAAAATGTAGATAATGTTGAGCGTTTAAAAAATCATGGCTATAGCCCGGGCAAATAAAATTAGCTAATGTTGAACGTTTAAAAAATTATAACTATAGCTCGAAACATTTTTTCGCTAAACCGAATTATTTTTCTTTAATGAATATACCCGTTTGAGTTTGCGGGGAATTCAAAAAACCAATTTATTGATTAAGCACGGTTTTTAGTAGTATATGGGTACGTTGAGGATACTTTTATATATTTGGTACTTTTAGCCATTTTAATCATTTTTCTCTACCAAATTTTCAGAATATTTGAGACCAAAAGATAAATAACCTATTAATGATGGTTTCTTTATTTTTCCTTCTTGATTAATAATTATAATCGAAAGATAATTCTTTTTATGAAAATTAATATCCACATTCGTTATTATTTTATAAACCTCCATTTACAAGAGAATTTTTTTCTACAATAAAATTAAACTTAAAAAATTATTTAAAATCATATTTATTCAAATACAATCTGATGAAAAGAGTAATCACCTGATAATTTTTTTAAACCTTTGTAAATTAGATTATAATTTTTACAATTCAAATCATAAAGATCGTTTTCATTTTTTACCAGATTCGAAAATTTGTTAGATAAAATAATTTTAAATTCATTATTTAAAATAACTGATAATTTCTCCCCATATTTAGTATTAGTAATTTCAAAATTTGAAGTGTGATAAGGTTTGTCGATTTTTAAACCGGATAGTCTTTTATTTTCGATTGAATTTCCACAGAGGTTTAATTTGTTTTTCCAATCATCCATTATTTAATACAAAAAAATTTAATTATTTATCAATACTATATTTTATTGCCGGAATTCTCTAATAAAATCTGATAGGTTTTGTCTGAAAGAAATATAATCCCAATCAACTTTATTCCGGAATTCTCTAATAAAATCTTCTGTTAGTTTTTTTCTGAAAAAATACCATCCCAATTAACTCTATCTTTAAATACTCTAATAAAATCTTCTGATAGGTTTTGTCTGAAAGAAATATAATCCCAATCAACTTTATCCTGGAATTCTCTAGTAAAATCTTCTGATAGTTTTTGATTGTAAGAAATGTCACACGAATCTGATTCTGTGAGTTTTGAATTACAAAAATAAATTTTATCTTTTGTTACATCATATATATTTATTATATCAGTTAAATCTAAATATTTTGTGATATTACGAGATATAGGATAAATATTTAATAAATAATTGATATCAACGACACCACCCATTTTTATACATCTTTATTTATATACAAAAAATTATAAAGAAATTTTTGTTTTATGAATTTCAATAGAAATCATAATTATTTTGAAATGAATGAAATAAATAAATTTTATTAACTAAATTTATTCCTATGAAATGGATGTGAAAACATGTGTAAAATGTTTACAAGAAAAAGATATAAATCATTTTTATATATAAAAATATGCGAAAGATAATCATTCATCCTGGTGTAAAACTTGTTGTCGTGCATATGGGAAAGAAATACTAAAAATACTTATACTTATGAAAAATATAGAAAAGATTATGAAAAAAATAAAGATAAATATCTTGAAAAGATTCTCTGTGATTGTGGACGATACATATTTAAAAAGGTTATGAAAAAACATCTAGACACAAAAATTCATTATTCAAGAACGGATGAACACTTAACGAAAAAGTGTTGTAAGAAATGTAAAGAAATTAAAAATATCGATTTATTTTATGAAAACGAAAAGTCATTGGACAAACACGCGTCATGGTGTAAAAAATGTGTAAATGCTTATAATAGAGAACAATATCATAAGAAAAAGGTAGTTCAAAAATAAAATTTTAAAAAATAAAATTTCCTAATAAAAATGTTTTCTTATTAAATAAAAGGTAAAAAATCAAAGCAATTTTCATAAATTTTTTTTCTAATAAATAATATAAAAATGGAAAAGGAAAAAATAGAATCATTCAGTCATGAACGACGGAATGAAAGTTTAAGAGAAGTAATAGAACAGTTTTCTAATAAGCATAAAAAGCCAGCATTATATAGCTATGCTAAAAATCATAATATTAGATTATCGAGAAAATATATTTATTATAAAAAATATGAATTAGCAGAAATTATCATTTCTTAAAGAATTTAATTTTGCAGATGATTTATTTTCAAATGAATTATTTGAGAAACAAAAATAATTTCGGGACGAAACATTCAGTATTATTAATATAGGGCGAGAAAGATATAGTAGAAAATTTAATACTCATGAAAAACAATTTGAAATTAGATTTAATAATAAGATGTCTGATAAATTAAACAAAATATCTGATAAAAGTGAGACCATAGATGTGTTTAAAAAAAGTGTACACAAGATGATTAAGAAGGTTAAAAATGAAACGACCTTTCACAAAGGTGATTTAATGAGTGTTACCATTTTACATGACAATCTTTACCATCCTATATCTACAAAATTATCTAAAAATGTTAATGCTGAAAATCTTATGAACCATTCTGCTAATATTATAACCTCTAATGAAGAAATTAATATTGAGGGTTGTACATTTGATTTTCTACTTGTTAATATACCCAGAGGTGGTAAAGGGGAAAAGATATTTAATATAACCGAAGATAGATTGACCAAAAGATCCATAACAACAATAAAAAACAATGATAATTTATGCTGTCCAAGAGCAGTAATCACAGCATTAACTTATGAAACAAATGTTATTATGGAAAGAGAATTAACAGAAAATGAGATTGTATATATAAGAAGGGGTAAAAAATTGCAAGAAAAATTGGCTAAACAGTTATGTAATAGAATGAATAGAAATTATGAAGATGATTTTAACTTGAAAGATATAAGAAATATTGAAAAGACATTTAACATTCAAATAAATGTTTGTTGTTGATGTTATTAACAGTTTAGCAGGTTTTTATGCCTGTAGTTATTATTGCAAACTTTGCGGTACAAAATATGAAAATAAAGATAGACATACTTGTAAAGAAAAATCAAAAACATGTACTTTATGTATGAAATCAGAACATATGATAATAAATAAAACTTATTGTAAAAAATGTAATAGATACTGTTATAATGAGGAATGTTTAGAAAATCATGATCAAATTTGTAAAGAAATTTATAAATGTAGAAAATGTAATAATATATTAAAAATAATTAATAAACACTATTGTGGATATTTTGTTTGTAAAAATTGTGCTGAATATGTCAAAGAAAGCACTCATGAGTGTTTTATGAAAAAAAAATCAAAAAGGAGGATTATGTTTAGAAGCATGTATATGTAATAGAAAAGGAACTGAAAAGTTAAAAGGATGTACTTATTCAGAAAAATATTTATGGTTTGATTTTGAAGCACAACAAAATACTGGAACTCATATTCCAAATTTGATTATCTGTCATGGTTTTAACGGAGACTCCATGAAATTTTATAATACTCAAGATTTTTGTAATAGAGTTATTAATAAAAATTATAAAGGATATAGATTAATAGAGCATAACTCTAAAGCCTATGATTCATATTTTATTCTAGAACATTGTATTAAAAACGGGTTAAAACCATATACAATTTATAACGGTTCGAAATTAATGACGTTGGAAGTGAATGGGATAAAAATTATCGATTTCAGTAATTTTGTATCAGGTCCTTTAGCAAGTTTTCCAAAAACATTTGGTTTAAATGAATTAAAAAAGGGATATTTTCCTCATTTAATATACCAGAAAGTCAAAAATATATTGGTCCAATTATAGATACCAAATATTACGGTGTTAATACAATGAAAGAAAAACAAAGAGAAGAATTTTTAAAGTGGCACAAACAGAAGAGACTAGAAAATTACAGATTTAATTTTAAAAAAGAATTAGAAGGATACTGTAATTCAGATGTTGATATTTTGAAAAGAGGATGTTTGGAATTGAGTTTTTAGAAATTGCAAATATAGATCTATTTCAATATCTAACTATTGCTAGTGTTTGCCTGGCGATCTATAGATCAAGATATTTACAAGAAAATACTATAGTAGTAATTAAAGAAGATAAAAAGGAAACATTTAGTAAAGGATCTATATCTTGGTTACAATCTTTTAATAATGGAAATATTCAACACGGTTTAAACGGAGGAGAAATAAAAATATCTGGAAATAAAGTTGATGGTTATGATGAAAAAACTAAAACTGTATATCAATATCATGGTTGTTTTTGGCACGGTTGTAAAAAATGTTATAAAGATGATACAATAAATAATGTAAATAAAAATTCAATGGAAGATTTATATGAAAAAACCAAAGAAAGGTCAAATCAAAATAAAAATAACGGATACAATCTTATAGAAATTTGGGGATGTGATTGGGTCTCAAGTAGAGAATATAAAATAAGTCAACTCGAAATCATAGAAAAGTTAAATCCAAGAGTTGCTTTCTATGGAGGAAGAACTAATGCAACTAAATTAAACGTAATAGGAAAAAAATTAAAATATATTGATATTTGTAGTTTATATCTTACAGTAAATTATTATGATACATATCCAGTAGGTCATGCAAAAATAATTTTAAATCCAAAGAAATATGAAAAAAATTGGTTTGGCTATATAAAATGTAAAATATTACCTCCTAAAAATTTATATCATCCTGAATTACCTATAAAAGAAGAAAAACTATTATTCTTATTATGTAGGAAATGTTTTGAGCAAAATTTAATAAAATGTAATCATTCTGAAGAAGAAAGATGTTTAATAGGAACTTGGACAACTATGGAAATAAAGAAAGCTTCGGAAAAGGGATATATTTTGAAAGAAATATATGAAGTACATCATTTTGAAAAGAAAAGTAAACAATTGTTTAAAGAATATGTCCGAGATTTTATGAAAATTAAATTGGAAAACCGTCCGTGGGAGCAAGATTATAAAAACAAAGAAGAATATATTAGAACTGTAAAAGAAAAATATAATATAGATATGAATTTAAATAATATAGAAAGTAATCCAGGAAGACGAGCAGTTGCAAAATTATGTCTAGTTTCGTTTTGGGGAAAATTTGGTCAAAGACAAAATTTAAGTCAAACAGAATATGTTACAGATGTTTCAAGATGGTATGAATTGTTATTAGATGATAAAATTGAAATTTCCAATTGTATATTTTTAGGAGAAAACATGGTTCAAGTTACATTCAAATATAAAAATGTTTATGTAGAAAATTCTAATGACAATAATATTCATATAGCAACATTTACTACTTATCATGCCAGATTACGATTATATAAGATGATGGATCAATTAGGAGAAGCAGTATTAAAAATTAAAGGATTTACATTAAATTATGAGAATTCTAAAAAATTGAACAAAAACGGTTTAGAAAACATTTTAAATAGAGATTTAAATGATATTGAATTAAAATATGACATGATAGTCAGAGATACAAAAACTAAAACTATTGTTACCAAGAAAGATGTTACAAAGAAATTTCAATTAAAATATTATAAAAGAATAATAAAAAATGATTTTGATACAAAACCGTGGGGTACACAAAAGAAAAATCGACTAAAAAGATTAGGTTTAATCAAGATATTAAAATAATTGAATTTGAAAAATATTTACCAAAACTAAATTTTCGAAAGAACAACGACAATGTTCCTAAAATCTTATACAAAGAGCAAACGAAATATTTACTCCTGAAGAAAGTAAAATTATTGCAAGGATTAATAAAATGAGTGATGCAAAAATAGATGAGAAGCTCGACAAATTATATACTAATAAATATATAAATAAATCAATATACGATTTAGATGAATATGGCTTTTATAAATCTAACGAAAAAAAATCTTTACCATCATTATTAAATTGTTTAAAAGATGAATGTTCAAACAAAATACTTTCAATTATCTATAGGTTATTTGAAAAGGTGATAAGAAAATCGATTTTATAAAATTAAGTAAATTAACTGAATGTAATATTTCATTACATAAAAATATACATACCTATGATATAAATTATGATAAAACAATTAACATTTATGAAATAAATAATGAATATATTTTGAACGAAACAGTATTATTTTCTAAATTACCTATTATAGATAACAAATTTAAAGAATATCAAAGGCCAGAAATTATCAAAAAAATGTATTTAAAAAACGAACCAATATATGTTGAAAAGAAAAAATCAATATGTAGATTAGTAAAAATGTTATTTGCTAAGGAACTAATTCAAATCATAATTTAGATGATTGTAATTTTTCTTCATAAATACCTTCTTCAATATTATTAACTTTATAATAATTTACATTTGATGTTAAAACTTTAGAAATTGTAAATATTTCTTTAGTCCAATTAGTTTTTAATTTATTTCTAAATTGATCTACATATGATGATAATCTAACTCTATCATTAATTTCAAAATTTGAATTTAAATTTGTAATTTGAGAATTATAAACAGTTGATAATAAATGATTTTAATTTTTTGTATTCACTTGTATCGGTTTCATTTTAATAGTTCTGTGGAAAGTATTATTACAAATTTTAATAATATTTGGTAACACATTAATCCATCTCATATTTTTATAAAGAATTGGCTTCAACTTATCTCCTAAATTCCTATTAAATCTTTCAACAATTGATGCTTTATTATCGTCCCAGTACTATACATTTTTATATTATATTTATCTAAAACCTTCTTAACATCTTTATTATAGAATTATTTTCCTTTATCAACATGTAATAATTTTGGTTGTCTTTCTTGTAAAATTTTTTCGAAAGCGTCAGCTACCTCCACTCCAGTTTTTGTTTTTAAAGGAATTGCCAACACAAATTTAGAGAATGTATCAATAATATTTAAAATATATTTATATCCATCATTTGCTCTTAACATTTGTTTATATTCATTATCCACTGGTTGATGTTTTGCTCTCAAGTTATAAGCATGATCTTCTAATTTTCCTTTTGGTCTATAAAAAGAATATAAATCAGCTTGCCGAGTATCATCTATTCCTTTTTGAATAAAACGTCTTGTTTCAAAATTTTTTCTAGCAGTTTTAAATAACTCTTGAGTTTCAATATCCTCAGGAGATTTAGAAATATTATTTTTTTTTGAATTACATATTTTACAAATAGATATTCTTCTCCATCTTTTATTCTTTTTTATAAATTTTGGTATACCAATACTTTTAGTTTGTTTTTTACATTTTCTACAATAATCCATTTATTTATGAAATTTTTCTTTTCTTCGTTGGAGGACTATTAACAACATTATAACTTTCTCTTTTCCTTTTAGGACTATCTTCCAATTTTTCATCACAATACAATGATTCTTTCAATGTTAATTTATTTAATAATTCATGAAGTTTCATTGAGTTTTCACAAAAACAAAAAAACATTTTACAAACATAACATGGTTGAGTACCTTCCATTTAATATATAAAAATTGTTTAGATTTTATAAAAGACGTTTTATTAGTTCCACAAATTTTACATTTTGATTTCAAATGTTTTTTATTATTTTTAGTTTTCTCAATATGAGGATTAACACTATCAGTTTTCTTTTTACATTTGACACAATATGATTTCGTTTCCATTTAGTATAAAAAAATAAATATATTATTTATTAATTCCATAATCTGATAAATTAATCTCTCTTGTGTTAAATCTGGAATCTGAATCATTTTACTACAAACCTACAATCCATAGATCTCAGACAGATTATCTGTAAAGCATATTATAAAATTTTCAGATAAACCACATGGAGCTTTAGATATTTCTTTCCAAACTTTTTCACATTTCATTTATTTAGAAAAATTTATTTAATTTCTAAAATAACTGTTATATCTGCTCCACCAAAATCAATTAATTCATTATCTTGATCACAAATCTTAACTTCTATTTTATTTAGGGAGCTATGTTGAACAGGAAAATAAAGTATATTTGAAGGTTCATGAATTATTGGTTGCTTAAATTGTGAATTTATTTTAAATATAGATATAATGTTTGTCTCTTTATGACCCATCATTCCATCAGCTAAATTGCAATGAACGTTTATAGTTTCTACAGGATATAATTTTCTTGGTCGATCTAAAACTTCATTTGATAAATTAAATGTATTTGTGACTTCGTTATATTTTAAATTATTAATAACTTTTTAAGATTATCGAATGTATATTGTCCGGATGGAACGGCAATATTTCCAATTTGATTATTTTTTTCAGTGAAATTTGGAATTAAATATGTACTATAAAATCCTAAAAGGCCAATTTTAAAGTTATCATTTAAAAAATGATGTTCAAAATGAAAGTATAATTTAGATTTGTTACTTGTTAGTTTTATAATCATTTAATACTAAAAATTATTAATATTAAATGGATATTCTTGGCAGAGTTGAATGTTGTTACAAACAGACTAAAGTTAATAAAAAAGTTGTTAAAGAGAACAAAAAAAATTAACAAAATGAAATGGAAAAATTAAAACATGAAATTGATCAAATGAGAAGATCTGGAGCAAGTCAAGAACAAATTAATAAAAAATTAAAAGAATTGTCGCAAAAAACAAATGAGTTACAAGAAGTTGATTTAGAGCTGGAAAGGCTTGTTCAAGAAATTACATTGTCAGACATAGCTGAGATTAATGAAAAAATTGATATGTTAATAAATGAAGCTAAAAATGAGTTGGATAATTATAAAAAAGAAATATAAACTATTATTACAATGAGTTTAAAACATTACGATGAGAGATTAAAAAAATGAATCTAAAAATGAGTTGGATAATTATAAAAAATAAATTCAAACTATTATTACAATGAGTTTAAAACATTACGATGAGAAATTAAAAAATGAATCTAAAAAGAAAGTTGGATAATTATAAAAAAGAAATACAAACTATTATTACAATGAACTTAAAACATTACGATGTGTGAATTAAATGAATTTAATATTACCCCAACCTATATTTCTTTAAATAATAGAAGAATTGTTAGTGCTAAGGATGCTATAGATGGTGGGGATTTTGTAACAAAATCACAATTAGAGAAAGCTATTAATCAAAAACCAAAACGTTCGATTGATGATTCTTTAGAGGATAAAATTAAACAAATTGATGAAAAGTTAAGCTCTTTTACTATTACCCCAAAGTATGTTTCTGTAAATAAAAGGAGAATTACTGACGTAAAAAAGAGTATAGGTGAACAGGACGTTGTTAACGCAAATCAAATAAATTTAGTAGCTGATTTTTTTGATAACAAATTTGAACAATTAAGGAACGATCTTGATAAATTGAGTAAAAACAATTAAGGACTGATCTTGATAAATCGAATAAAAACAATATATAAAATTAACTACATATAAATGGAAGAATATCTGGAAAAGAAATTATTTGTCTTTCGAAAAAGTTATAATTTTTATTATCAATTAGGTGTCATAATATTAATTACAAAAGTATTCTTTAACGTGTATGGTATTTCTGGCTATTATTATTTACCTTTATCTTTATTATCACTTGTATCTGCGGTAATAGATAGTAGTGGAAGAATCTATTAAACAAAACGAAAGAATTGTAGAATACAGATTAACTTATAAATTTTATAATAATATGTTAAATCTTTTTAAAGCAAATCAAATTACAAATGAGGAAATTCGTTTAAGAGAAATTAATTTTATGGAGAATATTCAATTTTTTCCCAGAGAAAAATATATAAAGCAAATAGCAAATTAAATCAAATGGTTATAGTTTTACCTGTAATAAATGAATAAGAAATATTCAGTCACTCCATTTAAATGTGAAGATAAACAATCTAATTCATTATTTCCATTACCTCTAAGATGTTTACTTCTTGGAAAATCAGGATCAGGAAAAACAACAATATTATGGAATATGATAACAAGATATTGGATACCTTATGAAAATTTATATATTTTACTAAATCTATAGATCAACCAATTTATAATAATTTACAAGAAATTTTTAAAGATTTGAATGACATAGAATCTTATTTTTTTGATAATTGTGATGATATATTTTCTGTAGACGAATGTAAGCCAAATAGTTTAGTAGTTTTTGATGATTGTGTTTTAGAAAAGCAATCGACTATTAAAGAATATTTTGTTAGATCAAGACCAAAATATATTTCTTGTATTTACCTTAGTCAGTGTTATAGTTTAGTTGATTTACAAGTCATACAAACAAACCTAAATTTTTTTATTATGTTTGAACAAAGCTCTCATTATGTTAAAAAAAATATTGGAGGATCTTATTGGGAGCGATAAAACACTAGAAGAGTTTAAAGAATTTTGTCATAAATGTTGGAAACATAAACATGGATTTGTGTCGATTGATTTAAAAGATAGACGTTATTTTAATTCATTAAAGGTCTAACGTCACGTATTTCATGTTTAACGTGACGTATAACGTGATGTATTTCATGTTCAGCGTGACATGTTTTATGTTCAACGTGACGTATTTCATGTTCAACGTGACATGGCTTAATTAAAAAAATCCTAATAAATCGATGTCAAAATTCGAAAGAATTTGAAAAAAGAAATTTCTAAAGTTAAAAAATTTAAAAAAGATTTACAAGAAACATTTTCAGATCAAAAAATTCCTGATAATGATTTGGAAAAAATAGTGGAAAAAGATGTTGAAAATAAGAACTCAAAAGAAGAGAATGGACTAATGAGGAACTACAAAATTTAAAAAATATTAAAAAAGAGATGAATAACAAATTTAAAAAATCAATGATAAATGAAATTTCAGGTGAAGAAGATAGACGAAAAGAATTTAAGCCAATTACAAATGCATTAAAAAAAGTTGAATCAGCAGTTAAAGAAGGTCAAGAAAAAATTGATCAAGATATTAAAACATTGATTCCTTATTCAGTAATAAATAAAATAGATAATTTACCTTTAAAACCTATTAATCAATCTCAAGAAACAGGAACTCAAACTACTCCTGTTGTTAGTTTTGGAGAGATAGCTTCTGAATTTTTACATATACAATTTGAAAAATCTTTTGGTATATACTATGACAAAAATAAAAAAAGTTATAAGATAGGAAAAGAATATATAAAAATTAAAGATAATGATATATTCATAAATGGTAAATGGATAACTGGAACAAGAGGTTTATGGGATTTAATAACTACTCCGAGTTCAATTCCCCCTTCAAAAAATAATTATACAGATGAAGATTTAAAAACTTATTGGAATATTTTACTTGAAACTGAAGCAATTTATCAAAATAATGAAAAAAGTAAAGGAAAACCAAAATCAAGTTCTGGATTAAAATATCAAGTTTTAATAAAACCATTATGGATTAAAATTACATTTAGACCAAGATCTTCTTCTGTTGATACACTCAATCGAAGAATTTCAGAAATTCAAAGTAAAGATACTCCTGAAAGATCTTTAGATTGGAATCATGGTTATGTTGATCCATATTCACCACTTTTTACACCAAAAAAAGGAGAGGGAATAAAAAAATATACAGAAAATCCTATAGAATTTAAATACATTGAGAATTTAAACGAGTTATTAAAAAGATTATATTTTATTGCTGCTGAAGAACAAGCAGGTAATAATAATTTTTATAATGAAAAGTTAGGAATATTACATTTCTTTACAACGGAATTAGAAAAACTTTTAGATTCAAAAAATGGAACAGAAATTGTAATGTCTTTTTTGTCTAGATTACCAAAAAGGGTTGTTGGCTCTGGATTAATAAATGATTTTATAAATAAATTACCATTTGAAATGCATATACCAGGTTATAATTATTTAGGTCCTGGAACAAAATTAGATGAAAGATGAGCAAGAGGAGATAAACCAATAAATAAATTAGATGAAGCTGCTAAAGAACATGATATATTTTATAAACATCATAAAGATACAAAAACTAGACATAAAGCGGATGAAGTTTTGGAAAATGAAGCATGGAATAGAGTTTTATCAAATGATGCTAATTTGGGAGAAAAAACAACTGCTTGGTTAACTACAAATGCAATGAAATTAAAAAGACATTTAGGAATGGGTTTTCAATAATTTTTTATATATTAAATGGAGTATAAAATTAATCTTTCAGAAATTCATAATTATAAAATTAAAACAGGTTATAAAAAGAAAGTACCAGTTACTGTTCAATTAAAATCAGATCAGTTCTCAAATGGAAATAATAAAATTCTTTTAACTCAAAGACAAAGTAATAAAATTGAAAAATGTAAAAAGATAATAAAGGTTGTAGAATTACTTTAACACATGATCAACTTAAAAAAATCATTCTGGTGGATTTTTACCTTTAATTTTTGCTGGACTTGGTGCTTTGTGGGCTTTAGTTTCTGGTGCAAGTGCGATAACAAATGCAGTTATTAACAAAAAAGCAAAAGATAAAGAATTAGAAGAATAAAATAGACATAATAAAGTTATGGAAGGAAAAGGATTAAAAAAAGAAAAAATAGCTCCATTAACTAATTTTGATATTATAAAATTTGGTAAAAATATTAAGCATTTTAGAGGATGTTTTATGAAAGATGAGTTACCTAAAAAACCTAATAATAATGAATCCGGGGTACTAAATTTAGAAAATTCTTATCAAAATGGTTCTCATTGGGTTTGTTGGTTTAAAGAGGGAGATTTCAAATTTTATTTTCATTCTTATGGAGATGCTAAGCTACCTAAAGAACTTATAAAATATTTTGGAAAAGAAAATCTTTACTATAATGAAAATAGGATTCAAAATTATATTGACCCACCTGTTTGTGGTCATTTGTGTTTAAACTTTTTAAAAAATATGAATAAACTTGAGAAATCTTCGACTAAAAAATAAAAAATGTAATTAATTTTTTTCTAAATAAATGGAAAGTGTTTTTGAGAAATGTTCAAACTCCATTGTGAGATCCGAGTATCATAATTATTTACCACTTTGCAAGTTAAATCTTAATAATGTTAATAAAAAACAACTTTCAAAATTGATGAAGGAGATGGATTTTTAAACGTTAGAAACGCTAAGTATGATATTTATGGAAAATATTTACATGAAAATGGGGCAAATTATTGAACTAATTCTAACGTCAAACTAATTGATAATTTTGTGGCTCATTTGCTTACACATATTGAAATTAAAAAGCATAATAAACTTTTGGATGAAACAGAATATCCTGGTCAAGCAAGTACTGTAAAAGGTACTATTAGTTTTGCTTTTGATAATAACGGACCCACAAATAGTTCAGGATTTCAATCTAGATTCACAGGAGGTGGTCATTTTCAAGCTATAGGAAATTTATCTAATTTTGGACTGAGATTTTTTAAAGATATTAAAGTTCCAATTCTTAAGGGTGGTTTTGAAATTTCTTTTACAAGAAATAATGATCACAATGCTCTATTCAGGTGGGCAAAGAGAAAAGAAGATGGTACTCAAGATGAATCAACCAGACCTGGAAATGGTAAAATTGAAATTGAAGACTTTATAATTAGAATTCCAATAATTGAATATGATGATATCAGTAAAGTTCAACTAATTAATGAGCTAAAAACTCTAGCTCAACAAAACCAATATAATTTTGTGCTTAAATCTTGGCAATGTATCCAACAAAAAATATATCAGGCAAAACTTTAAACTTGGATATTACAAATAATTATCGAAATATTAGAAATCCTTTATTCGGAATGGTTGCTTTTCAAACAAATAGAATGGATAATCAAGATAAAGAAACAAGTGTATTTGATCATAGTAATGTTAGAAATATATGGTTTGAAATTAATGGAAAAATATACCCAGAAGAATTGAAAAATTTGGATTGGGATAATGAAAAATTTATAGTTGCATATGTATATGAATTATAAATGAGTTTTTTACAAAACACATTTGGAGTTACCTTTAATCTATTTGAATCCAGAACAGTTTAAAAATGCAAGACCTATTTATGTAATCGATCTATCCAGCCAACCAGAAAATATCTCGTAGTCTATAAATAATATAATTTTACATGTTGATTTTGATAAAAATATTGACCCACCTAGTGGAAGTAATGAAGGTACAATTGCTTATATTTGTATGATTTCAGTTTCTGATTTTCCATATGATATTATAAATAACACAAAAGAAAATTATTAAAAAATCTTATTTACCCGGACTATTACTGATTTTATTCTTAAATTGTTTTAAACATACAAGTAAATCCATCTATAAAAACTTAATAAAATGTGTCATTTATCGTTCATGTTTCGTGTTGCTCGACTACAGGATGTTATAATGATAAACAAATGATGACACTACAAACAATTTATCTTACCGATATATTCCCACATTATTTAGATTCAAATACAAGTTTTAAATTTATTTTTATTGGTAAGAAAAGTAGGTTTAGAGACAACACACGGAATGTTTTTGACCTTTTTTTATGAAATGTTGGGTTTTTCTATGTGATTTCTAATTTTGGTAGAGAAAAATGATTAAAATGGCTAAAAGTACCGATTATAAAAAAAAGTATCCTCAAGGTACCCATATACTACTGTTTTTATACAGGAAATAGAGTTATAAAAAGTGGCGCAAAACTAAATAAATTAAATAAATTGTACTTCACCTAAGCTCACACTTTTGTTCTTCTTTTTTTCTTTACGTAGTTGGTTTCGCTTTTGCCGGTACGAGCGACCTGCCCGTCGTTTTCGGCCATGGCTATCCTTGTCATGTATCCCCAACGCTGTAGTATCTTCCTGATATCCTTGGATTACCTCGAGTCCCATCTCCACCCGTGGTGACGTTTTCTCCAAGTATATTTCCATTCGGAAATTCTCCTGAAATAGCTCATAAATATCTTGGTTTGATAGGTCTATGAGGCAATCCGCCTCTATTTCTTTGAGCTCTGCGGTCGACAAATCGGGGAGACATGACATCTGCATTCCTGTTTCCATTGCGAACTCGTTCTGGGGTGTCACCGGGCGGCCATCCTCATGTATGTAGATCGGTATTCCATCACTTAATTCTTCTTCATGTATCGATTCCAATCGGAATGACATCTGCCTTCCTGTCCCCGTTGCTAAACCGTCCTGGGGTGTCACTGGGCGGCCATCCTCATTATGTAGTTCGGTATTCCATCACTTAATTCATCTTCGTGTATCAATTCCAATCGGAATGACATCTCCATTCCTGTTCCCGTTGCTAAACCGCCATGGGGTGTCACTGGGCGGCCATCCTCATGTATGAAGACTGGTATTCCATCACTTATTTCTTCATATACAAAACTCATATTGCGACCGTTCTGAAACTTGCGAAACACTGAACTGAAAAGTTGACTAACCACTTTACGTGTCTGTAAGAAAACTTGCTATTTTTAGCCACCCTTCCCTTCTCAAAATCCTTAACATATAGCAAATTACACAATGAACAATATTTTCTCGTCCTAAATCGTAAATTACTTTAATAAAACAAAAATGTCAAGTCTTTAAAAGTTAGTTTTAAGACAGAATACATTACGTAACCACAGGGGGTGCTTTTGGGTTCTATTCAAAGAACTGGGTACTGACATGATAATGGCATAGATTATTTTTTAGTGCGGCGTGGGAAAAGAAATTTCGTAGACATTATCGTATTCCCGTTAATCCGTTATGGTCCATCGTAGTAGTAGTAGTAGTAGTAAGGGTGGGGGGGCCGAAGCCCGGTAAGTAGGCCTATAAGTCTCTTTTCACCGTCCCCGATCCGCCCTCCCCTACCTGGCTACTTCCAACACCCGACCCGCACTGAAACGGCCCGTCACCTTGATAAAGGTGAGGACGTCCCCCCAGTCCAGATCCTTTAGATCTTCCCGAGCAAGTGTTGGTGCTCCCAGTATCTTCCTCCTTAGGCGACTCCACCTATCACAAATTCCTATATAGTGGTATGAGGACTCCCCCCCTGTCCCGCAATTCGGGCAGAGTGGTATGGTCCATCGGTAATTTACATCTTTAAAAATAAATCCCATTGAACTAGTTGCACAAAAGACTCGGTCCATCGTAAATTAACTGAGTCTTTTGTGCAAGTAGTTCAATGGCATTTATTTTTAAAGAAGTAAATTACCCACTTGAAAGCTGTGTGGTTTCTTTTCTCTATTATCTTCGAGTGTTTCTACCTGATTGGGCAAGATGGCATTATAAAATTTAACAATATATAATTATTTTATTTATTCCCGGTGTAGCCTAGTGAATACATATTATAAAAAAATGTGTGTTGTGTAAAATATGGACATTATCGAAGAGACCCAGGAAGGGTCGTTATTGTATACCACCTGTTTTCAGGGTGAGATAAATATAGTTCCAATAATATACATATACATATTGCTTGGGGCGTATGAGATATTTGAATCGGTCAGTGCAGAAAGTAAATATGTTCATGAGTAGTAGTTTTGAGTAAATCACAAAAAAAACTATTTGTAAGGTGCAATATGGGACACAAAAATTTAAGACTGTGTTTTTTTTCTGTACTACACATAGTTCTACGTAATATTCTCAATGATGACTATTTTTTTCTCTGCAGCTTCTTGAGATCATTTGTAGGACTTTTTAGTTCAGTTTCTGATGATATTCTAAAATACTTTGATTAAATAGTAAAATTAATTAAAATTTTGCGTTTATGAGTGTGTTGTCTTATTCAGCATTTACGGAATACACGCGTCTAATTTATGAGGGTGGATAGAAACGTAGGTATTTTAATGTGAACTATTTATAATAAGCCGACAGCATGATGGCAAAATGATTTTTACCTAGTTCTAGTTTTGATATCTTTTCATTCCTGTAAGGAGTTTGAATCTTATGCAAAATCACCTACCATTGCCAGAAGCCCTATAATTTATGACAGTATCAAAATATTTAAGCATTTACTTGGAAACATAAAAATAATGATAGCTATGAAAGCTTTCGTATATCTGTGAAAAACTATCTAGTCACCAAAGCATACTATAGTCTTGATGAAATTTATCAAGATTGAATGTTTTAATGGTAGATACAGTTAAAATCAAAGTCAAAGTGCCTTATTGTAATGAAATAATTACAGTCTCTATTTACAAAGCATATTAAAAACAGGAGGACCAATAGTCCCAAAGAGAAACGACCTCGAGTGCTCCTAAATCAGAATCGACGGCGGCTGCCCCAAAATCAGAATTGACGAGGTTGAATACACCCAAGGCCAAGTGGGCTATCAAGGTCGAATACACCAAAATGAGCACCCCAAAATGCGAATCGAAACCGGTTGCCCTAAAATCAGAATCGACGGCGGCTGCCCCAAAATCAGAATTGACGCCGAGTGCTTCGACTGCTCCCCATTGAGAATCCACGCTGGCCTATGCACACTACTTCGGTGTATTTTTTTATTTTGTTCCAATTTTTCTTTATTGTATCAAGGGCAAATTTTATAACTATATTCGCGGCGTTGGGTGATATCACCCAACACCGCGAAAAACTCAAAATTAACAACGAACCTAAGATCTATGGCCTTCCAAAATTGCACAAAGCAGGCATACCCCTGCGACCAATCGTGTCATGTATTCAGGCTCCTTTAAGCAACATATCCTATCACATTACCTCAAATACATACTGAAGAACGTAATAAACAAAAGTGACACATATCTAAAAGATTCATGGGATCTCAAAAATAAAATTAAAAATACCTATTAGACTACCTGATAAGAAAACCATATACTTATATTCCTCGATGTAATATCATTATACACGAATATACCTATAAAATTTGCCCTTGATACAATAAAGAATAATTGGATCGAAATAAAAAAAATGCACCGACTTACCTTTAGATGAATTTTTATCAGTCGCCGAACTAACCTTAACATCAACCTATTTCAACTATAATGGCGACGTTTACCGACAAATTGAAGGTTGTGCTATGGGCTCACCTATCTCAAGTGTCATTGCACAAATGACCCTGGAAGAGCTTGAAAACACAATAATAGCAAATTTGGATTTTCCACTACCGTTTTTTTTTCAGGTACGTGGACGACTGTGTAACTTCCATCCCTAAAGACAAGAGCGAACATATTCTAAAAGCTTTTAACAGTTTTCATACCAAACTTCAATTTACAATAGACTGGTAGATGGTATGCGTGGTCGGGTAGATACCTTAATTACTTTTCTCAACACCACTTGTTCCAAAAAAAAATCTGTAATAATAGGGCATGCAGACAGAGTGATAAACCTTAGCGACCATCCATAGATGGACAAAGCAATAAGAAAAGCTAAGGACATAAAAAAACAGTTATCCGGATAAACTAATAAATATTATCTTTAATTCAAGGAAAAATAAAATCATCACAAAACAAAACATCCAACAACAAAAAAAAACAAAAACAATCCATATTTATCTTTGCCATATATACAATCCGGCTTAGTTAGAGCACCGTCTATAGATATTTTAATAAGTCCGCTCACTCGAGCGTGCCGCGGAAAATTTCCCTCCTGCCTGCGCAAATCCCTCGCCCATCGGTTAAACGTCAATGTCACGGCTCAGTTTTCGCAAGTACTTTCGCGATCGGACGGTGTGAATTTATTTTTACGGAATAGTTTTCGCACGATTTACGTTATACGCTATTTAAAAAATATATATGATTAAGATGGCTAAGCGTAGTTTTTCTTATTGTATGATTGATGACTGTTGTGTAACTACACGTGATCTCTCCTTCTTTCTCTCTTATGGAATTGGTAAATAATTATTCAGTTTTTATGAGACGAAGTGAAACTAACTAAAGTTGATTGAACGACTAACCCAAACTAACTAAATCTATTAAAATTGATTATAGCCTAGCGGAACCGGTTAAAATGACTAAAATAGGTTGAGACAACGTGAAATTAACTGAAAGTTGATTCGGCGACTAACCCAATCTAACCAAATCTATTAAAATTGATTATGACGAATCGGAACAGGTTCAAATGTCTAAAATAAGTAGAGACTAAGTGAAACTAACCGAAAGTTGATTCGACGACTAACCCAATCTAACCAAATCTATTAAAATTGATTATAACGAATCGGAACCGGTTCAAATGTCTAAAATAAATTGAGACTAAGTGAAACTAACCGAAAGTTGATTCGACGACTAACCTAATCTTACCAAATCTATTAAAATTGATTATAACCTATCGGAACCGGTTGATAAAATGAAACTA
The DNA here is from genome assembly GCA_016904865.1 of Pissodes strobi. Lineage (NCBI taxonomy): Eukaryota > Metazoa > Arthropoda > Insecta > Coleoptera > Curculionidae > Pissodes > Pissodes strobi. Next base: position 134,060 of record MU182613.1, on the reverse strand, counting down.
ACCGAAAGTTGATTCGACGACCAACCCAAACTAACCAAATCTATTAAAATTGATTATAACCTAGCGGAACCGGTTGAAATCACTAAAATAAGCCGAGACAAAGTGAAACTAACTTAAAGCTGATTCGACGACTAACCCAATCTAACCAAATCTATTAAAATTGATTATAACGAATCGGAATCGGTTCAAATATCTAAAATAAGTTGACACTAAGTGAAACTAACCGAAAGTGATTCGACGATTAACCCAATCTAACCAAATCTATTAAAATTGATTATAACCTATCGGAACCGGTTGATATGATTTAAATAAGTTGAGATAAAATGAAAATAACCGAAAGCTGATTCGACGAATATCCCAAACTAACCAAATCTATTAAAATTGATTATAACCTAGCGGAACCGGTTGAAATCACTGAAATAAGTCGAGACAAAGTGAAACTAACTGAAAGTTCATTTGACGACTATCCCAATATAACCAAATCTATTCAAATTGATTATAACCTATCGGAACCGGTTGACATGACTAAAATAGGTTGGGACAAAGTGAAACTAACTGAAAGTTGATTAGACGACTAACCAAAACTAACAAAATGTATTAAAATTGTTTATAACGTATCGGAACCGGCTCATATAAATAAAATGAGTTGAAACTCGATAAAGAAGTATTCACTTCAACCACGTGTAGTAGATTAAGCAAAAATAATTGAAACTAACTTTAGTTAATCAAACATTGAGACGGGCGCGCTACACGCTTGACCAACCCTGCCTACCACAAAACCCAAAATTTACCCCAACTAACAAACATAACCAAGAAAATAAAAATAAAACATGTCTTGTCACCGACGGGAATCGAGCCCAGGCCGTAGTATCACAAACACATAAGCGGATCCTGAAACGCAACTGCGCACGATTGCAAATAGTTATACCGCAGACGCTAGACGCGTGTATAGAAACGCAAGGAATATAAGAAAATAAAATAGAGTCAGCAAGAGAAATAATCATGGGCCTCAAATCCTCTTCTCGACCTTTGATATCGATATTGATCTATAAATAATAATATCAATTCTTATCAGCGTAATATCACTATCGCTTTGCCTCGCTTTAATAAGTTATATAAAATAATAATTTCAGGAATAATAGATATTGGTTTAAATTCAGTACAACACAACTGTTGACTAACATAAAATTGTCAAACAGAGAAAGGTACCATTTTAATTTAAAATCTTATAGAATTAAATAATAAATCTGGCAACATAGCCTTGCCTACAAACCTGCCCTGCGCCGTCTGCGAGATTTCAATAATACGAAACAATACATTGAAAGTCGGCAGAGAAAAATAGTAGCAATTACAGCAGATTTGTAAAAGTTTTTAATGATAGCATAGTATACGTAATAGAAGTGAATACTTCGTTATCGAGTCAACTTATTTTACTTTTTTGAACCGGTTCCGATACGTTATAATCAATTTTAATAGATTTGGTTAGTTTTGGTGAGTCGTCTAATCAACTTTCGGTTAGTTTCACTTAGTCTCAACTTATTTTAGTCATTTGAAGCGGTTCGGATAGGCTATAACCAATTTTAATAGATTTGGTTACTTTGGGTTAGTCGCCGAATCAACTTTCAGTT
>MU182613.1:64758-126462 GCA_016904865.1 Pissodes strobi | reverse complement strand
ATTATTATTATTATTATTATTATTATTATTATTATTATTATTATTATAACTCGATACTAGAGCAAAAGTATCGATACTTTTGAAGTATCGAAGTATCGTTTGCATCCCGCCCTATCTCGATTTTATTTTATTCACAAAATATCCCCCCTTTCCCCCTTATTTTGTGATCTTATATTCTGTCTGGGTCTGGGGAGTTTTGAGTTTTGTTTCGGTGTTAAAAGTTCGTATGTTCGTAATGTTTGCGTTCAATCTACATATCTCGTCTACTGTAGTTTTGGCTGATTTATAGATACCTATATAAATAAGTATTTAGGTAGTAGTTATTGTCATTAGCGTTATTTAACAGGTTATATTTCGAAAGTAAAGTAACTAGTCATTCCAGACGAATATGGCCGACGATGTTCCAGTGGATTCTGGGCCTGAAAAAGTAACAGAAGAAGAATCTCCAAAAATTGAGGAGCCTGCTGTTGTACCGACAGTCGGCCCTCAATCACCGCCACAAATGGAAGAAGAGGCGGCTGCCAATTTTGAAACTGCCGCCCCTCCCATCCCCAAGAAAAAAATTACTATTCATGTAAAGACGCCAAAAGAAAAGGAGTCATTCGAGGTAGATGGAGACTTAAATGTCAAAGATGTAAGTACCCTAGTTTAGCTGTATACTTTCAATTTATACTGACTCAATTTAGTTTCATTTGAATCACAATCGCTGATTGATAATGCTATTCTATACAGATGTGTGTTCAGAGATCAGTGGCATAAGTATTCTGTACTGGCAGAATATGTGCTCGAATCTTCAAGGGGCTCGGTCACATGACCAAACAAATTTATAGATGAGTGCAAATTATCACTAAACAATAGATAGATCAAGACACAGTGAGAACAAGGGGGTACGAACAGTGTAAACATTGTAGTCTCGATCCGTTGAGCCACCAGCCCATCGCCGTCATACATGTACTTATTGATGATAAGAGTATAATTTTGTAGTTTCAGATATCCATAATCATTTGGTCAAGAATTCTAATTATTATTCTATGTATTTTTGTAAATTAAAAGGGTACTGTTAACTTCACACATGGCCAACCAAACAAAACTAACCAAAACTAACTCAAGGCATGCCCAAAATGAAGAAAAAAAAACTCTTTACACATAGTAGTAGTAGTTTACTTGGAAAAAAGCCAATAATACAAAAAATGTAGTTTGTTACAAAATACTTAAACTTATACACATGTCTAACTGCTCTTGAAAGAACTTACAACATATTTAAATTTTACTAAGGAACATCTAGCGAGATTCTATTATGAAATAAAAAATACCTTAAACTGGCAACAGGAGGAAATCCGTGACTGTTGGTTGTGATGAAATCGGTTTATCAATGCTCACACGCTGCCGTCCTCATATAATACCAATAATTATTCATATAACTAACTTTTGCATTGAAACAAGTACTTTTCCCAAATGTTGGAAAACATCACATGTGTTGCATCTCCCTAAGGTGAACTCACCCAGTGAACTCAAACACTTAAGGCCATAGCATACTACCAACCCTCTCTAAGGTAATTGAAAGGGTTTTGGAGGCCCAAGTAAGAGAGCATGCAATCAAATAATTCCTGGCTTTCAGTCTGGCTACTGAAAAGATTACAGCTGTACAACTGCTTTATTAAAAGTAATGTATGAGATTCTGGAAGCATCAGACCGTGATAAGTTAACTGCACTTGTCCTTCTGGATTACTCAAAGGCCTTAGATCACCTCAATCATAATCTTTTGTTGGCAATTTTGCACTATATTGGCTTTGAGGAAAGTGCAGAACATTTGATGCATTCTTACCTTGCAGATAGAAGGCAGGCGGTAAAAATAAATGTGAAGATATCGGGGATAATGGGCTTAACTTGTGGTGTACCCCAAGGGTCAATATTGGTCCATTACTATTTTTAATTTATACATCTCAACTTCAGACATATTTAATAATAATAATAATAATAATAAGCCTTTATTTCCAACAGGCATATTGCCCAATAACACAAAATTGATAAATAAACAGTATAAAATCATGTTATGCATGGAAAAAAATAGAATAAAATAAAATAATAACACCTAATACTTAATAATAATAAAAAACAAATGAAAATAAATTATAGTTTGTGATATTAATTCCAATTCTGATAATACCGATCAATTACTGCACCAACAATCGCAAGAACAGGGGAATCATTTATTTATGTTTTTCAACGGCCTATTGCCCAATATTTTTATTTTTTTTATTATACAGGTTAACCCCATTAAATAAAATTGTACAATCATCAAATTAACAGAGTTAGGCTAACAACTGCTAAGCTCCAGTCCGCCAAGATACAGCTAGGAAAAAGGCCAATAATAAGTCATATAATCATTTAATCAAATAGTAATTTATGTTGAATTTGTGTTCTCCCATTTGGTTGTGTCAGTGTTATTGAAGACAGATCTGTTCACTGCTTTTTCCCGGAGTTTGAAAATCTAACCTCAAAATGGCCACATGCTGGGATTGCAAGAAGGCAGTTTCTGATGATTTGGACGGCAATGCTACTATAAAATGTGACATCTGCAAGAATGAATACTGTTCCAGTTGTTTTACTCTCAGTTCTTCAGAAATTAAATGCCTGACTTTAAGAAAACGAGCTCTTATAATATGCTGTGTAAATTGTAAACAAGCTGTCTTTAGCAGCCTATTGAATCTTGAAAAGATATGCCATCTGGAGCATGAAAACTCTCTACTTAAGTGCGCTGCTGGGGATAAAGATACATATCTCAGACAAAGACAAAATCATTAATTTATTAAGTGATAATAAATCGAAAGCAAAGCAAGTTTTCAAGTGCTCCACTGCAATGCTCAATCGATAAGGGATATCACAGATGAGCTGGATGCATTTAGCTGTGATAAAAACATTAAAGTAATGTGTATTACTGAACATTTTCTAACTTCAGGAGAAATAGACATTCTAAAAATTGGAAATCTCAGTGTGGCGGCATCCTTTTGTCGTTCAGTGTATATTAAGGGGGGCTCACTAATTTTGTTAGAGCAGGGAACGGACTTTACGGAACTAAGTGACATTAAACAACTGAGCGTGGAGAAGTGCATTGAGGTGTGTGCTGTAAAATCTAGTAAATACAATATTACAATAATATCAGTATACAGGTCAACCTCGGGTGATTTTGACACCTTTCTTAATGTTCTTGATCAGATTTTGACTCTCATAGGGATACAACAAAAAATTATATTGGCAGGAGATTTCAATGTAAAATTTTGCACAAATGAAAAAACCTCTAAGGAGCTTACTGATATGCTTCATTCATATGGGCTAACACAAACTGTCTTTGAACCAACAAGAGAACAGAATTGTTTGGATAATGTCTTTATAAACTTCTCAGAAGAAGATTTCCATGCAAGCATAGTAAAACCTGGTAAGTCGGATCACAATGGTCAATTAATCACTCTAAATTGCACAATGCAAAAAGCCACTGACCAGTTTACAAATAAATTGTGCCGGCCTATTACACGGGAGGGAAGGGATGCTTTCTACGGTGAAATTTCGGCAACTGATTTTGGCTTTATAAGGGATCCTTTTCTAACAGCTGAAACAAAATTTGAAACCCTCATACAGTTGGTAGAGTTCGCTTTTAACAAGTCATTCCCTAAAAAAACCTATAAAACAAAAAAAAACCTAACCTATAACATTACCTGGTTTAATAACACCCTTAGAGACAAACGGGACTACTTAAATTACTTAAATGATATTTGTACTCATCATCCAACTAATGAACTGAAAGAATATATAAAACTACATCGTCAAGAGTACAAAAAAGCAATTAAAGAATCAAAAATACAATGTAATGAATTAAAAATAAAAAACTCATCTAACCCAATCAAATGCATGTGGGAAGTAATTAATGAACATCGTCAAAAGCCCTCAAGACCATTAGATCAATCACTTAACTTAACTGCACAAGATTTTAACAACTACTTTAGCAATGTAGCAGTAGATCTACAAAAACAAATAAAAAGTGAAAATGTAAATCCTATTGAAAACTTAAAAAACACAACATTGAATAATAATCCTTTCTTTTTTAAAGAAGTGTCTTTTAACGAGGTCAGGGAGGTGATTGATCAGCTTAAGAACAAAACAAGTAAAGATATATACAATTTGGATATAACATTAATAAAGGGGGTAAAAAATCTACTACTTATACCGCTGACAAAATTGATTAATCTGTGTATTAGGGAGAACATCTTTCCTGACTGTCTTAAGATTGCAAAAGTTGTACCTATATACAAAAAAGGGGATGCCAATGACCCAAGCAACTACAGACCTATTTCTTTACTACCTATTCTATCAAAAATATATGAAAAATGCCTAGCAAAACAAATCTCAAGCTACCTTGAACAAAATAACATTCTTAGTCCTGGTCAGTTTGGATTTAGGGAGGGTAAAAGCACAACCCTGGCAATTTTGAGACTTGTTGAGAATATCATGGAGGGTTTTGAGAACTCACAACACACAGTGTCTGTATTTTGTGACCTGAGCAAGGCGTTCGACTGTGTTTCACATGACATTCTACTTGACAAACTACCATACTATAAATTTTCACAAGATAGTATACTTCTCATTAAATCATACCTTACAAAACGCCTCCAAACAGTAAATTATAACAACTTAACATCGAGCAAGCAAGAAGTTACCACTGGTGTTCCGCAGGGCTCAATTATTGGCCCCATCTTGTTTCTTATTTATATTAACGATTTGCCAAAAATTGCTGTAAATGAGTTATATTTCAATTTTGCTGACGACACAACTGGGCAAGTACAAGACACAGACTTACAGACAGCTATAGACATGTCGGGTGAGGCACAGTCGAGGGCTGGGCAGTGGTTTTCAACCAATAAACTTTTTTTAAACGAGTCCAAGACTCAGAAGTATGTATTTTCACTCAAAAAGATTGATCCCATGGAAGATAATGTAAAATTCTTGGGGGTAACTCTTGATCAAAAACTCCTATGGGATGCCCATACGGAAATAACAACAAAAAAATTGAGTAAAAGTGTTTTTCTCTTGAGAAGCTTGTCACTGTGTGTCTCGTTGAAAGCTGTAAAACAAGCATATTTTTCTTTGTTCCACTCCCACTTAAGTTACGCACTGCTAGTCTGGGGCCATGCCAGTGGTGCTCAAAATGTTTTTGCCATGCAAAGGCGAGCTGTTAGGGTGGTGGCAGGCTTAAATTACCGAGAAGAGTGCAAACCAGCCTTTATAAAACACAGAATATTAACATTACCATCTGAGTATATTTTGCAAAATCTTGTTTATGTTAAAAACAATCTTGACTTGTATACCAGCTTTATTGACATCCACGACCATAACACAAGAAATAAAAACAGTCTAAGACCGAACTATCACAGATTGCAAAGATGTCAGAATGGCCCAGGATACCATGCTGTTAAACTTTTTAATAAACTACCACAACAGGTAATTAGCCTAAGCAACACATTATTTAAGAGAAAAATCAAAGATCTGCTTATCGGTAGTGCCTTCTACTCCTTAGATGAGTATTACAACTCCACACTCAGTTGGTCGAATAACAAAGTACGATCCGGGTAAAGATTAAACGTTTCAAATCAGTTACATTTATTATGGCCATTATATGTAAAAAAAAAATCTATTTTATATTTTATTGTAACTAAATATATGTATATTTTTAACTGTACCAAGTACCTTAGATTTATTTATCTGTTTGTATGTCTAAAGTCTTACATGACTGTTAAACTTTTTAGACTGATTAGATGTTTCTATTTGTGGTTGTTTCTCTTGTTCTTGTTAAAATTAAGATTGTAGCATAGATTTAAGTATCGCATTCTTTTAAAAAGAGATACTGTTTGACTTGTGTAAACATTATGTGTACTAGCACCAATAAAGAATTTGAATTTGAATTTGAATTTGAATTTGAAAAAGATGCCAACACTTGCTATTAGTAAGTCACCTACGAAGCCACCAACTAATGTAATTACTAGTGAACCTAACATAAGTCGAGAATTCGTTCCAAAGGCCATCAAAAGCGTCCAGCTCGCTGCTACTGGTTTGGAAGACCAGTCTAGTGATAGACAAATTTTTAAGCCATCCGACAAACTTCAAAGTTCCAATACTCGACATACTATAAAGGGAACAAATACTTCAATTAGCAATTTGTCAGATGCAGAGGACTCTAAATGGTACCATGTAAGTAAACTAAAAAGTGACACAACAGCCGAAGCTATTATTAACCATTTAAAGTATTACAACATTGAAGTTTTATCATGTCAAAAGTTGGATTCTATGAATAATACAGCAGCCTCATTTATAGTCGCTGTAAAAGCCATGGATGCTTCGAGAACTAGCAATCCCGATATATGGCCTATCAACATTCTTGTAAAGCCTTTTATTTTCTATAACGGATCATCAAATCGATCATCTTATAGCTATCAGGGTCGAAATAATTTTTTTAATAGGAATTCTAACAAAAATTTTCAGCAGAGAAGGCCTCAGAGATATTTCAACTAACATTATATTATCAAAATGTAATAGGCATGAGAACAAAACTAACCAACCTGGCTTGTTCTCTCGTTGATAGTGATTACCACATAATAACATTTACTGAAACTTGGTTCAACAACTCCATGGGTAATGATGAATTGGGCTTTGATGGTTTTATTTATTTTTTATTTATTTATTTAAGACAAATGCATTACAGAGATACAATATACTCCAAATAGCACTATGTTAAATTACAGCATGTCCTTAAAGTAGTTGTCTATGCTAATTTACAAACTGATTAACTCGTGATAGACAATGTTCATTAATAACGCACTTAAATCTATTTAAACTAAATCTAAATATGTCAACATCACCAAAAAGATCATTATAATTATTCAAAAGCCTATAAGTAAAACATTGCTGTCCATAATTGCTCCTATGTTGTATTGGATAAAATAAATTTTGTTGTCTTGTTAATCGTTGTGGGACCCTAAACCTAATATCAGATGTTAAGTCGTTACAATCAATATGACCGTGGATAATTTTAAACAAAAATACTGCCAAAGCCTTTTGTCTACGAACCTTTAGACTCTCGAGTCCAGCAAACTGTATTCGAATTGAGTAATGAATATGTTTATAAGGAAACCTTAATTTATACAAAAGAAATTTGACAAATTTGTTTTGAACTTGTTCCAAACGCTGAACATTAAAATTGTATAGGGGACACCAAATTATATGACAATATTCTAAAATAGACCTCACTAGACAATTGTACAAACATTTAATAGCCTTAACATCACAGATTTTGTTACATGTACGACGCAAAAAGCCTAACATTCTACAAGATTTTAAAATTATATTGTCAATGTGTAGGTTAAAACTTAAATTGCTACTAAAAATTACACCTAAATCGTTAAAACTCTCGACATTATCTAAAATTGTGTTATTAATAAAATAATCATACATTACAGGACTCTTACATTTAAAAATACGCATCACTTTACATTTAGATACATTTATTTGAAGGCAGTTTATATCACACCACCTACTAAACGCGCTTAAGTCCTTTTGAACATCCAAACAATCTTGGGTATTTTTGACACAGGAAAATAGTTTTAAGTCGTCAGCGTACATAAGAGATTTACACTTTTCAAATACGGATACAACACTATTAAAAAACAATAAAAATAAAACAGGCCCTAGATGGGAACCTGGAACACCTGATATGTATTTTATTCCCCTTGACAAAGCACTTCCGATTTTAACATATTGTATCCGGTCAACAAGATATGAGTGTATCCATTTGATGTAAGTTCCACCCACTCCCAGAACACTTAAACGTTTTACAAGTAACTGATGCCACACTCTGTCAAAGGCCTTTGTTAAATCGGTGTATATCACATTAACCTGGGAACCATTCTCTACATTTTTCGTCAAGAAATCTTGAAAAACAGCCAAATTGGTGGTAGTTGAGCGCCCCTTGAAAAATCCATGTTGCTCAGCAGCTATGTGATGTTTAAAAGCTGAGAAGAGTTCATCTGTTATAATAGATTCAAAAACCTTTGCCATTATAGGTAATAATGAGACACCACGATAGTTTTTAATGTCGCTACGCACACCGGATTTAAAAAGTGGTAAGAGCCAGGAACTTTTCCAGAGGTTTGGAAACATTCCAGAGTCAAAAGATCTCTGATAAATCTGACAAAGTGGGACAGCAAGCACATCAGAGCACTTCTTAAGAAACACTGAAGGAACTCCATCTGGGCTGGTGGTTTTCGACTCATCCAAAGTGCTGAGCTTTCCCACAACTTCTGCATGCGAGAACCTTCTATAAGTAAGTGAAACGCATTCCTTGTCCACCATAGCAGGTACTGATAGGTGGGAATAGTCCTTGTAGCAATCTTCAAAATGGTCAGCAAATGCATTGGCTATTTGAACTGGGGAATTCCTCTCAACACCATTATACTTCATGGACTTGGGAAAACCCTGATCCTTCTTTAGAGAGTTGGCATAGGACCAAAAGTGTTTAATATTATTTCTAAGAGTGTGCTCGGTATTAGTGACGTATAGAAGATGACTCAATTCGATTAAATGTTTGGAATCCGATCTTAGTCTTGAGAACTCAGTATAATGTTCCTGTTTTTTTGTTTGTTTGTACCTTTTATATGCCCTGTTTTTCTGGTTTAATACTCTTATGGTTTCATGTGTATACCATTTGGGATATTTTCCATTTTTAGCAAGCCTTCTTGGAACATATCTGCTAATACCCTCAAAAAGAATCTGATAAAATTTCTCCACGGTATCATTAATATCCAGATTAAGATCTATCCATGTCCAGTCAACTTGAGAGAAGAAACTGTTTAAGCCATCATAGTCAGCCCTGAAAAAGTCATACCTTGCTTCGTCGTCCACTTTGAAAGTTTCTGTGCTCAACGAGAGCGTCATTTCGATGGGAATATGGTGCTGCACGACGTAGGTAAGCGGATGTTGAGCTCTTTCCAGATTCCAGCCTGTAAACTCATCCCCAAAAACTAGATCCAGAAACCTAATTAATGTATTTAGATGTGATCGGTCCAGTGAATCCAGTCAGCATGAGCGTGGAGGTGGTGTCCTCATTGCAGGCAAGATGTCCTTGACTGCTAGAAGAATAAATATTAGCATTGTGAATGTTGAGCACTTGTTTGTGTTAACAATAAGCAATGGTTTCAAGATGCCCCTTGGCTCTGTATATATACCACCACAATCGACTCCTGACCTATATGAAGCATTCTGTAATGCTCTGGAAGAATTTACACTCTCCATTGATTATGACAGAATTGTCATCTGTGGCGATTTCAATCTACCCAATGTTGTGTGGGAAAATGATGCTTATGGTGTGAGTGTTAATCAACAAGTTTCCCCTCTGGCCTCCATTATCATTGACTATTTTGCCTTTTTAAACCTATCTCAGCAAAATATAATTAAAAATGCTAGTGGCACTTTACTTGATCTCATGTTCTCGGATGAATTGAATCTTAATGTTAATATATGTGACCTCCATACTTCCCTGTGATAAGTATCATCCCTCTCTTGTTTTTTATTTGTCTCATAATAACACTGAAGTTCCTTATATTATGTCTAATGATTATGAATATTATAATTTTAAATCAGCAAATTACATAGACCTTAATATTTATCTTGCCAGCATTGATTGGGATATGCTATTGAAAGATGTGGACATTAATAGTGCATTGAATGTGTTTTATTTTCGCGTTTTTAATGCTATTGACTTGTATACTCCAAAATTGATTTCAAGAAGTAAAAAATATCCAGATTGGTACAGTAATGAGTTAAAGTCAGCTATCATCAATAAAAAAATAATTCATAAGAATTGGAAACTAACAAAATCTGCTATCGACTATCAAAACTTTGCTTATTATCGTAGTCAATGTAAAATTCTTGCTAAAACCAGTTATGAGAATCATATTAATATTATACAGAATAATATTAGTAATGACTGCAAACAGTTTTGGACACATATTCATGCCAAAAATAAAAATTCTGAAATACCAAGCTCAATGTCTTTCAATGATTATAATACTGACAAGCAACATGAAATAGCAGACCTTTTTTCTGAGCATTTTGGCTCAGTATATGAAAAACTAAACTGTGATATTCCTGAATGTAATGTTAATAGCAAGATAGATCTTGATGGCTGTGATATTAGTTTAATAGATGTTTTTAACTGTATAAGTGATCTTAAACGACATTTGAGTCCTGGCCCTGATGGTCTACCTGTGCTGTTTTTTAAAAATTGTAATTGTGTGATATCTCAAATTTTACTAAAGATTTTTAGACTCTCTTTAAGCACTAATGCTTATCCTGATTTTTGGAAGTTGTCTTTCGTCACACCTATTTTTAAAACTGGTGATAAATGTGATATTAAAAATTACCATCCAATTTCAAAAATGTCTATAATGGCTAAAATGCTAGATTGTATAATTGCAAAGAAAATATCTCCATTCTTCTATAGTGCTTTATCAAGTAGCCAGCCTGGTTTTAATGAGGGTCGATCGACGAGTTCAAATTTGCTATTATATGTTGAATTCCTGTCTGATGCCCTGGAGAATTGTCAGAAAGTTGATGTGGTGTACACAGATTTCTCCAGGGCATTTGACCAGGTTCAGCATGACTTACTAATAAATAAATTAAAATATTTTGGGGTCTATGAGTTATTATTGGCTTGGTTTGAAAGTTATTTAAGTGACAGAAAACAAATTGTTAAGATAAAAAATACTCTCTAAAAAGAAGTTCCTGTTACTTCGGGTGTCCCACAGGGAGTGCACTTAGCCACTTTTTTGTTTAATGTTTTTATTGATGATATCACTGATAAATTTAAGTACTCTAAATGTTTGTTATATGTGGATGACCTAAAGCTTTTTAGAATTATTAATAATGGTGAGTACTGTTTGATGTTCCAAATAGACTTAGATTTGCTCTATGAATGGAGTTTGGCTAACGGTATGAACCTAAATGTAGAAAAATGTAAAGTCTTGACAGTCTCAAAGAAGAAGAATAATATTATATTTAGGAGTCTACGATCGACCAGCGTCGAGGAAGGTCATAAAATTCGTTGGCGCGTAAAAAGTAGTGTTTTTTTTTTGTTTGTATTTATTTATTTAATAAATTCCTCACAACTATATCCTTAAAACGGGGGAAAAAAATGAGTGAATCTGAGGAGACTGACGACGATTTAAATCGTATGATTGCTGATTATAAAAAGCGTAAAAGGGACAACAAACAATACTCACGGGAACAAATTCGAAACATAATAGGCGATGTTTCTCCATCACAAGTCCAAAAAAAAAACGAAACATATCAAGTTCAACAACCCACCGAACAGCAAACCGAAAATATAAACAAACAAAAAACGTCAACAAACAAAACATGGAATCTACCCAAACAGATAAGAGAAGCAAACAATGAAATGTACAAATACCTTTTCTACATAAATACAAAGGACCATATCAATAGGATTGCAATGTCAGAAATTTGGGAGAATGAGCAACCACACAATAAGGATGTAATTTTAACAACAAAAATGGGATTTTTGCTAAAAACAAACGTCAACAAAGAGAAAGTTAGGGAATCGTTAGACAATTTAATGAATTCTAACTTGATCACTCAATTCAAAGAAACGACCACAAGCCCAATCGAAGGCATACCCAACATTAAAATAAAATCTTTAAATAAAAAATCCCACGAAATACCCGAACATACCCGCAAACAGTCAAGAGTTCACAAACCAGTTACCATTCATGACAGCATCATTAACACATATATACAACAAATCAATAAGCCCAAAAACACCAACAGAGAAGAGCTAGTCCTTAAGCTACGTAAAAGGTTTGTAGAAGAGTTCAATATAGACACCTGCATCGTTTTTCCAGGAGGAAACCGAGCCTTTATTTTTATGTTTGATCTGGATGACCCAAACTCCACATCCCCTACAGAAACCAAACAGGGTGAAGTCGTGCCAGCCAATATTGACCATGCTTAAAATCTTATATGCAAATATTAACAGCTATTTACCCAAAAAACATCTTATCAACCACTACATAGAGCAAAATGATATTAACTGTGCGCTTTTCGTTGAAACAAAAACCAATGGACATTCTAATACAACATTCAAAGATTGGAAAACAATTCAACGCAATGGAACTACCTTAATTAATACAAGAGGAGGCAGCCTAATACAAGTTAGCCCTAGGCTTAAAATGAGAAAAGAAAATCCCCCCGTAGTCAATAACCCATTAAATGAAGCAACCCATATTTCTATACCCTTTCTCGAAGACTATGTGCACATTTTATTAGTGTACATCCATCCATCAGCATCACACATAGAAGACACTATTTTCACAAAAGCTGCCATGTACAAGTACTGTATTATTATAGGAGATTTTAACCCAGGTAAAAATAGACGTAAAAACCTCCAAATCAAAGACTTTATTAAAAACTCCTCATTTACTAAAGCTTCCACACCACCTACATTTATTATGCCTAATAACCCAGATAGCACTCCAGACCTAATTCTGTTCACAGAAAATCTTAAACAAAACATATCAAGCATCCAAACAACATCAGATCTAGGCTCCGACCACCTGGCAATACTAGTAGACATCGACTTACATAGAAGCATACAAGATACAGATATTGACACAAAGATTAACTTCGAAAAATGTGATTCAGAAAGAGTTGCAGAACATATGAAGGTATTTATAAATGCAAATCAGCACATTAACAAAGACACAATTCAGGTTTTTAATGACTCCCTATCTGAAGCTATAATCAAGTATTCTCCCAAAATCAAAACCAGGCACTTTTTACACCAACTTCCACCATTTATTATTAAGCTTATCAAAACAAAACGTAAAATGCTTAGAGAATATCAAAACAACAAAAATTCAAACTACAAAACAAACATTAATACCTACAACAAAAACATTCAATCACTTATTGCTCAATACAGGGAACACAATTGGATCCAGGCATGCAACGACATTAACCAACAACAGGGCAAAACATATTGGCAACAAATCCGTAAATTAACAAAATACAAACCTAAACACCACATTGCCGACTTGAGCGAAGGAGACCAAATATTTCAGGAGGATGCAGAAAAAGCCGAAGTATTCGCTAGACGTTTCAAAAAAGCCTTCCAAGAGGATAACGACCCGACCTTCGACAGACAAAACTTTGAGATAATCAACAACTGGTACAATGAATATTTCAGAAATACCACAATATCTGACAATTTTAAAACAATATCGGAAGAAGATTATTTTCTCATTTTAAACAGCGGCAAAAGTACATCACCAGGGTCAGATTTTGTAACAAAAAACCTATTGAGGATGTTACCAGCAGAGATCCATAATTACATCATTAAAATGTATGAGTTTTGTCTAAATAACCAGTTTTTCCCCTCTATCTGGAAACAAGGAATTATAACAACAATTGGCAAACCAAACTCAGACTTAAGCAGGCCATCCAGCTACAGACCAATAACCTTGTTACCAGTTCTTTCAAAAAATTTTGAGAAAATTGTTAAAAAACTCCTTCAAAAAAGTGTGGGAATGCACATCCCAAAACATCAATTCGGCTTCCAGACAAAGGCTTCAACAACACATCCTCTTTCCATTCTCATATCAAATGTACAGACAGCCAAATTAAAGGGACAGCGGAGTGCAGCAGTAATGCTGGATATCAATAAGGCCTTTGATAGTGTGTGGCACAAGGGAATTTTATACAAACTGCATCTAATGAATTGCCCCCAACATCTAATTGTAATTATAAAGGAGTTTCTTTCCCACCGGACCATTAGAATACGAGTCAACAACAAGCTCTCCAACACATTTGAAGCTGAACAAGGAGTCCCTCAGGGTTCACCACTTTCACCGCTGCTGTATAATCTATTCTGTTACGACATTTATACCAATCATGATGCACAAGAACAAAACAAGAACAGTTACATTTTACAGTTTGCCGATGATACTGCATTAATTTCTCATAGCTATAACATTACTTCCACACAAGAAGCACTGCAAAACTTGATGCGATCCATCCAGGAATGGTTTGAGCTTTGGCGATTAAAAGCAAACCCCAGAAAATCACAATTAATTATATTTAACCATAATAACAACAACCTAACACCTACAATAACCCTGAGCAACGAAGTGATACATCCGAAATCAGCAGTTAAATACCTGGGAATAACTATTGACCACAAAATGAACTTTAACCAGCATACCACAAACGTAAAAAAAAAGTGCATACAAAGATCCAAGCATTTCAGAAGTTTGACCTACAAAGACAGGGGAATTTCCATAAAAACTGCTTCACATATATACACAAGCATTTGCAGACCGCTCTTGGAATACATGCATCCGATGTATATTAATTGCAGAACGCCAGCACTCAAAAACCTTCAAGTAGCAGAAACCACAGCATTACGCAACCTTACCAAGATACGACACCCCAACAACCATTTGCATAATCCTTCAAATGAAATGCTGTACCAGGAAACCAAAATCTTGCCTATAACTGAACGCCTAGAAATTTTGACAACCAATTTTGCCAAGAAACCTGAGACAGTCCCCTTGATGGAGCTATTGTGCAAAGAACGAGACCAAAACCTAAGACCAGCCAGAAAATACCCCTCACAAACTCTATTTGAAATTTTGGATTCATTAAGGGATTGACTTTGTTCTTTTCATATATATTTCGTTGATTTTTTGTTTTCTTTATTTTTTTGGTTTATCATCCATTGCTACTTATTATGATTAGTATCATTACCTAGATACATGTAATATTTTATTTTACTTTTTTTTTTTTTTTTTTGATCAAATTGTGTGTTAATTTTCCATATGTTAAAAAAAAATAATGCCGTTTGTTATAAATTGCAGGCTGAAGGACTTCGGTCGATGGCCTAAGGGTGCATGTGTGTATATTGTAAAATGTATGTTATATGTACCTAATAAATAACGTTTACTACTACTACTATTATATTTAATTATGCCATTAATAGTGAATTCTTGGAAAGGGTTAATGAAATTAAACATCTAGGTGTATATATTGATAGTGGGCTGCGTTTCGATTACCATATAAATTTTATTAGGACGAAAGCCATTAAGCTGTTCGGTTTTAGTAATCGCACTCTTAGAGATTTTGACGACATTAATTGTTTTAAGGCCCTGTATTGTTCATATGTTAGAGCTGTGGTTGAATATGCTAGTTCTGTTTGGTCTCCACAATAGAATGTGCATGTTGAAGTTTTGGAAAAGATTCAAAGAAAATTTTTTAGACTTGCAGCTTATAAACTTAGCATACCAATAGAACAAATTGATTATAGTTACTTTGAAATTTTTTTAAATCTAAAACCTTTAAAAGATCGCCGCTTGCAATGTGATTTATCAGTTTTATATAAAATTGTTAATAATTTATTTAAATGTCCTGAACTGCTCGTGAGCCCAAATTATTCTTTGTCAAGCAGTTGTAAATGAAACACCAACAGTACCTATATTATTATTTTAACTTGTGAGCGTTGTGGTTGTTGTTTACATAAGTAAGGTCTGATGATGCCGTAAGGCGAAACACGTGTAACCCTAAATACACATATACATTGACTGTGACTTTGACTTTGTGTTCTTTGTCCCCTTTGGTACTCAGGACACTAGAAGACTCCAAAAAGTTTTTAAGGAAGTAGGTTTAAAATTAGTATACAAGACTCAGTCCAAAGGGCAAAATTGAAATCTTAGAAAGAAGTGGAATATATGAAATTGGATGTATGGATTGTCACAAAAACAAGATTCAAGAACATATAGCTCATTTAAAATATGGTAGAACATAAAAATCAAGTGTTGCCGAGCATGCTTTTGATAATAATCATAGAATAACAATTAATTTAAAATTAATTCATAATATAACTGATAGAAGATTATTAGACTCATATGAAAGTATGGAAATTATTAAATGTAAGAATAGTTTAAATAGAGATAGAGTGCCTATTCCGTATAGTCCATTGGATTGGTTAATCAAGCGTGACTAATGGGATGCCAGGATTGGTTCTTTTTGGTTCCGCTTGATTAAGCAAACAGTAGTATAAAAGGCAGTTAGGTAGGTTTTAATTTTAGTCTTAATCATCTCCTGATGATGCTAACATGGTTAGCGAAACGCGCGTCGAGTGCAAAAAAATTCTGTTTTGGTATTGTGGATAAAACTCTATTTTAGTGCATGTTGCTGAAGGTTCCAAACCCCAACATACTTATGATTGCGCCCAATCATAAGCTCGGTCATAGACTTGACTCTGTGCACCAGGGATTTGTTCCCGGATATTACGAATTGGGGTGTGTCTGTGGAGGACTCGATGTCGGACCACAGATACATCACTATAGAACTGGGCCCTTCCTCAGCGAGAGCTGAGGAGGTTAGGAACCCCAGAGCAACCAACTGGGACCTCTATAGGGAGGAGCTAGGCTGGCGTATAAGGGACATGCCGAGGAAGTACCGGGCCGCCGATGAGCTGGATGACGCCGCAAGGTGGATAGGATCATCGATGGCCGGGGCTTTCGCAAGCAGCTGCCCCGTGACTAAGCGTCACTGTAAAGGGAAAACTCCTTGGTGGAATTCCACCCTGGAGAACCTTAGGAAACAGCTGAGAAGGCTCTTCAACAGAGCCAGACACAACGGGGTAGATACTGACTGGGACCTATATAAAGAGGCCCGGGGGCAGTACAAAAGAGAGCTGAGAGGATCGCGAAGGAGTGCCTGGAGGGCCTACTGTGGAGGGGTATCTCCAGCCCCGGCTGCTGCTAGGCTCTGCAAGGTGCTGTCAAGGGATCCACTCGTCAAATTGGGCAGTGTCCGTAAGCCAGGCGGCGGCTATACGTCGTCACCGGCGGATACTCTGCACCAGCTTCTGACCACACACTTCCCAGGCTCAACAGGTATGGACCGGGGAGGTGAGGGCGGGGCCGGGTTCAGGATTAGAGCTGACTACGGCACTGCCAGAAAGATGGTCACCTACAATAGGCTAAGGTGGGCGATTGAGACCTTCGCCCCGTTTAAGGCGGCAGGTGAGGATGGAGTCTTCCCGGCGCTGTTGTAGCGTGACGGAGGACTCCTCAGCACGCCGCTGATGGACGTTTTCGGGGCCTCTATCGCACACGGATATGTGCCGGAGCCCTGGAGGCACAGCAGAGTGGTGTTCATTCCGCGGGAAGGCGGGAAGGAACGACTACACCGATACGAAATCGTATCGACCCATTTGTCTCACCAGCTTCTTGATGAAGACACTAGAGAGGCTGGTGGACCGATACCTCAGGGAGTGGGTGGCTCTAAGGGCCCCTCTGAGTTCCGAACAGCACGCATATCGAACAGGCAGGTCGGTGGACTCGGCTCTTCATCACCTGGTATCCAGGTTGGAGGAGGGGCTGGAGGGCGGACGGCTATCGGTGTGCGTGTTTGCGGATATTGAAGGAGCCTTCAATAACACAGCCGTGGGTTCGATCTGTCTATCGGTGGAGCGAACAGAGGTGGGTCCGGTCATAACGAGCTGGATCCGCTCCATGCTCACCGGGCGGAGGGTCGAGGCTAGGCTGGAAGATGAGGTGGTTGGGGTTGAGTCATCGCGGGGATGTCCTCAGGGGGGGGGGGTTGTCCCCCTTTCTGTGGTGTCTAGTGGTGGACGAGATCCTACGCATCCTGAGAGCAGAGCATGGGGTCTATGTACAGGCCTATGCAGACGATGTTGTGATTATGGCTTCTGGAGGAAGCACTGACAAGGTTCTCACAGTGGTGTAGGGATAACGAACTCAGAGCGAATCCCAACAAGGTAGAGATGGTCATCTTCACCAGGAAAAGGAAGCTGGAGGTCTCTCCCAACATCATGTTGGAAGGGACCCCCCTTGTGGCTAAGAAATGCGTCAAGTACCTGGGTGTCTGGTTGGACTCCAAACTGACCTTTCAGGAACACATTCGGCTCAAGACCGCGGCAGCGCTCAGTGCCCTGTGGGCTTGCCGCAGGGCGCTGGGAGGGACCTGGGGACTTGGGCCGAAAACCATGTTATGGATCTATAGGACGATGATCGCTCCGATGCTCATGCACGGATTGGTTGTTTGGTGGCCAGGATCCATGAAAATGGCGTCCAGACTAGTGCTGGACAAATTACAGCGACTTGCATGCCTCTGCATCACCGGGGCTATGAGGACGGCGCCCACGAGGGTCCTGGAGGTGCTGGTGGGGTTGCCCCCGTTGGCGGACCGGGTGAGGCACGAGGCAGCCAGAGCGGCTATGAGATTGGCTGATGCGGGGATGTGGAGTGACAACGGCTCCTGCCAGGGCCATTGTGGTCTATGGCGGGGCTTGTCTGAGGACCTAGCCATTCTGGGGATGCCAGGTGACGCGATGGTTCCTGAGATAGGCTTTCCCGAGGGGCTGAACTTCCTCTTCCCTACAAAGGAGGATTGGACGGAGGGAAGGACGGGAACCTGGGAGATGGGCTAGTCTGGTTCACAGACGGGTCCAGAATGGGAACAATGTCCGGAGCTGGTGCGTACTGTGAGGCCCTGGGGCGGGAGCTCTCTGCCTCACTGGGCGAGCACACTACGGTTTTCCAAGCGGAAATTTTTGCGATCATGATGGGGGTCTGGGAGTCGTTAAGGCTCAATGTCGTTGGCGGGAGGATTTTCTTCTGCTCCGACAGCAAGGCCGCACTCATGGCGCTGAAGTCGGTCCGCACGCGCTCTCTGTTGGTAAGGGAGTGCAGAAGCTGGCTGATTGAACTTACAAAGGTTAAAAAGGTCACGCTGGTCTGGGTACCGGGACGCTCGGGTGTACCGGGAAACGAGGCCGCTGATGCCTTAGCCAGAGAAGGCTCCGCACGCAGACACTTGGGACCTGGTCCCTGTGTGGGGATCGCTCAGTGTGTTCGCGAAAGAGCCTTGGGGGCCTGGATGGAGGGTCGGGCGGAGGAGGTATGGCGGACGGCTCCGGGGATGAGACAGACCAGGCTCATGATACATGGGCCCGCGAAGAGTCTCGCCAGGGGGCTGTTGTGCCTACCTAGGAACGAGTGCAGGGCCCTGGTAGGATTCTACACCGGGCACTGTAGGCTTAGACGGCACCTGACCCTGCTGAGAATTGCAGAGGAGGGGGAGTGTAGATGGTGCATGGAGGACGACGAGACCCCATACCATCTACTTACGGAATGCCCCGCTTTCGCTTGGGCAAGATACAGAATCTTTGGCGTGACGTCGATCGAGCCAGATTCAGTGCGTCGTGTTAGTCTGAAGGAGATGCGGGCTTTCTTAAGGAGGACCGGCATCCTGGAGGTTCTCTAATGCGGGCTGGGGGCACAACGGGCCCAATTGGTGGCCTAAGTGCAAGGCCCGCTAGGGGCCACCTCTTCTGATACTGATACTGATACTGCGCCCAAAGTTGTGCCAAAAAGAAACACCCGTCAGACACAAGCTGCTCATCATCATATGAATCAGTTGCGAAGACCTAGGACGTGGCTGTTACAGGACTCCTTTTTCTGGAGGACTGCCTCATTTTGGAATGGACTTCCGAGATACGTCTTTCCCGAAAACTACAACCTACAGCGCTTCAAGTCCAACGTCCACTGTCATCTCCGCGCTGGCAGCGCTCGTTGAGTAGTATAGGATTATCCTTTTTTGTGTTTGCCCAACATAAAATAGCAACATACGGTGTGGTAGGTGTAATACCATATTTTGAAGATATTTTTATCTAGATTATAACTAAAACGGAGTTTTATTCACAATACCGCAACAGAATTATTGCACTCGATGCGCGTTTTGCTAACCATATTAGCATCATCAGGAGATGATTAATCATCAGTTTTAATCATCTCCTGATGATGCTAACATGATTGGCGAAACGCGCGTCGAGTGCAATAATTCTGGTTCGGTATTGTGGATAAAACTCCGTTTTAGTGTATGTTGCCGAGGGTTCCAAACCCCCCAGCATAGTATAGAATAGAATAGAATAGAAATATACTTTATTGTCAGAATAAATTTCATTGACAAAGCATAAAAACAACAAAATAGAATCACAGGTAAAACTTATATGGTAAGTAATAAAGTAGTAGTACGAAAAACAGTAAACAATATAGGAGTAACAGTTTAACACATTAAAAGAGAAACCACTAAACACACATAACAAAATATCACATAAAATACAGTTGACATAGATTAAGCAGTTATCACAATTTATCCCTGAAATATTCCTCCAAACTATAATAAGCTCTTCCCTGTAGAAAGCATTTAACCCTATTCCTGAATTTTTTTAAATCAGTCAATTTTCTTAATTCGTCAGGTAAGTGATTAAAAATTTGCTTACTTCTAAAAATGGCAGAGTTTTTTGTTAGGGTTGTTTTAGGAATTGGAAGTGGAATAGTTAGGATTTGCCGGGTGGTTCTACAGATGCTTTTTTCAAAAATATCCTTATGAAAATTTTTATGCATTAGACATGCCGTTTCTAGGATAAAGATGCAGTAAATTGTCAGAATTTTATGTTGAATAACGGCCTACAGTGTTCTAAATAGCTTACATCACACAGATACCTTATTGCCCTCTTTTGCAGAATAAAAACTGATTGTATTAAATAAGCTGCACAATTTCCCCAAAAGGCAATCCCATACCTAATATGTGACTCTATCATGGAGTAGTATACCATCTTTCCCGTATTAAATCCAAGTTCCCTTACCACAATTCTTACAACATAGCAACCACTTGATAATTTATTGTTAAGTTGGACCACATGACTATCGAATTTTAATAGCCTGTCAACATTGATTCCTAGAAATTTAAGGTTTAATTTATTGCCAATATTCACTGAATCGAGAACCAGATCATCATACGAAAATTTAAACGTAATGATGTTAGTTTTCTTTGAGTTAAAAATTAAAAGATTTGAGTCGCACCAGTCTTTTACTATTTTTAAATCTGCAGATACCGTTTTCTTTAAGGCATCTGTATCCACACCGCTCCACAAAATGGTGCTGTCATCTGCGAATAACGTGAATCTGCCCTCAATTGGTAGCCTGGTGATATCATTTAAATATAGGAGAAATAAAAGTGGACCCAACACAGAACCTTGTGGGACTCCACTTGTAACAACACTAGTTGAGGAAATGTTTGATCCAGCTCTTACAAATTGATTTCTTCCCGTAAGATATGATGCAAACCAATGATTTGTGATCCCTCTAAAGGCATAAACGTTTAGTTTGCTAAGCAATATATGGTGATTCACGCAATCGAAAGCCTTAGAGTAATCACAAAAAACAGTCGCAACCATCTCATTAGTATTAAGTCTAAGATATATTTGGTTTAATAAATTATAGATAGCATCTTGAGTACTTTTAAATGCCTGAAATCCAAACTGTGCGCCATCAAAAATACTATTTTGAGCCAAATGTATCAACATTCTCCTCCTAACTAACTTTTCCACAACTTTAGATAGCGTCGACAGTAAGGAAATTGGGCGGTAGTTTAAAGGGATATCACAGTCACCTCCTTTGTGAAGCGGAATAACTACTGCTGTTTTTAGACAGTCAGGGAAACTGCCAGACAAAAAAGACACATTAATGCACTCAGCTCAGACATACAGTGCTCTTTCAGGAAGATTTTTCAACAACCGAATTGAAATATTGTCGTAGCCACTTCCCTTGGAATTTTTAATTTCTATATGTGACATATATGAAAGGGGATTATTTTTCCTTTGCAAATTGGATTGTAAGTCATTAGCGACAGTGCAATAAAAATTATTGAGTACATCAGGACAAATTTCGATTTTTTTCTCTACGCGCGGATTTTTACCAGTCAATTCATGAATAATATTCCAGCTTTCTTTTGTTGCATTATTTGAATTTTTAATTTTGCGTTGGTAGAATTTAGATTTTGCTAGTTTGATAACATTCCTATATATAGTTCTATATTTATAAAAGTAACTAAGAAATGAAGTGTTGTTTGTGAATTTTTTAATTAGGTGAAGGGATCTCATATTTCTAGAAGAAACTCTTATACCCGAAGTTAGCCAGTTTTTTCTTTTCTTCTGTCTAATACTCTGCACAGGGAAGCTCTCATTAAAATTTTCAGTAAGGATATTATGAAACCTGTTAAAATGCCTATTAGACTGTAGAACACATGCCCAATCTATATTTTCACAAACACTTCTAAACTTAATAATTCTTAGAACTAAATAATCTGGCAAACTTACGTCTAGACTTTTTTGCTTTAAAATTTACCACAAACGTACCCAAAACTGCTTCATGATCCGAGAAGTCAACGGAAACAACTTCGCAGTTTATAAAAACAT
The DNA here is from genome assembly GCA_016904865.1 of Pissodes strobi. Taxonomy (NCBI): domain Eukaryota; kingdom Metazoa; phylum Arthropoda; class Insecta; order Coleoptera; family Curculionidae; genus Pissodes; species Pissodes strobi. Next base: position 104,057 of record MU182613.1, on the reverse strand, counting down.
TATTTTCTGTTGAGCTGGAACATAAATAGTCGATTTTTGTTTCAGAAGATGCTGTTATTCTTGTAGAAACATTTACTTTCATTTCAAGGTTGAATGTCAAAAGCAAACTGCGAAGCTTTAACGTTGCCTCAGACCTATTATCATCATAATTTATATTTAAATCTCCACCCAATATTAAGTTAGAATTATGCGGTAGTGATAAGAGAAGTACCTCTAAATTTTGAAAAAACCGGTTTAGATTTGAATAGTAAGGTGGCCTGTAAATACAAAGAATATGCAAGTTATTTGTCTTATTATAAACTAATGAAAATTCAAAGACACTTTCAACAATAAGGTTATTAAATCTATCGTTCTCAGAAATTGCAAAACAATTTAAAAAATCCGTATTTATTAAAATTGCGGTGCCACCACAGGCATTGGAGCTTCTACAATATTTGGTTACAAGAGAGTAGTTATCAATAACAACTGGTTCCTCATCTACTAGCCAGTGCTCCGTTAAAAGAACAAAATTTGGAAACATATTATTTTCTAGAGCTATATATAAATCATTACTTTTATTGCTCAAGGATTGCATGTTTAATAAAAAAAGTGATACTTCAACACTATCAAAACCTTTAGTTAATCCAGAACCATTGGAGGGGCGGTTTTGTCTAAAAAAGAATCAGGCTGTGCTTCAACATTATTAATTTGAGTAGGAGATAGGCATATTTCGGTATTTACATTTGTTGGGATAGTATCTACATTTGTGCTACCGCTATTGTTTTGCACAGAAATACCAATGTTATCAAGTGCATGACTATGAATATTTAAATCAGAGGAACTACGGTTGTCAGACTCAAGCGATTCGCTGGAGTGTTGTAAAATAGCGCTAGTTGTATCTATAAAAATGAACGTTTTATTATTTTTTAATGGATTGAGAATCAAATTAAGGCACAATTTGCCAAAGTAGATTATAACTGTGGAATTTGAAGTATTTGCTATCATCTCTTTTGGTATGCCAGCTTGTTAAAATCTTAGAAAAAATTATGGTTTCGAGTTATTAATTAATAAGCCGTAACGTTAAACTTGGATGCTGTAATGTAGGGTTAGAGACCTTTAAAATTAGGTATAGCAAGATTACTATAGAATGTAGAATGACTGAGTTTTTTTAGGGTGACATTCACCTCCGCCAAAAGAGTCAAGCAATACCTCATTTTAAATAACTTTAATCCTACATTACAGCTCCCAAGTTTGAAGTCGCTGGCTCTTGCGGTTATTTAATTATCAACTCGAAATCAAGGCTTTTTCCAAGATTTTGACAAGCTGTCATACCAAAGACTTCAAACTCCACAGATATAATCTAGATAAAAAATACCTTCAAAATAAGGTATCTCTATCCCCTTTCCATGTAAAATTCTGGGAGTTCAGGGGGTGAAACTGCCAAAAACGTGTTTGCACTAAAAATCAAAAATTGGCGGATCCGAGCGTCTCTTCGTAAATGGCCTGGAGTGCCCAAAATTGGCTCTGTTTTCTTTGCAAATGGCCATTTTGTATACATAACCAATGAATTTCTTCGAAATATTTAAAAATAGAAAATGTATTTTTTAAAAATAAAAGTTGGCGTCAAGGACACCACCTTCAGAGCTCTCGCTGACTAATGTGAAATGAACACATTTATTTGGATTTACATATTTTATTTCATTTTGGCAACGTCGCATTTACACTTTGTTCATTATGACCTAATTGTGGCATCTCAAAATGTACACGCTATCACATATCAACTCAATAATGACCTCTTTCACGTACCGTCCAAGTTATTACATCGGAAGCCACAATTTCAAAGTAGAATTTTTCAGTGAATTGGGTGTGTATATGAATGAAACTAATACAGAACAGTTCCGCTAAATGGTGCGCATGTCCTGTAAAGACTCATCAAAAGTGCCACAATTGAGGAATATTCACACGTTGCCACAGTTCGGCATGAACCGGTATGGGTGTGTATGTGTGTGTGTCAACTTCGGTAGTCAATCTACTACTTGGCTGCCTAGTGAAACAAATAACTATTATTTAAAGAAATTCCAACTCGTAGTAGAATTTATATTGCAGTTACAGGGTCCTCGGAATGTCCATTAAAATTTTGTTGTGTGTGATGGCTCGAAAATTCAAAGGTTTCAAAATGATTTCAGGCAAGGCTTGATCGTTTAAAGAAAACAGAAGCAGTACGAAACGCTTGATCGTTTACAACAGAAGCAGATGCATTCTTTAGGTTATTTGCTTCTAAGTCTAAAACTGCTAATAGCATCATAATACTTTGAAAATAGAGAAGTAATTATTTCTCATTTGACTGGACTTATATAATTTAAAAATAAAAAAAAAATAAAGTGAAAGTATATTTTTCGGTTACCCTGTATGAAATATTTTAATTATTCTTTAAAAATATAAACCCAAACTACAAAGAAAATTGGAGGTATCTGGCTGCTCCTGATGTAAAAGTGTTATTTTTAAGAAACTGTATTTTTTTAAAACAATGAGTATTTTCATTATTTGCAATGGGGTGGCTTAAGTGTTTATAAATATAATTTAGAATGTCCTATATATAGGAAACAATACCATTAATAAGTAAGTACGTCAATACTTTATAGTTAGGGCAATAACATAATTGATCAGAGCAAAAATACTCAATTGATGAATCAAAAACTCGGTTGTGTTCCATAACCAAATAGGCGCTACGTTAAACTGTCAGGTTACTTATTCTACTGGTCCCTAAAACATATTTTGTAATGTTACTGTAGTTGTTACAAGTAGGTATGGTATAAATAATAAAGAAACGCGATTATTTGCATGAGTTTTATTAACCATCCTTATGGCTTACTATATTTATTGTCTTTTTACACAAGCAGTGTATAAAAATATTGTTTTTTTTTGTTTCAGTTTAAAGATCTTGTGGCTGCAAAGTTTACTGCTGAACCTGATCAATTATGTCTCATTTTTGCTGGTAAAATAATGAAAGATGTAGATAATCTGCAGTCTCATAATATTAAGGATGGATTAACTATTCACTTAGTTATACGTGCTGCGCCTCAAACTACTGAGGCTATGGCACAGAGGCCTCCAGGTTTGTATTTTGAATTAACGTAAAATAAATTGGAAGCTTCAGCTTTAAATAATGTTGGGTTTTTATAGTAATATAATATAAAAAATTGGGCGAGTCTGCTAATACTCGAGACGCTGATGTGTAAACATATCCTATATCTACATCTTCGACATGAAAATCTAATGCCACCTTAGGCAGCGTGACGCCTGACTATAGGCAACCACTTATTTAGAATTGGTTGCCTATATTCTGGCGTTAGAAAGAACACGTTTTACACTAACGATTACAGACAGCCTGCAAAACACATTCCCGTCACAGATACCGCCTGACGTGCGTTGTTTAATGTTTACATTTGTAACGTTTGCATTAGAGTGTCTAATATTACACTTCATGCGTACCCCTCCGCTCGCTTCGCTCGCTACAGGGACGCAACGAAAAAAAAACTTACCAAAATTAACCCAAGCCATGCCCAAAATCAAGAAAACAATTTTTGTACAAATATAACCTCAAGGAAATAAAAAAACACCATCGGGAATCGAACCCGGACCACCGAACCAGAGCTCTAGCATCTTAACTCCTGAACCATCAGAGCACTTGTAAGCAATTCATTGCATCGTAAAGACATAGGTAAAATAGGAACGCAATCTAGCGAAAACACTCGATGCCTTCCGACAAGTAGGGAATGTATTTTGCAAGCTGTCTATCCGCTAGTCACTTTGCAAGGAAGCGCTGAAGTAGACTGCGCATTGCTATGATGTCACATCTGGGTTTCACACTTCCGTCCATTTTCCTGAAATTTACCCTCATACCGCCGTTTAAGATGTTTACACATCAAAAATTGTCATTCAAAAAATTATAATTATGTTGGGGTTCCACAATACCGAAACAGAATGTTTGCACTCGCCGCGCGTTTCGCTAACCATGTTAGCATCATAATCATCTCCTGATGATGGTTAGCGAAACGCGCGTCTAGTGCAAAGATTTTGTTTCCGTATTGTGGTCTTTTGTAGGCATCTGATGTAAAAAATGAAAAGTGCATTTTTATTTACTGTAAATAAAGCGGTTGATAAATGTTTTGCAATATTGCAATATTAGCACAGCTTATACATACACAGCTAGATCTCTCTCTCTCTTGGCAGGAACGGTTTGCGTTGAACCCCTCGCGCAGGCGTTATGCTCCGCCCCTTAGGGGGAAAGATTTCTTTGACGTGCAGTCGGGAGATCGGTATTACTTATCGTACGTTTAGCCGTCATAGCCGTGCGTATTATTTTCCGCGTTTCGTTTGTGATTCTTTTGAACATTGTGTTTTATTTTTGCTTTTTACACTGGTAAAATGAGTGACAAAAAAACATCAGGACATCATCATGTTTGTGCAGTGCGAAACTGTTTTATTAAAGGTTATAACTCGAAGAAGAAATTCTATCGTTTTCCTAAGGATACTAACCGGTAAGTACTTACAGCATATTTTTTGCATGTTTTGGTAAAAAGTTAACATTCCGATTATTCCGCTGTATGTTGTTAAAATTTTCTAGAAATACTTTGTGATTCTAACTTGTATAGTTTCAAAAACGGGTAGGACACAGTTGCCCAAAACCCACAGTTTATTAAAAAGAACAATTTTTAAAATCGTTAAAGTAGTTTATACTCATACAAAATTCTTCTTTTAATATGAGAAGCTCTGTTTGGCCTGTTTAAATATAATATGCCTAGAGTTATTAATTTAATACTAAATTTACCTTTTTTTCCAAGTTGCTAAAAAGGAAGTAAAAGAGGTTTTATTAAGGGTTTTGTTTAATATTTCGAGCTTTGATTTCCATGTACAAACTGTATATTTTTTAGGTTTAAATAATTAAAAAGTACTTCCTATAGGTACCTTAAATCTGTTAAGGTATTATACCACAGCTTACACATTATTAAGCTGTGACCAGTGCCAGATTTACATACCAGGGGGCCTTAGGGCATCAAAGAATCGGGGCCCTATAGCCTATACCTATACAACTTTTTCTTTTTTTATACCGAAAACAGCAAAAACATTAATCATACGAGTATAAGATTATTTTTTAATGAACTGAACTGAAAAGAAACCTGACATTTTTATATAACGCTTCTTCTCCAAATACATGAAAAAAACCTTGCTTCTTAAACCTTAAACTAGCACACTATCAAAAGGAATTAAAAATAAAATGATTTTTATGCTTGTGTTCGCTGAAATAAACTAAACTATACTTATTTCTCTATTTAAAAAAATCATCTACTTCATTTTTCAATTATTTCATATCCGCAAAATATCTAATGTATAATCACAGCTTGTTAAGCTGTGGTATAATTCATAAAATAAAAAGCTGTTTCTGGCGATATCATAAACATTGCTTAGTTTTTATATTGTTAGCGCTATAAAACATCATATTATCACCAATTAAAAAAGTAATAATAAATTTAACATTTGACTTAGCAAAATGACCGCTGTTACCGATTATCGAGTGGTTGCTTTATATTTTTTGGTATTTTTTAAATAAAAATGATTAGCTTTGTTTTAGATTAGGTAGCCATAAAGTTTTAAAAGATGCAACAAAAGAATGTAAATTTTTTAATAAATAAGTCATCTTTTTTTTCGTACGATGTGGGTCCCTAGCAGGGTCCGGGGCTCTAGGGCAATTGCCCTTTTTGTCCCATTGTAAATCCAGCAGTGGCTGTGATATTATTATAATATAATATTTCTACCTGCAAAGTCAAGTGAAAATTTTAAGAACAAGACCTATTTCGTCTAGACATCTAAGGTCTAAATTAATTTATTTATTATAGGCATAATAAAAGTATATAAAGGCACCTTGTAACTCCAATATAAAGGATTGTCTAGATTGATGGCTTATGACATTAATGATAGATACTTTCAAAAGAAAAAATAGACAGTAAACTATACTAACAAATTGAATAGAAGTTAAATATTTGGCGTTTTATTTGTAATTTTGACACAGCTAAACAAAAATGTGTTTTTTTTATGCTAGGCGCAAAGCCATTTTTGGTTACTGGTCTGCTGGTTACTTTGGATTAGTTTGGGTTTAAACCAGTTTAAACGTAAAACTTTCTATACCTACTTCAGTTTACAATATGCGAAGCCATGGTATTTCTTTACTGGGGTATTTTTTCTATTTTTTTTTCGGGGGATTTTTTCATATGGTGTTTTTACTATTTTTGCCTACATTGCTATTTTTCGCAAATCAAAATAATAAAATACATATCCATATCAACGACTATTAATTGTATGTAAAGGCATATTGTTTAAAAGTGTTTTTATTTATTTTCAGAGCCAGAATATGGGCAATGAAAGCTAATCGAGAGGACCTGTTTGGAAAACTAATCGACTTACATAAAAGTTACTCGATATGTGAAAACCATTTTGAAGAGAGGATCACTTTCATACACGATTAGTAGGCACTGCAATTCCTACCCTATTCCCGTCCTTCGAGGAGAGTTCCAGAACTGACCATTCATATAGTGCACCGCCCTTGCAACTTCCTGTAAAAATACGAGTTCTAGATGACAGAGTGTTAGTTCTAGGCGGGGTTCCTCCTATTCCACCTGCACTATTTGATTCAGGTATTAAAAATAATAAAAACAAAGTTTAATCCACAATACCGAAACAGAATTTATGCACTCGACGAGCGTTTTGCTAACCATGTTAGTATCATTAGGAGATGATGATGTTTTAATCATCTCCTGATGACGCTAACATGGTTAGCGAAACGCGCGTCGAGTGCATAAATTATGTTTCGGTATTGTGGATTAAACTCTGTTTTAGTGCTTTTTGCCGAAGGTTCCAAACCCCAATATAATTAAAAATAATAGTGTTTTACAGGGTGAAGCGATACGATAATAAATTTTACAGTGCTTTCAAGACTATAAATTCAAATTCAAAATATGCTTTATTGTCCAAAGTACATAATCTAACTTATTGACAAAGCTTTGAAATACAAAAATAAAAATAAATCAATAAAATAGAGGTAGTGTAAAATAACATTAAAATTAAGGAACACAAGGCAAGTACATACATTCCAGATTAAAAATTGAGATCAAAACAGAATAAAATTTGATTTTCACATTAAGAAATAAAGAAAAATTTAATAATAGGTTATTTAATAATACAATTTTTTACACATACTTAACACATTTACTAAAACATTTTAGGACAAACATAACTATAGGGTACAAACATAGGTTATTAACATAGTCACTGTCAGAAACAGTATTACATAAAAAGATAAAAATAAGACTAAATTAACAATAAAATAATATGAGTAGTAGGCAAAGTATCACCGCTCGAAATTATCACTCCAATATTCTTCCATATTATATATTCTGTCTAGAAAGTATCCGGAAAAAAGAAAATACAATTAAAATTCCATAACGTAGATGAGCCTCAACCAAAGCAAAGTATACTCTTCTGGCTATATTCTCACCCAACTCCAAATTCACAGTCCTCACCGCATAAGTTCTACGCGCAATTCGCTTAGAAACCTCCAATATGTGATGGGAAAATTTGAGGTTCTTATCTATATGGATGCCCAAAAACTTACGAACCTCTCGAACTTCGAGAGATTCCGAGTCAAGCGTGCAATCCGGGAGGCCACATCGAAATAACAGGATGTTTGATTTGCCTATATTGGGTTTTAGTTCATTGCTATTACACCAATTCCCAAGACACTAAATCAGAGCATATTGTTCCATGTAGTTCTTTTGGCGACTTACTGTGCCACAAAATAGTTGTGTCATCGGCGAAAATGGTAAATTTTCCCGATATTCCAATGTTGACAAGATCGTTAACATAGATCAGGAACAATAGAGGCCCTAACTAAACTTTTCAGAAACTCCTGCATACGATTCTTTAGTAGTCTTTCAACCAGCTTTGAGATGAATGATAGCAGACAAATTGGTTGAAAATTTGAGGCTAAAAGAGGATCTCCGCCCTTGAAGAGAGTATTACCTTTGCGGTCTTTAAACAATCTGGGAATACTCCATCACAAACAGATTCGTTAACATCTTCTGTAAGAGCGTCCAAGGCAATATCTGGCAGTGACGATAGGACTCTTACAGAAATTCCATCCCAACCGGCGGAACGTTTGTTCTTCATAGATTTAATTCCTTTCGGATTTCCTCCATGCTTGCCGGAAAAAAGAAGAATGAGGCAGCATTGCGCTCCCCCATATATTCAAGAGGATCCCCAGTAACTGCAGAGGATGAAATGGCGACCCTTATACTCGATGCAATGGAAGAAAAAAAGTTAATTAAAGTATCGGCGGACAGATCTGAAACCATGTTACTCTTCCTCCGTCCCGTCAGCCTATCGCCAAAATATCTCTTTTCAGCAATCCTGATGGTCCTTCTATGAAGGTTTCTATATTTATTAAAATAGTTTATAAAAAAGGAACAATCTAAAAAGTACTTTCTCAGTGTCTGAAGGCATCGCATGTGGCGAGAGGAGACTCTTAGGCCCAACGTGAACCAGGGCTTGCAAACCTTCTTTTTTATCCTTCTATAGGGGAAGGCAGTTTCAAAAGCATTACTTAAAATAGTGTGGAAACAGCTTAATGGATTGTTATGAGAAACCATTGGAGTCCACTCAATATGATGTCAACAAAAACTCGTTAGTCTTGTTTCTAACTGATTGAATGTTTAATAACCACATATTTAATTGATACTAATTGTCGGTGGTTCTAAAAAAGATTTGTTATTTTTAGTACAGTTTAAACTATGATCTTCTAAAGCTTCTCTAAGTTCGGTTTCTAAATTAATGCTATTCGACGCAGATTGTAAAGTCAAGTATTGAGCGCAGATAAATTTACATAAGAGTCTTGGAGCTATGTGATGATTGTACGTTGAAAGTTCTTTCTTGTTCATACATAAAGTTATCGAAATTTAAGAAATTTACATTCTTTTTATTGCAGGTTTGAATATAGTTATGGATGTGGTTGTTATTTTGAGATATGTTCTTGTTCAAAACCAGTCTATTAAAGGCAAGAGGGGAACCTATCACACATAAATTAGTATCAACAGCAAACGATAACAATTTTTGCAAGCTTGTACTTGAAATTGATGTTCCCCTTTTAGCATTTTCAGGGCCTATGAACACTACAATATGATCCCTATTATTAAAACATTTACCCAAAGCTAACACTGTTTCTACTATGTCATCAAAGAGAGAAGCGTTTCTGTGCTGACAATTTGAGTCAAAACTCACCTTTGAGAATTTCTTCAGTAATGAAGTACAGCCCAAAAGTGATCCTCTGTCACCCACCATGAGAAGGCGGCTCCTCCTATTTATCTTCTTTTGTGAAGTTTTTTCCAGTCGATCCTTTCCCCGATGAAACGAAGATACTTCACCTGCCATATATTGGTCGGTCTCATAATCTTGGATCTTTTCCCTAAGACTTTTCAATTCCTGATCATAGATTGAATTGGCAAGCTCTAAAACTCTTATGGAATTTAACATGGATTCTTGCAAGTATTAATTCATCCATTTTTTTTTTATCAGCCTGATGATCCGCGAGGGTAGAAGCCAATCTATCCTTTAAGTCTTGATTTTTAGCTCGACAATCAATGAGTTCCTTATTTATTTCGCTGATAATTGAGGCTGTCTCTCTCACTTCCTTTAAAAGATTTTTTTCGGACTCTACCGCATCTTCAGAGAAATCGCGAGACTTACACTTCTCTCTTTTTAAAAGTTCGTCTCATTTTTAATTGCTTCTGTGTATCACTTTGAGCTTTATTAAGAGATTGCAGTTGTTCTTCATGTGTTTCAGAAATCCTTTCCCGTTTCGCCTTGTGTTCAAACGATAAACGCTCCATGCAACTTTTATGAAAGATATTAAAGCAACCTATGCAGAAGTAGTTGTCAGTCTTCTTTGATTTTGGACAACATTTATATAAAGTGTCAGCCTCAGTCATGTTTGTGAATTTTAATCAAAGACACATACATATAAAACAAAACAAAAAATATCGCTCCTTTGGCATCTGCGATCTTTCAAAATATGGGGTAACTCAGCAGCAATAATGTTTTGAGTGACGTCATTCACTTATTTCAAACGAAGCGAATCTTAGCAACATTGGTTTCCTTTATGCGATTTAGACTGTAATGTACGGACTTGCAGACACTCCTCCATCAAAACGTCAAACAGCTGATGCGCATGACAGGCGACCGTCGGTCATATGGCACAACAAAGCCAAAAAACCATGTGAAATGAGAAGTGCCGGAAAACTAAATAAAATTATTATTGTGCGATGGAAAATCCAAACAAACTGAGACAAAAGGTGCTACAATACCTATTGTCCCATTTCCAGAGAGTTTAGGATATTATTTTTGGTCACTTTTTCACAGGTAAATTATGCAAAAGGTAAGAGCTAACTTTTCGCGCTTTTTTCGAACTCGAAACTGTCAAGTTTTATTCAAGCTATTGGTCCACCCTGCATATAAAATCTTTAATTTTTGACCAAATAAATTATTGTTCCTTGCTTAAGACTACATATTCACCTAAGTTGTTATTTAAAGGTTAAATAAAATGTGTTACAGCTGACCAGACAAATGTAGTTGAAACCAAGCTCAAAACCGAAGTTCAACATGAGATCGCCGTGAATCCAATTACAGTTAGTCCTCCTCTGACGTCTCCAACATCTACCCAAACGTCAACCAGTTTATCCTTCGATACCCCAAGGAAGGTTAAATAGAGACAGCACATCAAGTCCATAACTGCCGAAAACAAATCTTTACGACAAAGGGTTCAGGAACTTGAATGCCAAAAAATTAATGAATTGGACAATATTTCTTTGGAGCAATATATGTCACTAACATTTAAAATTTGCAATCCAGACACTGCAAAATGTGTTAATATGCAAGTATCACAGGGGCATAAACATCCAAAGGGTAGACGTTATAGCAAAGCGTTAAAAATTGAATGTCTATCAATATATTTTGCAGGTCCCCGAGTGTATAAAAAATATTTTATGTCTAAATATAGCCTTGTCTCCCCTAACACCTTGCTAAAAGAAATCAAGCAGTTAAGATAGAACCAGAATTAGATAATCCCGAGTTCTTCATTATATTTAAAAAAACGGTTTATAGTTTTCAACTCCAAAGTAAATATTGCTTATTGCGCTTCGATGAAATGTCTGTAAAAGCCAATTTATTTTATGAACGAAATCAAGATTACATTATTGGGCTAGCAATGGGTTATTCAGGGGAGAAGATTTGCAAGCCAACTAACTGCCAGTGTATATATGGTCAGAGAAATGTATTCGAAATGGAAACAGCCGATAGCCTATTTTTTATGTCACACTTCTTGTCCTGCTAACCTATTACCTAAACTATTAAATGAAGCTGTGCAAAAAAAAATGTGGGGTTAAATGTTTGTGCAGTTACTTGTGATATGGGGTCCAACAATATCAAATTGTGAAATATTTTAAAGATGTCTCCAGACAATACTGGTTTTTAGTTAGAAAACCATCTCTTTTTCATCTTTGATGTGCCACATATTATAAACTAAAAGTACTAAATAACACTTTTTGTATTCCATGCATAAAAAGAATTTTATGCATGGAATACAAAAGGTGTTTCATTTAGTACATTTCGTACATGCACACAGCCTTCACTCTTCATTTACATATTATAAAAGCAATGCGAAATATGTTGATGACATGACTTTTTTGCTAATGGTAAAAAAATTTCATAGCACTATATTAAAAACTTCTATGAGTTAGATAAAAAGTTTCCTGTCCAAGCAGCACATAAATTAACCGATTCTCATTTTTACCCGACTAGTTTCCAAAAAATGAAGGTCAAACTTGCTACCCAAGTATTTAGTTACTCAGTCCATGTAGGTATGAGTTTTTACATTAGATTTGGTTCCCTTCCCGTGGAAGCGACTGAAACTGCTGAATTTGTTAATAGAGTAGATCAACTATTTGATACTTTAAATTCTTCACAAACCTTTGCATCAAAAAATATAATGCTGCCTTTAAAGCGAACTCATTTCAGTTAGAGTTTTTAATGGATTGTTTGTCCTTCTTCAAAATTCTTGAAATTCGAGACAAAAATGATATAAATGTTACCAAAAAAGTTAAATTTATTATAATCCTTATAATTTCAATCAACAGTATTATTCAATTATTTTATTATCTTCGGGAAAATGCAGGGTTTGATTGTATACTTACACGAAAATTAAACCAAGACTGTCTGGAAAACCATTTCGGTAAAATTAGAAATGAAAACGGTAACTGCATTAATCCAACAACAATACAGTTTCACCGAACATTTAAAAAGTTGCGATGCGTCAACTTGCTTAATTCAGGTACAGAAAACTGTGAGGCAGATTCTGATCAGATGCTTTTAAGGCTTCCTGACTGCAAACAGGATTTTGTACCTCAGGATAAGTAAAAATTTCCAGAACAAAGAGATGCACTAAATAGCATTTATTTTTCAAAAAATGAAATGCTTTGCAAATGCCTAATGTGAATTTTTGGAAGTAATTTGTAAAATAGAACAAATATTTGAAGAAAACTTCGAAAATTTTGCAACTAAAAGTAATATTTGCAATACACTTTTAGATATAAGTAACCATTTACCTTTTAACCATCGCTGTAAATATTTCCCCAAAGAATTTGTAGTTAGATTATATTTAAGAGTTAGAATATATTACACTTTAAAAACAATAAATTGTAATTTTAGAAATATCAGTAAAAACAAACTAATAATATGGAGAAATTTCTAACATGTTATAGGCACTTTTATTGGTATTATAATTTGTTATACGTAGCTGTAAGTAAATTTTTTACTCTCCTTTTTTTGTCCATTTTTTTTTAATGTGTTGATGAAAAATTAATTTTGTAACATGCTTTATTACCGTTAATAAACCATTAGTATTATTAATATGTAAGCACTTTTTATTTTCTTTCTTGTCCATCTGTTAGTTTTCAATTGGGCAATAAAACTTATTAAAACTTTAAGTCAAACAACTTTATTTTATTAAGATTTTTACCCTTTCCCTAACAAATGACATTATATTGACATACATCACCGTGCGACTGTCAGAAGCAATAATTTGTAAGGTTCTTTCTGAGCTAGCAAAATAATTAAGATTTTTGCATCCGAATTTTATTATTCGACACACTCACAATTGGAAAATACACGGATATTAAAATTCGGATGCGAAAATCCTTATTTCGCAGAGCTGAGAAAGGACTTTAACAATGACCTGGCGTTCAGGAGGAACAGCTAGCTAAAGATAAATTATAATCTTGAACAACTAACGTCAAACGACACAGTCAACGATTTTTCTAAAACACTATTCTTTTCGTAAGATTACAGATAACACTCCTTATATCGTAATTATTCTGACCTCGATGTTATAAGTAAGCTGACACGAGCTCTTTTAACCTATAACAACGAAATTTTATTACTTTTCAGAACCAGTTTCACTTATTTTTTAATAATCCTTATTAACACCAAATTCAAACCTAATTTTATCGTAATATTACAATAATGATTCAAAAAATATCATAATGCAATAAACTTTCAAATTACCTACTACGGTACTGTCAGATAGAAATTAGATATTTTACTTCAATAAATAATTGTTTTAATCCGGCTCTTACTTTTCCCCTCTGTGCGACAGAGAAAGCGCCGCCGAGAGTGTTCTAGCTGTGTATGTATAAGCTGTGATATTAGGTTGAGCTAGCATGGAATGAGGCTAACTGTATGTTGCTGGGGTGGTTTGTAACATTGTTCCTTTAGAACTATACCATATTATTTTTACCTAGGTAAGAAAATTAAAATATATTATTAACCAAGGTTAGAGAAATTACCTGAGCGTCGTTTTAAGATGCGAAGGGAAAATAATTGTCTAAATCGTCGTTAATATACGAATTTTTTCACTACTAACATCTTAAAAATAATTTTATAATTAGTAAAGCATTAATTATATATTTTTTATAAGATTGCGTATCTGTTAATGATTTCAATCATGTTATCTTTGCTTTAAAAGTGTTGCATGATTATTTGTTTTTGTCTTGTCAGGTAGGCATGGTAACTGTTAGTCTGTGTTTAGTTTTATTTGTTAAACGTCTATTATTGATCTAGGTCAATAATGAAGGTAAATAATTGGATCTTTTGACAAGTGGTAAAGAGAAGCAACTTCTCAAGTTAAAAATCTGTTAATAATGGTTGATGTTAAAGCTTGTAGTGCAAAAGGAAATATACTGATTTTTTGTTATATTCTATTTTTTTATGGAATACATTTTCATTATATTTTAATAAAAGGTTTTTAGAAGATATGATCGTTGAATTCAGTACTGGTGTATACAATTGCATGTTGTTTTTTTCCAGCGGATATTGGAGCTACACCTTTCAATCTAGGGAGCTTAGGTGGGTTAACGGGCCTGGAATCACTTGGCATAGGATCATCTAATTTCATGGAAATTCAAAACAGAATGCAGAGTGAATTGTTATCAAATCCAGAAATGTTAAGATCATTATTAGATAACCCATTAGTACAGAGGTTGATGAATGATCCAGAAAATATGAGGGCTTTAATAACCAGAAATCCTCAGATGCAAGATTTAATGGAAAGGAATCCAGAAATTAGCCATATGCTCAACAATCCGGAACTGCTTCGTCAAACCATGGAGCTGGCAAGGAACCCCTCTATGCTGCAAGAATTAATGAGGAGCCATGATAGGGCTATGAGCAATTTAGAGAGCATTCCAGGGGGATATAATGCTTTGCATAGGATGTACCGAGATATCCAGGAACCTATGTTGTCTGCGGCAAGTGAGCAGTTTTCTCAAAATCCTTTTTCTGGATTGATGGATAATACTCAATTGAATAATCCACAACAAGGTAACCATAATTATTGTTCTAACCATTATTCAACCATATTTATTGATACTAACCATTATTGTTCATTGATACTATTGAAATTATTATTTCAAATAAGCTCAAAACATCTAACTATTCTAGGAGACATATTGTAAGTGCTCAAAAAATTAGGTGATAGTATCCAGAAATACTTTAATTATGTTTTTGTTTCAGTTATAAATATTATTCTATTTTTCCTGATTCTAGCGTTCTAGTTTAATAATCATTATTCATCCTGTAGTTTGTCCAATGGTGCTTCTTATTATACGTTAAATATTTAGGGATATTTGAAATTTGTATTTCTTATTATCCAAATTTCAATAACGCTATACTTTCTTATTTTAATGTAGTACTGTTTTTAGGAATGCCACTGGGCTTATAAAGAAGTTAGCGATAAAATTCTAGTTTTGAACTTGTAGATTCATACATATCAATTTTTTATTTGAACATTCACATAGCACAACTTTATCTAGATTAGGTCTCGTGTTTAAAACTTATTTTTAGGAACTGAAAATAGGGACCCATTACCAAACCCTTGGGACAGAGGGGCTCCAAATCCTCCTTCAGCTAGTACTCCAGGAAGAAATGTACTGAACAACCCGCCAATGGCAAGTTTGCTCCAACAGATGTCAGAAAACCCATCTATGATCCAAAATATGCTCTCAGCACCATACACGCGATCAGTTTTGGAAGCTTTAGCTGCTGATCCCAGCATGGCTAGCTCACTTTTGGCAGAAAATCCCCTACTTTCCAGGCATCCCCAGCTTCAAGAACAAATGAGAAATATGATGCCACAGTTCATACAGCAACTTCAAAATCCAGAAATGCAAAATCTTATGACGAATCCACAGGCACTTAATGCTATAATGCAGATTCAGCATGGTGAGCCATATTTTGCTATATGAAATAGTTTTAAAACATTTGTATCCTATTGATAAATGATTCACCATATTCGCAAATTCGTTCATTTTAGGTATGGAAACATTAAGGCAAACTGCCCCTTCTCTTGTGAACACCTTTGTCCCTTCTACTGTTCCGCCTGATATATCTAGTGCTCAGGGTCCAACTACTGAAGGCACTGTTAGTTCCACAACAACCACCAGTACTGCGCCCCCTATTAGTGGCACTGCCCCTGCCACTACTGGTGCTACAAGCAATGGAGGAGATCCGTTTTCGGAAGTATGTATCCGATTTAAAGTTTTTATATTTGATTGATATTTAAGTTTAGTAGTATATAATTCGGGGATTCTAAACCGGGCTCTGTGTACAAGACACTTTTCTAAGTTTTTGATGCATTTTAACACAATATAGATATACAGTTTAAAGAATTTTAACCAAAATTTTCTTAAAATTTGAGTGTGCATGTAAAAGTGTCAAAGCAAAGTATAATTAATCATTTTAGTATCATAGGTGATAACATATAAAAAACAACATTAATAATATTTTTAAAATGAAATGAAATTCAGCACTCAATATAATTTTTTTTATTAGATTCAATTTATATATAGGGTTATTCTGTATATTTAGACAGCATCTACCGGGCTTATTATAAGTTATAGAAAAAACTAAGTACTCATGGTAAAGTACCCGTAGGTCATATAATTAATTTAGCACTAGCTCTGTTTGTTTTGTTTTAGTCTTCTACCTTCTTTTTTCCGATATGCCTGGCAATTCGTACGTTCGAATTCCGGGATGCAGTCAGTTTTTAAATAGTTCCATCCACTATTTTGGTTTGCTGTTTTTTAGTGCTCCAAGTAGAGGTTTGCCGGACTATCCAAAAATGTTTCGGAATACGGATAACGCATCATATCATATGATTTAATAAAATCATTTACTTTGCATCTGCAAGGATATAATGCAGGTGGGCTTATTAATTGTGGTTTTGCTGCTTTCTTTGCAGTAGCCAGCGCGTCATTAATTGTTATGTTTGCATCTTTCGTATTATTTTATGTTAGTATTGTCTGGATTTTGTTTGTTGTCGCCCTTACTACAGGGACTGTATTGCCTTCTTCTTGGGACTCTGCGTCGCTGTGTGATGTTTATTTCGTCTATGGCCTGATTTTCTCTATATGGTTTGTCTGTTGTTGTTTTTTCCTCGTGACATTGTTGTTGATTTCCACTGGATGGTTTACCTAACGAGATTTGTTTTTTTTTAAAGTTTGCTATTGGAGACGGCAGTGGTGGTCTTTTTAAATATAGAAATTAATCTTGTGGATCTTGACGACTATGAATTGGGTTTGAAAACTTATTTTATTTTGAAAAAAAAAACAGTTTTTGACTGACCCTGTATGTAAGAGTGTCCAGGAATTACAATGTTACTTGTCCAAAAATCGATTGAAAAAAAATTAAGATACACTTGTTATGTGTACGGAGAATGGCATTCCTTGCAAAGAGGTCGAAAAGGCACTTCTACTATGTATCTTCACTGCAGGCATTGAGACGGATCTGGGGCTAGGGGACACTGACGCTTCCAACAAGGCATTGCAGATCAAAATGGTGCCTCCACCACGTGGCACTAGCTGTTTGCTGCAGTTGACTGCAGCAAATTATACAAATCTCAAGAAATCTACAAGATAACCAAATAGTGTTGGTGGTTTTGAAAAACTAATTTTTCAGGGAATTTAAAAATGAAAAAATATACAGGGCGTCTCATTAAAAAAAATTAATTTATGCCACACTCCGTATACCGAGGGCGACAAAAAAAATCGTTATAGGATTAAAATTCGCTATAATTTATTAAGCAATTTTCCATTTTGAACCTACCTTTTATCTGCAATAATAAGAAAGTTCCTTCCTGCGAGTTCCAGTTATATAGTTCAAGCCGAAAATAGTAGTCAGTGACTCATTTTTAGTTTTAAGGCGCGCCAAGAGGAGTAAGGGAAGAGAGAAGGAAATTCCAGTGGCGGATACAATTGCTTTGTAAATTAATATGTTTTAATAACTATATAATGGAATAGTAATAAGTAGACTTAGGCAAATATGCACTTAAAGAAATTAAGTTTTTGCGCATAAATAGGCATGATTTTAGTCCAAAATATGCAAAAAATTTGAATTTGTTCCAACTTATATCAATATTTTTAATCTATTTCGATACGTTTTAGCCCGTTTTGGTGCATTTAGTTACTTTTGGTTAGCTTTGGTTGGTTATTAAATTAATTTTCGGTTACTTTCAGTAAGTTCCAATTTATTTGAGTCTTTTGAACCGGTTCCCATATGTTATAAACAATTTAAACGTTTTTGGTTAATAATTTAGGTCGTTGCCAAAATTCGGTTAATTTGGGTTAGTTACTTATTTTGTTCTTAATCTGTTCCGATACGTCTTAGCTCTTTTTGGTGTTTTTGGTTATTTTTGATTGGTTTTGGTTAAACATCTTTTGGTTAAGTTTAGTTACTTTTAATTTATTTTAGTCATTTGAACCGGATCCGATATGTTATATCCAATTTTAATGTTTTTGGTTAACTTTAGTTAGTCGCCAAAATTCGGTTAATATAAGTTAGCTTCAACTTACCTTAATATTTCTGTTCCGATATGTTTTAGCCCCTTTTGATGCCTTTGGTTACTTTTGGTCCGTTTAGGTTAGTCGTTCAATCAACTTTCGTTTAATTTCAGTTAATTTTAATTTATTTAAATCGTTTGGACCAGTTCTGATACACTATATAACCAATTTTAGCGTTTTTGGTTAGTCACCAAAATTCGGTTAATTTAAGTTAGTTTTAACTTACTTCAATATTTTAAATCTATTTCGATGCGTTTTAGCCCGTTTTGATGCTTTTAGTTACTATTGGTTAGTCGTTCAGTCAACTCTCGGTAAAGTTCAGTCAGTTTTAATATATCCTAGACATTTGAACCGGTTCCGGTACGTTATAAGCAATTTAAATTTTTTTGGTTAGTTTTAGTTAGTCGCCAAAAATCGGTTAATTTGGATTAGTTTTAGCTTGCTTCAATATTTTTAATCCATTTCGATGTTTTACCCGTTTTGGTGCTATTCGCTACTTTTGGTTAGTTTTTAGACATTCAATCGCCTTCCGATATGTTATAAGCAATTTTAATGTTTTTGGTTAGTTTTGGTTAGTTACCAAAATTCGGTTAATTTGGGTTAGTTTTAACTACTTCAATGTTTTTAATCTATTTCGATATGTTTTGGCCCGTTTTGGTGCTTTTAGTTATTTTTGGTTAGTTTTGGATAGTCATTCAATCATCTTTCGGTTACTTCCAGTCATTTGAACCGGTTCCGATACGTTGTAAGAAGTTTTAATGTTTTTGGTTAGTCACCAAAATTCGGTTAATTTGGGTTAGTTTTATCTTACTTCAATATTTTTAATCTATTCCGATACGTTTTAACCCGTTTTGGTGCTTTTAGTTAATTTTGGTTAGTCATTCAATCATCTTTCGGTTACTTTAAGTTAGTTCCAATTTATTTTAGTCATTTAAACCGGTTCCGATACGTAATAAGCAATTTTAATGTTTTTTTTTTTTAATTTTGGTTAGTCACCAAAATTCGGTTAATTTGGGTTAGTTTTAACTTACTTCAATATTTTTAATCTATTTCGATACGCTTTAGCCGTCATTGTGCTTTTGGTTAGTCGTTCAATAAACTTTCAGTTAGTTTCAGTTAGTTCCAATTTATTCAATCATTAGAACCGATTCCGATACGTTAGAATTAATTTAAGTTTAAATAAACAAACTATCACGATTTCTCACGCGTACGACGTCATGTAGCATGCACTTTTTCACGATTTGATGCCCAATTTAGGAAAACAGAAACATTTTCAATGTTAAAACAAAAAGATAACCTAAACCCGCAAGCGCGACTATGCAACAGATCTCGACAAGGTTCATGCTCGTATACTGTTGAAACGTTGCGACCTCCGCCTGACGGTCGTAAAATATCAGTAACAATAAAATACAGCTGCTTCAAATGCTCCGCGTAAGCTCCTGTTTACGGGCCACAATGAGTTTGCCAGCGGTGCACGTTTTGTGTCGGAACGCTGTGTCCACATTTAGAACAAGCGTCATTTTGCGAGCATTTCATACCAGATTTATTGTTAAATATTAAATATTACTTTAATCCGCACTTGTTGGGCTGTTTTCGAACTAGTGACTGACGTCACTGACTATTATTTCCGTTTTATACTAAACATCTACTGAAGTTACATTTTTTAGTAGGTCAGAGTTTTTTTACATCGAAAAATTCCATAAATCTATGATAATTAATGTTTCTTATTTTCTTCACACATACCTCGCGATATCTCCGTCACTAATTAAAATAATTGTGATATACTTTTTTAAATGATAGAGGAAATGTAAGCGAAGGTGACTTTAATAATTAATTGTTTAAAAGAAACTTTCATTTTTTGTAAAACAAACACAAACTTGAACATTTTCTCTTTTGCATCCCCTTTTGCAGTAATCGCGAAACTTTTTTGTTTTAAGTAATCTTGCCATATTATCTGCGTATGAAATGGAGCCAACACTGCAATAAATTTTTTGAAATAAACTCCAGTACTGAACCGTTTATAGTTTTTCAAATATTGAGAATTAAAGTTACGAGCATTTGTCCGACAGCACGCGCCACGCTGGCGCTGCGCTGCCGCGCGTCGTCTTTACGAATCATATCGTGTCTATTCCGGAAAAGTTTTACGAAAAGTGACTAATTTAGTTTTCAAATGGAAGTACGGATCGACAAGACAAGAAATCTTGCCTTGACAAAGCAATTTCTTGTCTTGTCTTGAAATATTTTCAAGAAATAAAAATAAAATCTTGTCTTGACCATTTCTTGAGAAAATCTTGAAATTTCTTGATATCGTGACAAAAGGGGAACCTCCGTTTAAAAGTAGCGGTGAGATTGGTTGATGTGATGTTTATGCTTTATGCATATAATCGAGGGTCAGGCGGTCAGGGCAGTATTGTACTACAGTTCGTTGCTTCATATGCGTTGTTTACGTATCAAAATTTACGCCACTGGAGTAGACCCGCTTTGTAAACTTCTTTTTGATTCTAATATATTAGGCAATAACATATCCAAAAATGATAAAAATAATCCTCTGAAAATAAAAAGTCATTAAGCATTAAAAAGGATCCAATTTAATTTGGCCCTCAGGACATTTTACCAAAATGAAAGTATCAATTTCAATTTTGTTCGTATTGTCACGGCTAGCAACCATCCGAATGTTTTTGTGTTACCCTATAGCACTACTGGAACTAGCCTTGTCGTATCTATGTTCTTTCGTAAGAGTCATCGCCGGCCAAGAAAATTCGGGAGCTGTTTTAGGCATGCAGCCTTTCGAGAATAATATAGAGGCCTCGCTTCGTCCCGACTATTCGCGATATTTTTAAGACTGTATATAAATAGCGGATAGAGGCGAGTTAGTTAATCATTGAGTGTTGAATTGTAAAGAGCTATTAGTTGTAAAGTTATAAGAGTAGTTTAGTGTATTTAAAGGAATTTTCGGAAATGAGGTTGGGGTATTTTCTGTGAAAGTGATATTATCCTATTATAGCATAATTCACGTACTTACCTAACCACAGTATAAATTGAAAGACATTTAAAAAACCGAGTATAAAACAACTTTAAAAACAAAGTTTAATCTAGTCGGAAATAACTATAGATTGTCGTAATAATGATTGTCGTGTCTATTTAAGGCATCAACAATTTCTGCGAGATGGTTAGCTGAAGGATATTTAAAATTCTTTTCAAATCTTGAATGTTCTATCATACCACGAAATACTGGCTTATTTCTGATTTGCAAGTGCAGTAATATCCAGTTATTTCATGACCATATGCGATCCATATCTGATGTTTGACACGTTTTTGAAATCTTGACCATATTCTTGATCAGATACTTGCCATATAATATCATCATCCCGTCTCTTTTTCTCAGTACCTTGGGTATAAGAAGGAGTTAGCTTTAATTGTACAGTCCCTAAGATATTCTAGGATGAGACGTGGGAAATCAAGAACATGGTAATTATCCAAATTGACGAATATGCCATGCATCCCAAATAAGTTCTCGTTCTCAACAGTTATTTTAAATTTAGTTTCTTCTTTTGATTTTGTAACAATATTTCAGCCTGGACAATATCAGCTGCTCTCATGAGAACTGGATCGTGATTTTTTATTGCCCCATCGATTTTGTAAAATTTTAGGTGAGCTGCATGATGTATATTGCTGAAAAAAGTTTTAAAATTGACATGAAATGTACATTTTTGGCCTAAACAATCCAGAGAATTTTGGTAATGGGGCATTACTTTGTATTCTATGGTAGATGCCTAATTGTTGTAGACATTGCATATGATATGGCTATCTATCTACCACAACAATATCGAACCAAAGAAATTCTTTTTCTCCTATATTTGAAAAATAGAGCTCTTGAATGGTTAAAACCATTGACTTATATCCATAGGAGACCTAACATTATACGCGATGTCATTCATAAAATTACGTTTGTTTTGTCGCAAGGATTATAAACGGCAAGTAACGAGTGTGAGTGACAGACATCCGATCGAACAATCTGACATTGCCCTCATTATCCCTTAAGGTGGCAACGCTGCAAGGAGTTAAGGATGTTCTTGACCAGAAGCGTACCGTTTTGAAGAAAAGTCATTTGGAAATTATATACATGCTATTTCAGAAGCGATAAACACGCAGTAAAAGCGATCTGTTATTGTTGGAAATATCAAACGAGTATGACAAACACGGATTCGTTGTCTTTGTTGTTTTCCAGTTGGAAACAATTACAACACTGTACAAAACTTTTCCACAAACCTCTGCACCTACACCAGCGGCGGGTATTGTTTGAAGTAAAGCAAAAATTTTGGATACTTATTTTATGATAAATGAAGAGTGAAGGCTGTGTGCATGTACGAAATGTACTAAATGAAAAACTTTTGTATTCCATGCATAAATTTAATCCAAAAGGACGTCTAATCAGCGTAACAGAGCGCTTTCGGCCTTTGCCATCATCAGTGTTACCTGCAAAGTGAGTAAAAGAACCAACCATTAGTGGAAACCAGCATAGGCTGTAAATTTTTTTTGGGTTGAACAAAGTAAAGTTGCAAATGTCAATGACCTATCGCGAAATAAAAATGAAATTGAATTTTAAGTTTGACTTTTTTGAGTCCTGAATTTATTAAGATAAAAAAATCCTCTCTCCTCCTCTCTGTAGTATTTTACCAGCCACCCACTTAATCAAGTATTCCTCCATTCAAACTTACACCCATCTGGTTAACTAAACTGCTGGCCATTTGCTTTCGAGCAAGGAAAATTTCGCCTAAATTTAAAACTAAATATTTTCTTAACCAGACATGATATCGACCTACGGTTTTAAATGATTAATAGACTTATCCCTTAGGAAAAACTTTTTAATGTTGGATTTTTTTTAAACTTTCAAAAAATATTATATACAGGGTGTGAAAGAAGACGCTGCTTTTTGCTTCAATTTCAATAGCATGTAACATTCACAATAGTTTATTAAAATTTTGCCACTGTACGTCAATTGAATCACTGGTTCATAGCAAAGAAAGTAGTTTGTCAAATTTTTGATATCTGTTATATTTTAAGAGATATTGATTTTTTTGTAAAACCTTGATTTTTTCTACTTTTTGGTAGCTAGACCCCACTGTGCGTTATATCGTCCAAATTTTATAAGTGATTATCATTATACCTTACGAAAAGCTTTTTTATGTTCAGTAAAAAAATTGTACCTAAATGTTGTCATGTGCAGTGGCGCACTTTTAATCACATACTATGGTTTATTAGTATCTCACAATTTTTCCCGATTGTTTTGTATTGGAAAGTACTCGCCTCTAGATTTAGCAAGTTTTATCCTTATTTTTTTATTTTTTAATATTGCACTGTATCTACATGTATATTTTAGAGTGTGTCTAAAAAATTTTTTAAAAAATTATAATTTTTTAATTTAATTTTTGGAAAAATTTTATTTATTTATTTCTAATACAGCACTATTCCTAAAATTAAACTTGTTTTGAAAACCCTTAAAATTAAAGATCACTAGTTTGATGTGTTTGATTTTGCGAGCGAGTACTTTCCAATACAAAACAATCGTGAAAAATTGTGAGATACTCATAAACCATAGACATATAGTGATTATAAGTACGCCACTGCGCATCATAACAATTAGGTACAATTTTTTACTGAACATAAACAAGCTTCTCGGAAGGTATAATAATCACTTACAAAGTTTGCACGATACAACGCACAGTGTGGTCTAACTACCAAAAAGTTGAAAAAACAGGGTTTTACAAAAAAAATCAATATCTCTTAAAATATAGCAGATATCAAAAATTTGACAGAGTACTTTCTTTGCTATGCACCAGTGATTCAATTGATGTACAGTGACAAAATTTAAAAAAATTATTATGAAAGTGACATGCTATTGAAATTGGAGCAAAAATGACCGCCTTCTTTAACACCCTGTATATAAAATTTTTTGACAGTTTAAAAAAAACCAACTTTGGAAATTTTCTCTTAAGGGACAAATCTATTAACCATTAAAAACCAGAGATCGATATCATGCCTGGTTAAGAACATATTTCGTTTTAAATTTAGGCGAAATTTTTGTTGCTCGAAAGCAAATGGCCAGCAGTTTAGTTTAAATCTAAACCTTTCTAACAATTAATAAATCTAGTTTGTCTCAGACAAATCAATTTGTTGGGTCTAGTCTGGCACAGTGGTATTTCTTCTATAATTTAAGTTAAAAATTTTGTAAAATTAGTTACTCAACACTTTTCCTCTCTCTTACATTACCAATTTTTTAAATTTAAAACTACCGCCAATTTTTGACGTATTTCCTTTTGCGTCTGCGGTCTTCGGTTTACTTGCCAAGCTTGTCGACAGAGATATGTTTGCCATTCCATCAAAGCGTGGTTCCCACGTCTGTCTTTAGTTTGTTAAATGTTTCAATTATGTGAACCTTTCTTATAATGTAAAGTGTTTTTTAAATTTCGATGTGACCGTTGTCGTTTTGATGTAGTTTGTGCCTCTTGTGGATATGTTCTTTTGTTCCAACTGACAAGTGAGTGAAAAAACTTCCACAATTTTCTTTTCCTTCTGCTTAAAATTACATAAAAAAATAAACTCATCTTTCTCCAATTTACAGTTTTAATTACCATTTTTTATCTTAATAAATTCAGAACTCAAAAAAGTCAAACTTAAAATTCAATTTCATTTTTATTTCGCCATAGGTCATTGACATTTGCAACTTTACTTTGTTCAACCCAAAAAAAATTTAACAGCCTATGCTGGTTTCTACTAGTGAGTGGTTCTTTTACTCACTTTGCAGGTAACACTGATGATGGCTAAGGCCGAAAGCGCTCTGTTACGCTGATTAGATGTCCTTTTGGATTAAATTTATGCATGGAATACAAAAGTTTTCATTTAGTACTTATTTTATGGGCTATGCCATTGGTATAAAGAAATTAGATCGGTATTTCTATTTTATATGATGTCCAGAAGTCACATATTATAGATGTATTACAACGAAAATAATTCGTTAAAATGCATATATTTGAAAAACGGTAAATATTGGTAATAGTAGTTCTTATTGTTCAGCTTTCATTGTCGAATGCATATTTTTACCTACGCTTTTTAACTAATTCTTCATAGTCATTCATTGTTGAGAGATGGCTTAGTATGGAAGTTGTAATATTTTCTCCTAACTCAAGTATTTTACATTACAAATTGTTGAACTATTTCAATTTTTTTTCGGTTTGTTGAGCCAGTATGATGAAAACTGGGATGGAAGCATAAAAATTATATAATTTTTTGATAACTAGATTTGTATTACAAATTAAAATTTTACACAAGGCGAAATTGGAAATAGGACTGAAAAAAGCATGTGAGAGACCTAACAGACTTTCATGCTATACAAGTATTGTACATAATACTTGTACCTATATATCATTCATTATGAAATGGGATTAACTTTATGTGTATGCTTCACTTCCGACTTTCTCTAGTCGCATCTCATTTTTTCACTGTTTCATAATGGATCCTGATTTTGATGAATATCATGACTGTTTAGAGAGGATTGTCAACAAACATATGATCTTCAAATGCATTATAGATCGTTCAGGTAAGTTTTCATGATTTTAACAATGAGAATGCAACATTTTCTAATTTACTACTGAATATTGTTACGTTTTTCCATGGGTTCACAGAAAATCACAACTTGTACTCTTAAAATAATACTCTTCATTCTTTACCACTCTATACAATTAAACACACTAAACTACTCTTATAACTTTACAACTATTAGATTTTTACAATTCAGAATGTAATGATTAACTAACTGCAACTCGCCTCTTTTCGCTATTTATATACAGTCTTAAAAATGTCGCGAATACTTCAGACGAAGCGAGGTCTCTCCATATTATTCTCGACCAGGGCTGCATGCCTACCACAGCTCTCGAATTTTCTCGGCCGGCGATGACTCATACGAAAGAACGTAGACGCGACATGGCTAGTTCTATAGGGTAGCACAAAAACATTCGGATGGTTGCTTGTCCAGATGCTTTACGTTTTCCTTCTTGAAGATTGGATTCTAAATGATCAGTTTGCAATAAATTACGGCAGTCGAACACACTTTTTAAGCTCTTTTCCATAAATCCTGAAATACAGTGTAGTCTCTCTTAAGCGGACACCTGCCATCACGGAATCTGTACGCTTATGGGAGTTATCCGCTTATAATTAGTGTGACGATATTTAATATCAAATAAAACTTCCATCTAAAGATAGTAGTATGTATGTATTTATTACATATATGTTGTACATATGTATGAATGTATGAAACACCAAATTAACACATTTATATTAGGAGGAAATACCTAATAAACGTACATTCATAATTTAGAACTACAAAAATATCATATGTTGTATTTTTAGTTGTAGTTTTAGAGTACGACATATTATATAAATAAAATTGGAGAACACTACTACATACATAAACGATTCTACAGCTCTAACTGTGTTGAAATAGAGTATTGTTTTCTGACGAACAATTTAGCACATATAGTATATTCAAAGTGGTTCTCCAAATTGATAAGAATCTCACAGCCTTTCAAGTCTCCACTTTTAAGGCTGAATAATTTCAGAGTTGTAACTGCTAGTAAAGCCTCTCAAATTTATCAGCCAGTGTACGGGCACTAGGTTTCCCTATGTCTTAAACTCGATAATATCGATTTTTTCCCTTTAATGTTAACATACGTTTTTTTTGTCGACGATGGAATTGACTAATTCAATCAACGCTAGCGCGCAGGCTCTCTAACGATATTGCATAATATTGCATCATTCGGGACGCCGCAGTCGTGTAACGGCGATGTCGCCACGTCGAACAAAATATCTTCGGTGTCCGCTTAAAAGAGACTAAAGCGACTGAAATTCAGATAATTACATGTCCGTGCCGGGTTAAGGAGGAGTCCGCTTAAGAGAGAGCAGCTTACTACTAATAAAGCTCATGGATTATTCCGTGCTAAAACTTTTGTCCCCTTAAAAGAGATGTCCGTTTATGAGAGGTGTCCGCTGAGAGAGAGTACACTGTATACGCAACGCCGTCTTCAACATACAAGGTGAGATAAAATTTATAAAATATTTTTTCATAAAATTGATCCGGCAATTATGTTAGGTCTGTGGATATTGATTAGATTTTGACCACCCCTCTAATTTTTAATTTTTTAAGCTACAGAGCTGTAGGAAGTAAAAGGTATTTTTTTAAAAATCAAGAAAATGTTATACAGGGAGTGCCAAAAAATTTATGCAAATCAATGTTACTTTTTTTTAATTGGAACACCTTGCACATTTGTGGAAGGTTAAAGAGCCTTTAAAAATATCTTTTCAAAAATATATAATATGATCTAATTACCATTTTTAGTTTTCGAGCTATCAGATTATAAAATGTTAAATATTTGTTATTTATTTAGTTTAAAAATAGAGGTCTTTCGAAATTACTAGGCCAATTAATCCTAGATTAATTAAGCCAGGAGTATACCTGCAATACGAAAGTGGGCGTCAAAATAGTGTTTAAACATCTATGTAGATGTAAGTAATGATATTTTAAATAAAATTTAAAGAAACAGTATTATTAACTACATACATGCCAATATACAAAATTAAAAAGGAACATAATAATATTGTATTGCTAAATGTTCTACATGGCCCCCATTCTCTTCAATACATCTTACATAAATGCGTTTCTGTCTTTCGATTGCAGCCAAAATGTAACCCTGATTATTTGTATTTAGTGCTGCTATCTGTTCTGTTAGGTAGCGTCTGATGCTATCATGTGTTAATTCTTCGGGTGCCTTTTCCGCCAATTTCCCTTTCAGAAAACCCCCACAGAAATGTGTCCATAATTGTCAACTCGAGGCTGTTGGCTGACCATCTGATACTCCCAAATCGCCCAAGCTAGATAGGGAATCTATCATTTAGGAAGCGAGTTAGCAGACCGATATTATTGTAAGGAGCACCATCTTGTCGCCACAAAACTTCATTGTTGTCCGTCAAATTTTGAGCATCAGGGACTAAATCAAAGTATCGCTCTCCGTTCAAAGAACTATTAAAAATCGGGGGCCTATTACCCTGTTGTTTAAAATTTAACACCACGCATTTACGAATGAACGACCAGAACGTAACTTAACGAATAGCGCGGGGGTTTTCTTGGGCCCAAATTTTAGTTGAAAACACTGACTCGTCAGTACAAAAAAAAATTCGTTAAATAGAAGCCCATCTTGTTCTAAAATAAAGATCCATCATATTCCGGGCAAAATCTAATCGGATTCTTTTATTTTCCTCGGTTAAATACTGGACTGGTAAAATTTTGGTAGGGGTGAAATTTATATTCGGCCAATGTATGCTGTATTTTATAATAAGTTTTTCCTAGTTCTTATGCAGCTATGGTTATGGAAGTGTTTGAATTTTCTAAACATCAGGAGTTTTGAAAAAAGAAGAAGGAAATCCAAAACAGCTTACCTTGAACATGTAGCACAATATTCAATTCGTCGTCATAATAGTTTTCATCTCGAATCATTGTGTGTTTCTTTCTTTTAAACGGCAGTGTTTTCGTTACCTGTTTTTAAACATTACAAAAAGTATTCAAACTAGGAATAATTCTTTCTTCTCTGTATCGCCTAACATATTGTAACCACGCTTGACGTTTATTGTAATTAGCTTTTATAA
The DNA here is from genome assembly GCA_016904865.1 of Pissodes strobi. NCBI lineage: Eukaryota > Metazoa > Arthropoda > Insecta > Coleoptera > Curculionidae > Pissodes > Pissodes strobi. Next base: position 74,889 of record MU182613.1, on the reverse strand, counting down.
AAGTTTCGTAAATATCGCATCTTTCTTCTTCTTCTGTGAAAGACATTTTGATAAGCTGTTACTAATTGAATTAAATAATATGGAAGTTGACGTCTCTAACATATTTTTCTTTCCAGGGCCAACTACGATTATGACTATATACATATAGCAAATTCCTAATTTCATTCAAGCATTAATAAAAATAGTAATAAATGCAAGATTCAGGGTAAACTTTCGTATTTCAGGTATACGCTTGGCTTAGTTAAGAATTAATCTATGATTTATTGGTCTAGTGTGTTGAAAAATAATTTCGAAAAACCTCTATTTTAAAACTGAATTAATAACCAATACTTAACAGTTTATAATCTAATAGCTCAAAAACTATAATAGCTAAATACACCATATCATATATTTTTGAAAAGGCCCTTTTAAAGGTTCTTTAACGTTTTACAAATATATAGGGTGTTCCATTAAGAAAAAAGTAACATCGATTTGTCATAATTGTTTGGGATATCCTGTACAACATTTTCTAGATTTTTATAATAATACATTTTATTTCGTACAATTCAGTAAAAAATCAGCTCTGTAGGTTAAAAAATAAAAAAGTTAGAGGGGTGGTCAAAATCTAATTAATATCCCTGTACAGGGTGTCCCATTTTCGATGATATTACGGGGTATCTCACTTACGAGTAAAGATAGAGAGTTGCAGTTTTCGCAATACTGTGCTACTTTTTTGTGAAAAGAACGATGGTATAAACAAAATTTTCATAGCCCGCTTCGTTTCTGAGATACAGGGCGAAATTGAAAATACTGCATTTTGAGACCCCCCTCGTATCTCCGTTATCCTTTAACATATCGCAAAGCTAAAAACTTACTCTTACATACTTTTTTACGTAGAACCCAGTGGCGTAGTCAGATTTTTGCTGTGAGCTGTCATTTTTAAGCTATAAATCAAACTTATGTTTTTTTAAATGGAACACCCTGTATATTTTTCTTTGGTTTGAATGGAAATTTTATAAGCTTTTCAAAAATATATAATACATGATATGTATTTTAAATAATAAGCCTAAAATTGATAATTTCACAAAATGTATCTCTATACGACACTCTTGATGAGTATAGTATAAGCATTATCTTTTAAACAAAATTATAAGGATTAGTACGCAGAGATTATCAGGGTAATGGAATAATCATTTTTTTATTGGCAAGACCTGTCAGTGGCAAAATTTATATTTTCTGTGTAATATTGTATTTTTTACGATGGTTGAAAACGAAAATTATGAATATTTTGAAAAATATGACATGTTAGTCTGCTTTATTTATACAGAGCAATGAAAACTCCCGTGTAGCTTCTCAACTATTATTCAATATGTTTGTTCGAATATTTATTTACCTTTTGACTTATTTGGGTTTATTTTTTTAAGTATCATTTTAATTTATGGATATTCTGAAAGAAGACAACCTGGTCATTTAATGTTTTCCGGAATAAAGAGAACATGGAACGTTTATCCGGCCCCTACCAAAAACGTATAATAAGGAAAATCGCGGTAAGGGCGGAGGCAACGTTCCTATGCTCGACGCGCCGAACAGATTCACCAAACACAGAAAACACGGATACAATAATTCTTCTTATTTTATGATTCCATTGATTCCAAACATAGGAACTTTGATTAACACACTCTATTTTTATTTTTTGTATTTTGGATAAGAAAAATTGAAATGAAAAACAAAACATTCGGTCGATTCAATCATAAAATAAGACGAATTGTTTCCGCGATTGGTGAATCTGTTCGGCGCGTCGAGTATAGTTCTACCAATTTTTTTCTTTATTCCGGAAAACTTTAAATAATCAGGATGCCTTCTTTCGGAATATCTATAAATTAAAATGATACTTAAAAAAATAAACCCAAATAAGTCAAAAGGTAAATAAATATTCGAACAAACTTATTGGAATATAGCTGAGAAGCTACACGGAAGTTTTCATTGCTCTGTATAAAGCAGACTAACATGTCATATTTTTCATAATATTGATAATTTTCATTTTGAGCCATCGTAAAAAATACAATATTACACAGAAAATATAAATTTTGCCACTGAAATGTCTTGCCAATAAAAAATGACCATTCCATTATTTTTAATAGTCTCTGCCTCCTAATACTTATACCGTTGTTTAAAAGACAATGCTTATACTATACTCATCAAGAGTGTCGTATAGAGACCATTTTGTGAAATTATGGATTTTAGGCTTATTATTTAAAATACATATCATGTATTATATATTTTTACAAAGCTTATAAAATTTCCATTCAAACGGAAGAAAAATATACAGGGTGTTACATAAAAAAAATACAAGAGTGTCGTATCGAGACACATTTTGTGAAATTATGAATTTTAGGCTTAGTATTTAAAATACATATAATGTATGATATATTTTTACAAAGCTTATAACATTTCCAATCAAACGAAACAAAAATATACAGGGTGTTCCATTTAAAAAAACATAACTTTGATTTATAGCTAAAAACTGACAGCTCACAGAAAAAATCTGATCACGCCACTGGATTCTACGTCAAAAACTGTGTAAGAGCAATTTTTTAGCTCTGCGATATGTGAAAGGATAACGGAGATACGAGGTGGGTCGCAAAATGCATCACTTTCAATTTCGCCCTGTATCTCAGAAACGAAGCGGCCTATGAAAATTTTGTTTATACCATCGTTCTTTTCACAAAAAAGTAGCACAGTATTGCGAAAACCGCAACTCTCTATCTTTACTCGTAAGTGAGATACCCCGTAATATCATCGAAAATGGGACACCCTGTACAGTTACAAGAATGGTGTTTCTTTTACACATAATGTCATCAATGGACATGTTGGCTAGCTTTTTATGACTACGACAGCAACTGATTTCTAAAGCAGTCTAGAATAAGAAAATTATTGTAAAAACATAAATTATGATACCACAACATACCACCATGCTTTATTAATGAACTATTCTATATCATTTATATATATATTTTTTAATATAATAAATTTATTAAATTTCAATAGCAAATTATTCAATCCTTTTTTAACTTTACCCGTTATATCGAAGTAAGAATCATAGCAAGTCAGTAATATTTGAAAACAATTTGCAATTTGATCTTACATTTCGTGTTAAATTTTATAATTGCTTTTGAAGCACATGAATTATAATGTACCATGCGTTCAATTTATCTTGATAACATTTTGATTCGCTGTAACTTTTTTGTTTTTAAAGATATCGAGATAAACAAAAAAGCAAAATGTAGGGTTGGTAGCCAAGTTTTTTTCTAAGTTACATATAAAACAAAACACTACCCTTTTCTGACATATAAGCCTACTCTATATTTTTTTTAAATGGAACACTGTATATTACTACATTTTTGGACTCTCTAGAGAAATCTAAACACCTTTTGTGTATAATATCCTATACCTGGCTTTAGCTGTTTGCGAAATATTGACAGTTGAAAGTCGGGCATTTTGACATTTTGACAGGCTTTAAAATCAGGCTTTAAAATCTAAACCGCACGAGATCAAAGAAAACGGTTTGTACATTTCTACCTTAGGTTTTCATAAGCTATCGAATGACAGTGACTTTGAATTTAACCGGAGGTTTAAAAGTTCCTGTTAATTTTATCCGCGGGTTAAATTCAAAGTTACTGTCATCCAATAGCTCATGAAAACCTAAGATAGGAATGTGCAAACCGTTTTCTTTGCTCTCATGCGGTTTAGATTTTAAAGCCTGTCAAAATGCCCGACTTTCAACTGTCAATATTTCGTAAACACTTAAAAATAGATATAGGATATTATACACGAAAGGTGTTTAGATTTCTCTAGAGAGTCCAAAAATGTAGTAATATACAGGGTGTTCCATTTAAAAAAAATATAGAATAGGTATTATGTCAGAAAATTGTTAGTGTTTTGTTTTATATGTAACTTAGAAAAAAACTTGGCTACCAACCCTACATTTTGCTTTTTTGCTTACCTTGATATCTTTAAAAACAAAAAATTTACAGCAAATCAAAATGTTATCAAGATAAACTGAACGCACGGTACTCCACCTGAATTACGAATGATAGCAATAAGTACCATAACCATAGATAAACTACTACAGAAATCTAAAGAAGCATATGGAAAGGAATATAAGATTAGATCTTTTTCAATTTGTTTCCAGAAAAATGTTGGAATTGTCGGTGAATATGAATGTGATGATTGCTCATTCTGAGATATTGGGTAAAACTTAAAAAACAATCGACAATTTGCAGAAATTATCTAATACTACGAATGATGCTAATTATTGACACTGATATATCGAAATCTAATAAACTTACTTTATTATTGAAGAGATTATAGAAGGTTATAAACCCAAAAAAATCGAAAATCTTACAAATGCATGCTATACGATTTAGTAATCCATTGCATTAAGGGTAAGTTTATTAAGTAAGCATAGTTTATGTTTTTACAAAAATTTTCTTATTCCAGGTTCTGGAATCATGACGTTGAATATTAAAAAAGAGACAATTCTTGTAACTATATAAAACAAAAATAAATTTACCAAGATTTTTCGTAATAACTGATGAAGTTTTTCAATATATTGAAATTAACACGATGAGACAACCATGGCAGCATTGTTAAAACTGTCAAATCCTGAACAGTATTCTGGTCATTGTTTTAAACGGTCAACTGCGTCGCATTTGGCTAATCATGGCGAAGATTTAGTGACAATTAAACGGCAGATTTTGTAAATCTTCGACTGTCGGCGGAGGGCTACATAGAGGCCTCATTAAAAAAGAAAATTGAAGTTTGCCAGAATGCTTTCAACACTGTCAGGAGCATATGATTAAAATATTTCCAGCCTTATGCAAGACAATACTATAAAATATTGTGGTTTCAAATAATCTGCAGCAAACTTTCCGAAACGTACCTGGACTATTAATGCAGCTGTAAATTATAATATCTCCCTACAAGTTTTAGATAATTGTACGATTCATAACCGAAGATTAAATAAGAAAATATTGTTTAGTTCTTTTCACGTCATTTCATATTTAATATTTCAAATATTGAAACAAATTGACAAATGAGGCAGGGAGGCATAATGTTAAATTGAATCGTTTTTTTATGGCTTAATGTAATTAGTGTTAAAGGAAAATTTAATTACTGAATTAAAAAACTTCATCTAGAAAAAGATATATGTTTGCGAAATATATATACATGTTACTATAAAATGTATTAAAAAAAGTAAGAATATTATGAGAATTATAAAACACTTGTAATAAATATAATAATATTTATGTATTTTATTACTTATATTCCTTATACAATTTAGCAATTGCATAGGGATTGTCAAGAAACAAATACATTACGTGTTAAAAACTTAAAACTATACCTAAAACGAAGTTTTATAATTTATAAATATGGATTGGTATAATGGTCTCATTTTCCAAAATAAATCATTTCCGTCGGATTCGCCTATTACGTCAACACAGTGAATATTTAAGTTGAGACACATAATGAAGAATACTTTGATGGAAAACATAGAGCTACTTATCAATATAAAAGCGTTGGCATAAACCAAAAAATAATTCCACATTACCGTAGATCTTCTGTGGTAATAAAAATTCTAGAAAATGACCGATACCTATATTTTAGAATTTGGTTTTCCCGAGTTCGTGCCCGCAAAATAGATTCCTATTTTCGGTATGAAATGTGAGATGAAATCTGTCGAAAATATAAATCCTGAAAACCAGTAAGATTGTTTATTAAACGTTAATAAACTTATTGTGATATTACTACATAAGTTAATTTAGTTAAAATCTATCTAAATTTGGAAAGCTATTTTTCTTCCTAAATTTTATTCACACAAAAAAAATACCTCATGCTTTATTAGACAAGAAAGTACATGAACTTTATAAACTTCAATCTGTTGCCTTTGTAGAAATATGAAGAATTAGATAATGTCGGTAATAGAGTAAATTTATGTAGGTAAATATCACTGTCCATCTGGTGTTCATATAGTTCCATCTAAATGTATAATAAAATCGGCAGTAAAACAATGAAAAATTATATTATTGTTTCATATATGTTGAGTGTAACTTGACAAATATCAACCTCTTCGTTCAGGTACTTCTATATCATTAACAAATTATATTATCGCTAAAAATGTATAGATGCTAAAAATGTAAACAGACATTTTTTAGGACATTATTTAAGATGTATAATCCTGGTAAAAAACATATTGGTTATACAAGGTATCCAGATGTTGATAATTTATATGGGCATGCATTAAGTCAACTACTTTCAATATGAACTTTAACTTAACGAATTGTATGACATATTTAAAGATTATCCTATGTTATCAGAATGCTATAGTCCAATATATGAAAAATTATCGAATTATAGAAATTTAATTGAAAATAAAATTGGAATAAAACCAAAAGATACATAGTTAATACTTCATGATAAAAAAATACAGAATCTTAAGAAATGTTTAATATTAAAAGAAGTTACAAAAGTAAAATTATTTGTAGAAAGAACTTTGCATTGATAAAAATACAAAACTAAGTCAAAAAGCTAAAAATGAACAAAAGAAAGCTGTCTCTCCATACGATGATAAAAGATATTTAATAGATACTATAACTTCAATCCCATAAGGTCACTCACTATTAGGTAATTAAAATGGTTAAGATAAGCATTTTTATTTAATCTGTCGGTTTGAATAACAATAAAAATGCCGTAAACAAAGAGTATGATTAACCGTTTTAGTATCCATAAAACGAATTAACTTGATGAGATTCATTTCTCTGTAAATTGTTCTTTAAATTAAATTCGTTGTTGATTATTTTGCTTACCTTTATAGGTTAATACATATTAAGCACAATTTAACTGAATAATTCTTCGTAGTAATTACATCTTCTGGTAAAAATATATGAAAAGATCTAGTTACAACAAGCTTAACTCTATATTTAGTTTAATTTTAAAATTGAACGTTTTATATCCTTTTTTTAATTTAAAGTTTAAAATTATTTTTTTTAGGATCAAAATAATTTTTCAGTTAAAAGCACATTTATATTGAAAAAAATATTTAAACATTTTATTAATGATATAATAGGATACTTTGTTGTTTTTTACATATAATCATTTTACGGTATAAATTAATGATTATTTATACTCTTAGCTTACCATAGTTTTAATCAATAAGATGATGTAGGTGTCCCAAATTCGTAAGTGACCCCTTAGAGTCTCAAAAACCATAAGAGATATGTAATAGTTTAAATTGTGGCAAAGTTGCGCAATTTAATGCTTAATCAAATGCGGTTTAAAAATGAGAATTCCGACTACCTTCGCAGATATCCGGAAAACCTGCATATTAGCATTTTGTTCTAATTTTTTTCCGTGCGTTATTTGAAGATATCATGAAATTATTTTTCACTTTATTAGAGCAACTTTTACAAGATGATGTTATTAAATTCCAAAGGAGACGTTGTGTTCTTGGGTCAACTCTTTTTTAAATAAGAACCTGCATTTTTTATTTCAGTTTTGGAAAAGCTCGTCATGCTAAGAACAGATATATGTGTATCAGACATATAGACAGATAGTTTTTTGATCTTTTAAGGTGAAAATTGGATCACCAATTAAATATGGCTCTAATTTTTATTTTTATTGTTGAAAAAAGCAATATCCAAATTGAATAATATTACAGAACTTTTATACAGCCTCAATGCGTTTTGTATTTTGTGGTCGTAATTTTAATATTGAACGTTGTATGAACCTGGGAAGACTAGCTCTCTCATTTCTGTGATTATATTATGCTGTAATTCATTTATATCTTATCGGGTATTGCATGGTATAAACGATTTTCGAGGTATCCTCCCTCAGAGAGAATATTCTAGAAGATTTAGGTTCACACTTGGCATTTATTTGGAAACATTGTATTCGAGGTATTTGTTATTTCTCGTTCATAAGGACGGATGCCATTCTGTTACATCATAACTGTCGCAGCATGTTTAAGAGGCTCATATTCGAATTGCTGTCTCGATCGGGGTACTGGAGTTATTCCAGATTTGAAAACTTCATTTTAACTACAAGCACACGAAAGTAAAAATAGCGATTGGCATTAACCTTTAGTACAAGTAAGCTATTATAATTTAGCTATGCTTGTTTCATAAGATTGAATATTTAAATTTGTCCGATATTTCAGATAGAGGCCAGGGCGAGTGGTGGTCAAATAGATAAATATAATTAATACAGTCAGCTGATATTCCTGCCAGGTTTAACCAACGTCCGATATTAAAATTACCAGGGCTAAGTGCGAAATGCATTGAAACCGAAGGCATTTAGTTTGAATGTTTTTTTTGTGATTGATATATGTTGTTGTTATGTGTTATTAAAGTTCAATTTGGTTATTGCTCTTTCGGCGAATAGTTGTAACAACAATGTAGAGATGTATCAAAGCCTTATTTTTTGATGAAGATGTAATTTTCACCTTGAAACGTTTAAAAGCTACCAAGTGTGATATATATTTGTTCTTAGAATCATCTTTTGGAAAACGTCGGCTTTTAAATTTTATAACATCATTTTGTAGAACAGAAAATATAGCCATAATAAATTAAAAATATCTATATATATATAATATAATTAAACGAAAATATATATTTTTCGTAGACTCTATTCTGAGGAAGGCCAAATATATGTGCCGAAACCTTAATATAAGAAAAATGTGATCAAAAACTCATTTTTCCTTCTTTTATTTATCCACGGATCTATAATCCCAAGATAATCAAAAACAAATAATTTAATATTTATGTACAAAGGAAACCTTAAATTCTACTTACTGCTATGCAATTTCTTGAAAACCATCTCTTACGCAAAACAGACAACATTTCTAATTACTACATCGTAAGTATAATATTCGTGATTAAACCACGTAAAATGGCGGACTCCATTATCAGGATCAAAGCAGTCTTATAGTCGGCCGTATCGTTCGACGGAAAGTGAACCTATTTAGATTAATTTTGTATTTTTTTTACGTAGCTATAAGTTTTTTGATACAGATTATTTGCTAAGGGCAAGGTCTTTTCTAGTCCCAGTTATCCTATAGTTATGGTTATCATAGAGGATCGGTAGAAACAATCAAATTTGTCCCTAAACTAATTTAACCTATTTTTAATTTTGGGAGAGGATACTTGTTTATGCAACAGGCTAATTTCGCTACAGAGAGTGGCTGAAGAACCTATTTTTTTTTTTTAAATATTTAAGGATATACCATTTTGATTATATGTGTGGTTATTATTTTTAGTATCTAGCGTAAGCAAATGGGAATAAATTACACTGAGTCCCTCAACATCTGTTTTTTTTTGTAGATTGAGTTAGGTTGTGAGTAAATTTCCACCATCACGAGAAAGAGCCTTTTGCTGTAATTAGACTCATTACATAAAATTTTTGTTTCATTGTAGTTAAACAAATGTCCTGCATTATTAGTATGCTCTGCTAAAGCACATGCATTTTTATTGAGTCTACAATCACTTTTGTGTATTGTGATTCTATCCTTTAATACCCTAGATGTTTGTCCTATATATATGCCTTCACATTCAGAGCAAGGAACACTATACACCACACTTGACTTCTTCAAGTCTTCGTATTTGTTTTTTAACTTACTAAAAATGCTACCCACAGTTTTCATCTGTTTATGAGCTATTTTTATAGAGGGTTCACATTTAAAAAGCTTAATGATTTTTGAAGAAATTTCGTTTATGTAAGGAAAAGAATAGTAATGAATTTGATTATCTATTGGTGATGAGAATAAGTCTGGTGTTATCCCATCATCTCTCTGATTGTTATCACTCACTATCTGATTTGTGCTAAAAATTAGTTTATTTAAAAGTTTGTGGGGGTAAGAGTTGTTTAGGAGAATGCTATGTAATTTTTTTTAAACTATTAAGTCTTAACGAGATATGAGAAATTTTTTCTATTCGTGTTTTAAGTGCAACAACCAAGTTAATTTTTGTTTTGATAGTGTGATTGGAGAAGAAGTTGAGGTACCTTCCAGAACTTGTAGGTTTTATGTACCAGTCAAGAATAATCTGGTTATTATCGTTTCTAATGAGTTTTGTGTCTAGAAAAGGTACACTCTTATCA